>JBBPDC010000017.1:12704784-12716017 GCA_037974485.1 Hemigrammopetersius urotaenia
TTTGGTTTATTCATATACATACACACAAACTTTCTATTTTTGTATTATTGATATAGTGTACTTTTTATATGTGTTATATAGTTTTTATTCAGTTTCATCCTATTTTATTCTATATTGGTCATGCTGATCTTACTTCTGTACTTTCTACTTGTTGCTGTAACAATGCAAATTTCCCACTTTTGGGAAATATAAAGGGTTATCCTAAACCAGGAGTCACCAACCTTTTCAAAACTGAAAGCTACTTCACGGGTACTGAGCCATACAAAAGGATACCAGTTTGATACACTAGAACATTTGCATAATTTATTAGACGCTTTTACCCAAAGCGACTTCCATTCCCTGCCTACAGGGGGCAGTCTCTCCCAGGAGCAACTTGGGGTTAAGGGTTTTGCTCAGGGACCCAGTAGTGGTGCTGAAGGTAGGATTCGAATCCATGAGACATGTCTATTATATGTGACGTTTAGATAAGTTTAAGTGAACTCTGTTGTGGGTGGAGGTAGCTCAGTGGGTAGCTCAGCGTCCGGAGGCAAGTATCCTACCCACTGAGCTACCTCTACCCACAACAGAGTTCACCTAAACTTATCTAAACGTCACATATAATAAACATGTTTTAAAAGTTTTTTTTAGATATAGTCATTTTCAAATCTACATAAACGCTAATGTGATAAAGAAGAATAGCAACAGGATAAATTGTTAGACGCTGCTCATTTTTAGAACAGGCCCAAGGGCTTTTCATGTGGTCCTTGGAGGCACCCTGGTGCCATGGGAACCACGTTGGTAACCCCTGTCCTAAACCATTAAGGATAAATTATCTTATTTTAGACAGTCATCAAAATGTTATTCTCCATTCTCATGCTGTTCTTTATGCCTGACATGAGACCAGTCCAAGATCTGTTAACAAGTCCAAAGAACTACACCATTAACTTGCCATTTATATAATCAAGTAATGTCTCAGTATATATGTAGCTACATTAAGGTCTTTAAAGAGGATTAAACGCCTAGGTGAAAATAAAATGGGAAATAAATATTTGATAGAAAGAGGAACACGTTTCATCATTTTTGCTCTCATTATCACTGCCTGTGTTCTCCTCTCCAAAAGCTCTGAAATGATGCAATTATACCCTGCGAGTCTTTGAACATTTCACCCAGACAAACACATGAAATCTTTCTAATTGAATATAATCACTGTTTAGACAAGGCTTTATATTTGTGCCTTTTTGTATTTCACTTTTCCGGTAAAAGGAAAACAGATATAATTCACTGTATTTTCTTTTATTCCTTCACTCCTCCACTCTCCTGCATCTTCTCCTTCATCCTATATCCTGCAAATTCTCTTAAGTCTCAGCCCTCATCCTATATCCGCCCGTCGGGTGTGACAGGCTGTAGGCAGCTCCCTTTCTCTGTTTCTCCACTGTCTGGGTTGTGATCAGAAATGTGTAACAACTCCTCGTGTCATGCTACTTAAACACCTTTCCATTCTGCTCCAGCCTGCTGGTTCGATACTCTATTGACAAGCGTCTTAAACTGAGACTTAGCAGGTGTAAACTCTTCCAGTGCCTCAGTGACTGTGAGAACTGTGATAATGTGTTTTGATGCACTGATCCACCTCGAGAACGGCAAAACACAATGATTAGGTGTCAGTCAATGGCAAACATAACATTTTAAAGTGCGATATTTCTCACATTTTCTTAACTGCCTTGTAGTGGAGCAGTAAATGAACCATGGAAAATCTGCACCATAGTATAGTTTGGTACTGTACACACATTGCATTGCATACTAGGAATCTCATAGAGAGGTCTTATAAACTGTTCATGCAGCACTTAAGGTATTGATTTGGGATTGCTAATTATATAATGGATTACTTTATTATGCACACAGAACACCACCTGAAACATAGAAGTCGAGATTTATGTCTCAGTTGAACTTCATCAACCTTTTTTTTTCTTTTATTTGTAAGAGAATCACACAGTTAGAACAGATTACACATTAATTTGTGCAACTGAGGTTTTTATGGACAAACTAACAGAATGCAAGCAATCCCAACAAAAGTGGTTCTTTTAAGAGTCTTAGGAATTCACAGGTATCAATCAATCAGAGGTTTATGCTTAAAGCTTGAACCATTTCACATCCTTACAAAAACGAAGAGTATTCTTTAAAATAAGATGTTTAGTGTCTGCTATAATTTCTCACTGAAAAAATGTCAAAATGTCAAAAAGAATATCTTTTTTTAAATCTACTCAATAAAACTGGACTTCAATTAACAATGACCTAGGTGATCCGAGTTGTACAGAGTTGCCTGGAGGCCTGATGTAATGGATTATTAGGACAGTATGCTTATTTTTGCTGCTTTCAGAGATCTGGTGATCAGTTATGAAACAGCTGGTTTGTGTGGGCTTTGAACGTTTGCCTCAGTGTCAGCCAGTCATCAACCATCAACCGTGTTATTTTTTTGAATTCCCCCCACTTTCCCTTCTCCGTTTTTTGTCGTTTACATAATTGCATTATGTAGGACGCTGGCCGCCAGGAGCGATTTCTCTCCTTGGAGCACTTGAGAGTATGAATGGGGAGGGATCTATTTCAGGAAATGGGTTAGTGGTAAGAGGAAGTAGCTTTTTGAATAAACAGAAATTCTTCATGGTGTGCTGTTTGTTCAGGCAGTGCATTTCCTGCACAGTAGTGTTCAGCAATGCATTCCCTGCAGTGTACTGAATAGATGTGGATATGGAAAGGGTGTGTACTTTGGTTGCAACTAATGCAAATGGGATTTGAATCTGCCTCCTGGGATGCTTTTATTTTCAGTGGAAGAATGGTAGCAAGTGGGCGGTAGCTTAAATTTCATAACAGCCCTGGTGTCTTCATTTTTCCCCCCACTCCCAAGTATCATTTCTTCTTAGATATATTTATCTAAGATGAATATCTAAGATGAAATCATCAAAAGTGCTTCTGCTTAACAGCACAAAACGTTCAACGATCAACAGTTCATCAGCCAACACACTGGCCCTCTTTTAAATGTTATGAGCATCCGTCATGGTTAAAAATCCAATTATCAAAGAGGCTAAAGTTACAATATAGACTTTGGGCTGACTATATAACAGTGTCTGTAGAACCAAGTGAGAAATTGACCTACAAACATTCCTCATAATTGAATTTGGGATTTTTGATGATTTCATATGCAGAGATGGCATTTGTGTGATAAGCCATAAAATTTGCAAGGAGTCAGTGTTACTTTTACTGTGAGAAGAATTGCTCTGATTGGGTTTTGAAGAACTGGATTATGCACGCTCCGAGCCGCTCTAATTTGTTTTATTCTACTAATGCATTTTTTACTATCGAATAATGGGGAGAATAAACCTGCTAATATAAACTCTCATTTTGTTTGATTTTCCTCATGTTAGAGTCGAGCTAGAAGGATGCAAGAAATGAATTCGGGCAGAGGGGAGGGGAGAAAAGCGAGATAAAGCTGAAAATGAGAGAAATAGCTGTTAAGATGCTGTGAGGTAGGAAACTGGGTTAGTTAGTTTGATTATGCGCTTCGGTACATCTCCATTCTCTATTATTCATGCTACACCTTTAAAATGAAGACGCAATTTAGGCCCTTGCTGTCAAAGTCAGTCAGGGGCAGGAGAATGACGGGGTAGGCAGCATATTTCACGTAAAATGCCGCGTGGTAGAAGATAGACCCAAGTGCTCTGCATATGTGACAGGACTGGAAAAGGGAGGTTAGTCGAGCAGTGGGACATCAATATTTCATAAAAGGTTTGTTTCAGGCTCACAGACCGCACGGCTGCTTTCTTGTCAAGCTTTGACAAGTTCGGCTTCCCTGCAGAAGCTCCTTGTGTCACATGGAGCTTGATTGTGAAAAGCGAGAAATCATTATTCCCCCTGCGATTGTTCGCGTGTAACAGTCCTGATTCCATACATAACTGCAGATGTAATTGCAGACCTCCCGAAGGAGATAATGATGCATTGCAGAGAATGTATTGGATATTTAATGCAGGCTTTATTAAGTGGCTCTGTGCCTGAAAATCTGCCATTACCATTTTTGACATTTCTCAGATGGAATCCAATTAATCGTATGCCTGTTATGCTCTGTCCTGTATAAATGTAATGTTATGGTGCATGAAGAAAGATACAAGAGGGTCTAGATACACAATGTTTGTTTTGAATGGCATTTAGACTTTTTTGTTAAAATCATTAATTGTTAAATTAAAGGCGTTCTTTAACAAAAACCTATTAAAGTAGCATAGGTTCCAAACCCTGGTTCTGCAGCTTCCCTGTCCTGCACGTTTTAGAGTTTAGATCACACCCACCTCCACCCAGTAAAATCTTGTTAATCAGGTGTATTAAGAGCAGGGAAAACACATGCACAAAGCAAATGCACTATGCTATAGAGGGCATTCTGGTGTGTTCTATCCTGTTCATAAGAACAAAAACATAAGCAATACAAAATATGCAAGAAAACATTCCATCAAGCCATTGCAGACACACAATCTGTCTGTATCTACTCAGCGTGCATTATTACATTTCATTGGTAGGAAAAACCTACACAGTGGGGTAATAAAGGACAATTACAGCATCTAATCTAGAGACACTTTCTTCCAACAGCCACAGGAACTTAACATGTGGACAATAGAGAAGTATTTGCTGCTTTATTTGATCTCTTGGCATGAATATGTGAAGATGTATCATATTTTTGTTGCTGGAACAAAACCTTTGCAAAAAATAGCTTTCCAAGAATTAAGTTTTCGTAACTCTCAGTTTAAGTTCATGGAACGGGATTGGTCAGTTGGGGATGACATAAGGCACAGTTTGTCCACAGTAAACATGTCATGTAAACATTTAAAGACATGAAGCCATTGCTCAGGCTAGAGGAGCAATTTCCTGTAGAGTTAGAAAACACGTCATCTGAACACTTATTAAGGGTAGCAACAGTAGTTCTTCTATGGCCTCGCTTTAAAGAACATTTTCAGACACAAATTCACTATTTCTAAGAGTATATTTGAGTTTGTCTCTCGTTGAGGTGCCTTCAGTGTCAGACTTTCAGACACAACTTTTCAGCCTAGATCTCCATGTGTGAAAATGAATATGTATGTGTGTGAGTGCATGCGTGGGAACACAGCAAGCTTATATCTCTGTCTGGCTGAACCTCCTACAAAAGGAAGCTCCAGAGGTTCAAATCTCATTTCCAGACAGGCTCTAGAAAAAGGGCTGTGGTCTCCCTGACTGCCCATCACCCTCAGTCCCTGACACCCATCAAGGCCTTTGCTGGCTGACCATTTTGTAATGAAGAGTGCAGGAAGCAGATAACACCCTCATTACTCTCTCTCTCTGTCTGCCTCTCTCTCTCTTGCTCTCTGAGCAGCTGGGGATTGACTCTGCGGTCTGAAGTGAAGGGATGATAAACCTGTTTTCTCTCTGTCTGACCTTAAAGCAGAGGTGTCCAAATCCGGTCCTGGAGGACCAGTGTCCAGCACAGTCTGGTAGTTTGCCTCCTCAAATATACTCACTAAACCAAGGAATCAACCAGGTGTGTTTGAGCAAAGAAGTCACGAAACAGCGCTGGACAAACTTGGGCACTCCTGCCTCCTGATTTATATAGTTTTCTTCCTTACTCTTAATAACTTTAGTCAGTCAAGACTAGAGCTGCATGATATTAGGAAAACATGCGATATGCGATAATGTTGTTGAGTGTTGCGATGGCGATATCGCATGCAATAAGTAAGTAAAAACTTAGCCTTTAAAGTGATCCTCATTTGGATTTGTGGTAATAAAGACTCCAGGCACTGACTAGTCTATGCAGAAAAAAAATTAAATACAATATTTCTATTCCAACATGCTTTTTTTTTAAAGAATTTACTTAAACAGAGCATTTAATGTCTCCCATAAAACATTTGAACCAGTGAACATTGTTGAAAAAATTAATTTTTTTAATTATTTGAAATCTTAAATATATGTAAACATAATTTAAATTATAGTAAGTTCTTAGCGAGAAAAAAGGAGCAAAAGGAGCTATAACAGTAGCACAGATGATGAAGAAACTGCCCAGTGATTTTTTTGCCCTCTTCTCAGTGGCATGAAGAGTGACTGGGTGAAGAGTTTTGGAAAAACACCATTTATCGCAGTTCAGTCAGTATTTCGCGATATGGATATTTTTTCACAATATGTTTATTGCACATGTTGATATCGCGATGACGGTAAATTTGCCATATATTGTGCAGCCCTAGTCAAGACATACTTGACATTTGTTTCTTTACCTTTACACTGGAGTTAATGAAGCTACTTTTGTTAGCATTGTACCTGCATGCTTCAATGATAATTTGACCAAAAAAAGCAAAGTTAATCTCAAATATAATTGCTGTATCTATCCTGGTCAAAATTGTATCCTGATCTCCACAATTCCGTTTATTCTCTCCCACTCTCCTACCGTCATGGAGCACCGTGAAAACTAGAAACAAATAAAGTAGTTTCTTGTCTCTCCCACTAAACTGCACAAGTTCCCACTGACAAGTTCCGGGCCACGTGACTCATGGAAACATTTTTCTCAAACAAGTAATTTATGAAAAGAATTGTAACTTATCTTGTAGTGTTTCCTATAAGTGTACCCAAATAAAATAAGCAAAAAGGAAACAATCAGAAATAAATGTGATTATCACACACGCTGGCTTCCGTTGTTGTCATGGCAACCCACTGACAGACTATGAGAATGAAAAAACACTTTTTGTTTAAACCTTTACACTACTCATCAAAAGTTTGGACACGCATTCTCATTTAATGATTTTTCTTTGTTTTTGTTATTTTCTGTAGATTCATATTAAAAACAGCCAAAGAGATGAAGGAATACATGGAATTATGCAGTAAACAAAAAAAAGACTTAAACAAACCAGAATATGTTTTAGGGTAATGATGGATAGTTGTTTCTTTTTATTTTGCCCATTTTCTATAAATAACAATATGTCACTACAAACATACAACCATGCATATTAGATAGGTTTACAACTCAACATGGTTTGAGGAAAAAAATATTTGCAGTGAGCTAATTTACTGGACATAAGCTAGCCTTATCTGTTATAAAGCTAATTAAATTAGTTTTATTGATCCAATGCAAAGCTAAAGCAGTAAGTCATTAAACATGTCTGGGTTTAATTTACCACATTTGCAGAAAGACAGTGCACATTTGATTATTTGTTACAAGCTGAAAATATCATAAGATCAAACTCCAACAATGAATCAAAATGATGACCAGCTGGGACAGAAATGTTGTTTTCTTCACTTGTTGTTTCCACTTGTTTATGTTGTTTTAGGTAATTAATAGTGGAGAAAAGCAATAACCATCGTGCAAAACCATCTGTAATCACTTCAGTGGAACTCGGTGAAGGAGAATCTCATTAGTTCTGACCAGCATGACTGTGTGGCTCTTTTCTACTATTTAGACCTGCTACATATTTGCTCCTCAGATTGTCCTCTCCAAGTGCCTGAGCCACATTTACATTCAGGCGACTATTTGAACAATGGCTCCAAAAAACAAAAGAAAGAAGGAAGGAAAAAAGGAAAATGGCTGTTTAATACAACAGAACCAGCGGACTTCGTAAGACTAGAAAATTGAGGCTGGAATATGCTATGCACAATTAAGGTTTTTTTGTAGACTCTAAAAGGTATGTAATCACTCTCGCCTACACACACAGTCAAGTTTAAGCCCTAAAAGCTTCTGTCGTATTTAGCCTGTCTTTCCTAAAGCAGACGACATAAATTACTCTCTATAGCATCCACAGCTGCAAACTTTGCCTATGATGGACAGAAAATATGTGTAATTATGGTGTATGAATCATCGGTGGGACCAGCTTAAACTAAAGCACCTTCTGCCTCCTGAATCGCTGCAGATGGATGCAGTTAAACAGCTCAGCTCAGCAAGTGAGGCAAACTTCGGTGGGAGGCCTGACAAAGACCTAATTAGCAAACACAAACAGTATCACTTCTGCTCCTGAGCCAGCACTGACCTCGCTAGCAGGTAAGTGTACAGGTAGTGGTTTAGTGGCTCAGAACTTTTGACCTTCTGCAGTGTACATGAAATCCGCTTGTTGTCTGTATCTATGCTGCAGAAGATGTGTTAGAGCCTTAAACCAAATCAAACGTACAGTCAGCGCTGCAAAAGAAAAGATCCCTTCAGCTGCGAGGTTAGTCTTCTTTTTGACAGGGTTTGTTAAGGTGTGTAACTTAGCAAGCAGAAACTCGGTTAAAAGCAGATGCTGGTTTAAGCATGGGTGCCTGAATCATTATATCAGGGGGTGGGGAGGGTTTCCCGGACAAAAGCTGAGATTACAAATGTTTCCGGCATCCCTGGGTTAAGTATAGCTATAGAAGTATGAAGAACAGATGTTGGCTACTTAAGCACTGATGTACTTCGCTCTATATAAGAGTGTTTGTTAAAAACTGTAAACACAAACATAGACTTAAGAAAGATATACAGATGACGTATTAGAAAATGCAATCTGAAATCTAAAACCATGGTTCTCAAAGTGAACTCCCAGGAGGAATTTATCTGTTATTTTCAAATGTCACACAGGTAACGCCACAAAGTAAATTAAATTGGTTTTATAATAAATACGTTTGCAAATTTTATAATAAAACATTTGCAAACTTCATAATAAATACATTTGCAAGTCATTCATCTGGACTCATCACTGGCTAGCGCTTGAATTAAGAGCGGGCAATATGACAAAAATATAATCTCCCAAAGGCTAAGTGCACACATTATGTCCTATTTTCTGAGGTTGAATTGGTCTGTACAAACATGAAGAACAAGCAGTGCAATATTTAAGAAATACCTTTTTAATGATTCCATTATTTCTTATGATTCAGTGCTCGCCTGTGAAACTGTGGAATTTTAGAAAGAAATGAGAATACAAGAGTTCACTTTCAAATCATGGTGCCACTGTAGAACATGGCAATATTGAAAATAAGAATAAATGAGCAAATATGTTTGGAGAACACCCAAGATTTAGTTTGACCTACAGAAAAAAAACTTGTATTCTGGCTCTGTGTACAGCATACAGAATGCTTTTTCTCGGACTCTGGAGTTTAGTGATTTCCCTAGGACATAAAGCTCTGAGCTGCCACAAATATACTTGTTGGGGGAACCAAGTATATACAATTCGTTTAACTCAAAAAGTGACATTGTTGAGAAAGAGCTGAGTTTGCACGAAACAGCAAATGCATTCATACAGTGCATTATTAGGTGCAGGGTTATCCAAATGTAGTATTAACAAATCCATCGTCCAGTCTTATATGAGAGATTTCAGCTGAAGAGCCTAGTGAATGTCTAAGCATATTGTTTCCTATACTGATATGCTCCGGTGACTCCAGTAAGTTTTTTGAAAAGTGTGTCGTGAACATGACATGGTCCAGGATGCATAGCATGACAAGCTTCACTGAATCATTTTAAATGATCTTGGAAGTTCCGAGAGAGGTTAGCCAAGTCCAGCTGCTCCAGAATTGATAGCCGTCATATATAGACAGATAGCTGCCTATGGCTCATACCTGTGGGAAAAGATTCATGGCAGTGCCAGCTTTTGGGTACCTCTCAATGTGATAAAGAACCACATACGTCTATCTGTATCTGTTATCTTGAGTGTGGCTCTGGAAATAGAGTAATGCGTCTCCAAGGCTATATGCATGTGCTTTAAACTTGAACACATTACATCTGCACTCACTGTCATTGCTTGAGTTAA
Organism: Hemigrammopetersius urotaenia; assembly: GCA_037974485.1. Lineage (NCBI taxonomy): Eukaryota > Metazoa > Chordata > Actinopteri > Characiformes > Alestidae > Hemigrammopetersius > Hemigrammopetersius urotaenia. The sequence goes on from JBBPDC010000017.1 coordinate 12,714,510, forward strand.
GCACACTAGAAGCAATAACATATTTGCGTATGATTTTTAGCCCAAAACAGCACTATCAAAAAGATAGATGACTGAACATTATGGAGTCATTTGCATTTTTATAAGATGGGCCTGACCAGAGGGTCATTTGCGTCAGCATTGTTATAACACTGCCAATGATGACTGTCTTATCATTATTTATCTTTTATTGATATGTGTGTGCATGGGGGGGTGGATGAGCAATACCCTTTGAAGAAGTGCCGTATAATTAACTGACATAGACCACATACACATGAATAATACAATATAGGTATCCCATATGTCTTACTACATATTAATTGAACACAATGCATCTTTGAGACATTAAACCTGGTGTGTTTTGCTGTTCATGTAGCTGCTGTATACGCAGGCATAAAAACAGGTATATCAAGGCCCTGTCCAATAGACTGCAAAAGACATGACCATGGTGAGTATATTCATCTTGACTGTATGCAATACACTCAGAATTACTTATAATTATTTGATAGATCATTCCAAAATCTCTAGATCAAGAGTAGTCATTTTAATGTGCCGCCAGATAATATGGCTTGTTTCAAAGCCTAATGGGCAGCTGGTGTAAAGTGGGTGTAAGTAAACTGAGCAGCTGGTGGCCTAGTGGTTAGGTTGTTCGTCCTGTGATCAGGAAGTTGTGGGTTTGATTCCCAAGACTGCTAAGCACCTCTGAGGTACCCTGAGCATGGTACCGTCCCCCACACACTGCTCCCTGGGCGCTGTGTTCATAGCTGCCCCCTGCTTCACTTGGTGAAGGGGTAAAATGCAGAGGAAGAATTTCAAGCTGTCCACACTGTGTGCTGTGGTGTGTTCACGTATGACAGAATAATTACCTTCACTTAATTAATAATCACATAGTACTCATATGAGTAGTATAGTTTAAGATATATTAGGTATATTGTCAATGATAATGATGTGTTCTGTGAAATATCATTTTTGTTGTAGTTTCTCAGTAGTTAATCGTGGCTTCAAGCGTCAATAGCTGTACAGCCATGAAGACCAAAAGTTTCACTGCTGTAAGCAGAATCACTAAGAACCAGTTCTGTCACAATGGTGTAGAATATAAATGCATAAATCAGCTGAAAAAACACTGCCCCTTGAAAATGTTTAATTCAGCAGCTATGTCCCCTTAGCCCATTTGATCTTCATTCCCACCAAAGATCTACCTGTTTAACACCTTATCTGTTTCTGACAGCAAAATTACACTCAAATAATGAGTTACTAATTCAAAATACGAACTATCTATATAATGACTTACTTAATGTTGTAATAGTGACTTCTCAGAAGTATGTCTGAATTACTTATTGTCTTAATTCTGTGTCCTAAAAAGAAAGTACGACTTACTATCAAAAAACAATGACTTATTCTCCCTATTGTCTATTGTTGTCAGGTGGAGGGAATGGGAGGACACCAGGTAGAGGGAAGAACAGAAATGTCTTTAATGGGTAAACAAAAAGGAAGCAAAAACCAAAAACCAA
>JBBPDC010000017.1:12781462-12792921 GCA_037974485.1 Hemigrammopetersius urotaenia
TATCTCTCCCTTTCTCTCCCTCAGTCGTCTGTATCTCTCCCTTTCTCTCCCTCAGTCGTCTGTATCTCTCCCTTTCTTACACTCAGTCATCTGTATCTCTCCCTTTCTTACACTCAGTCGTCTGTATCTCTCCCTTTCTTACACTCAGTCGTCTGTATCTCCCCCTTTCTCTTGAGTCTGTATCTCTCCTTTTCTCTCACTCAGTCGTCTGTATCACTCCCTTAGTTTACTCATGTATCGCCATCTTTCCGTTTCTTTCTACCGTCTTTCACCAGTCTGTCTTGCCTCTAACTCTCTCATCTGTCTTCCCTCAGTGTAAAGTCGCAACATTTACCGCCTGGAACCCACACACGTGATTGGCTGAGTGGCATTACGTGGGATGGCTTAACTTGCATCCAGTTGGTCCGTGCGTTCCCTCAGCCGCTAAACTGTTAGTGACCTCTGATCTAGGGAGACTCTTAAATGCAGTAAATGTAAAAGCATTTTTTGCTTTAAAACATATGAAGCTTTAAAAGATGCACATCTAAAAGTACATTATCATGCACATGTAAACAGTCTGCTCCCACACGTTTTTTCAGGTTTTCACATAACAATATTTAGAGATAGTATTGTACCAGTTTTTCTTTAGACATCTTTAGCGATTGGTCAACCTCTTGAGAGAACATAGTACCACTTTTCTTATCTGATACCGATATTAAAATCTTATATATCAATAGTTTTTCTTAAATACCTACTACTCTTTAAATCTTACTCAATCTGCTCCCCCACATTTTGTCTTTTCAAGTTCCAGTAACATTTAAAGATGGTACTAAAACACTCCACTACAATCCAAAAGAAATGCAGGAACAATAACACACAAAAGAACATGAGCTACTTAAGACACAGTTAATTAAATATGTTCGTCAGAAAGTACTAGCTGTGTGAAATGTGTTTTTCTTTGCTAATAAAAGAGTCCTCAAACTATGTGTATATTTACAGTGACTTTGTTATACTTATCTACTTATCTACTGTACAAACTGTAAACTACAACGTACATGATGTGGATGTGTATGGGGGGAGGGTATGCAAGTTTATGTCTATGTGAGGGATTGTGTGTGTTTGTGTGTGTGTTTGTGTGTGAGTATGTGTGTGTGTATCTGTCCATCTGCCTTTAGGTGTGTGTGTATACTCGTGTGTGGCTCTTTCTGTGTGTGTGTGTGTGTGTGTCTGTGTGTGTGGGTTAGTTAAGATAGGAGGTCAGATCGTATCTGAAATGGCTGGAATGTGAGAATGTAGATATGCACTTCACAGTACATCACAGAGACAGTGTGTGTGTGGGGGGTGTGGTTGTGTATGTGTTTGTGTGTGTGTGTGTGGGAGAGAGAGAGAGGGAGAGAGAGAGAGGACATGAGACCACAAGTATGTCAGGCTGTGCAAGTTTATTTGCAAAGAAAGAGAGTGTGACTGAGGTGAGAAATATGTTTGTTTGTCTTTGACATGACTGTAAGAGATATTCCACCTTTTATCTCCAGTCTTTCTTCTTTTCGTCTCCTCCTGCTCTGATTCTGTTACTCCCTCACTTTCACAGTTTTTCTGATGCACCCCAAGACACTCACACACACACACACAAACATTCAACCTACAGTGTGTGATTAGTTGTTAATATTCTATTCATATACTTCTTTTCTTTCTATAGAGGATATCTTCATTCAGCATGGCAAAGACAAGAGGAATCCTCTGATCTATGGCCTCTTCACCACCGCCAGGTGAGCCCATACATAAGGATGAGATATAAAACCATCTTTCATTCATCCACATTTAGCAGGACTAATATTCTTAGCTCATGTAGTTTTTTATACTGGTGCTTTGCATCAGTGACACTGTGTGCCTTTCCTTTAAATAAACCCCATATGTATCGGTCTTAAAGGCACAGTAACAAAAAGGAATGTTTAAACATTTGCCAAAACCTGTTGAAGATGGAACAGTACAAAAAGTCTACTATTAAACGAATAAAATAAAGCAGTGGTTAATACAGGCTTTCTATTGGTATAAATGTGCCTGCTTTTACAATACAGTTGTTTAGTGTTATTGAAGGACTAATGTTACCCATGATGTAATCAGAAAAGCACACTGTGATGGAATCAGTCAGAATAATGAAACCATTTCATCCTATTTTCGATTCTTGTCAGCATACTGACCCGAGTCCAGCATAAAGCAGTGCATGTAGCACATCTTAAAGCATGAAGACCAGTCTTTAATTATTCTGTCAGCCATCCACAGTCACTGTGGCTGCTTTTTGAGGATTGTGTGGATGGTCATGAATACACTGACCAGGATCATGCAGCCGTAATATTTTCCAGTCATCTTTTAAATCACATTAAAGACACATCTGATATATTTAGAACACATTACAAACCCAGTGAGCTTCACGTCTGCAAAATCAAGATCAGCTTTGTGTGTGCGTGTGTGTGTGTTTGTGTGTGTGTGTGTGTGTGTGTGTGTGTGTGTGTGTGTGTGTGTGTGTCCACATCTGTGTGTGTGTTTTTGATTTGGTTTTGGATCGACCCACAGGGTGGAGTAGGCTACTGAAATGCAGATTCAGACTCAGGCTTATGGAAAGAGTGAGTGTAATACTGGTCTCTGCTGCAAAGTTAGACTGATGGTGAAGTTTTTACACTCTGCCCCATACAGTGGATGGGGCTGGCTGCTGAAGTGGAACCAGAGTCATAACAATGGAATGAATATTAGAATGGAAAAGGAAAAAAGGGGCGGAATGTTTCTGCTTTTTACTGTGAATGACTTGCACTGTTCAAACATTTGGAAACATTACAACAATAATCGTCATAATCTTATATATACAATTATGACCTGTATACTTTAAATGTAAATATTGTAAACTGCGTCAGTATTCATGCCCCAGTCATGACATAAACCTTTATAAAAGGTTTTCCTCGAGTGTCAACTGTCATAACATTTTGTGAAACGTCATCAAAAGGGATTAAAACCAGCCGCCCTTTGAAATAAGCCTTTATAGACGTTTATGTACAAGCCCAAGTCAGGTAGGATTGTATGGAAAATGCAATTATGTATGGAAACCTCAGTTATTCTTAAATTTACTTTGACTTTTATTTAATTGCAGACAGCATGAAACCAAGATATTTCATGTTTTGTCTGGTCAACTTAATTTGAGTTGTTAATGTACAGAGCCAGTCAAAAGTTTCATTCTCTTTCAAGGATTTCCTCTTTTTTTATTACTGACTACATTGTAGATTAATATTGAAAACATCACCTATTACTCTGATGACAGCTTTGCACACTCGTGGCATTTTTTCAATCAGATTCATTAGGAATCAACCAGGAATGGTGTTTAATTAACAGGTGCTCTTCATCGAGAGTTGATTAGTGGAATTTCTTGCCTTCTTAATGTGTTTTGGACCATCAGTTGTGATGGTAGGGTTGGTACACAGTTAGTGATCCTATTCCACTACAGTGCTACTCCACATTATGGCAAGAACCACTTAACTAAGTAAAATAAAGCAACATCATTACCTTATTACAAAACATATTCTGGCCTTCCATGTGTTCCTTCATAATTTAGTTTCTTTTCAATATTAATCAAAATTGTAGAAAATAATAAGAACACTGAATGAGAGGTGTGTATAAACTTTTGACTGGTAGGGTATATCCATTCCTGCATTTCAGGGACTAGGGCAATTTATGGGGTATTCATTGAGTTAAAAAATGTAATAATAATTAAATAATGATTTCAGACAGGTGATGTCAAAAGGTGATTATACAAAATTAGGCAGTTGTTTAAAAACAATGTTGCTCAAAGAAAGATGGGAATGAATTTACACATTTATTTCTTCTTCTACAGTCCATAATATTCAATGATTCATGGAATCTGGAGGAATGTCAGCACATAAAGGGTGTTATCACTGATCCCTCAGACTGCACTTTGTCAAGAACCATCATTCATCAATAGCTGAAATAAGCACATGGGCAAACGATTATTTTTGAAAATCTTCGTCAAGCACAACAATACGGAGTCACTTAAAATGTTACTGTGCGTATAAGAAGCCTTATGGTAACCATGTCTGGAAGCGGTGTTGACATCTCTGGGCTCCAAGGCTTCTGGGATGAACCATCTCACAGTGGAAATGTGAATTGTGGTCAGACGAATCAGTATTCAGATCTTTTTTGGAAGAAATGGATGCTGTTTGCTCCAGACCAAAGACGAAAAGGAATATTCCAGACTGTTATTAGTCTAAAAGCCTGGATCTGTCATGGTGTGGGTTTGTGTCAGCGCCCTTGGCAAAGCTAATTTCTACTTCTATGATGGCAGCGTTAATGCAGAAAAGTACATTGAGATTTTAGGGAAAAACACGCTGCCTTCAAGGCGACATCTTTTCCAGGGATGTCCATGCATTTTTCAACAAGACAATGCAAAGCCACATTCTGCACAAATAAGGCATAATTGCTCAATGCCTTAAGTGTTAAAAAGGAGTGGCAACATTGCGACGTTTTTTCGGAATGTGCTGCAGGCCTGAAATGCAAGAGTGGATGTGTTTTAACAAATGAAATGAAGTTGATTAGACAAAAATAATTTTTTTTACTTACCTGACTTTTTCTGATTTGGAGCTGTAGATGAAAGGTTTATATAGGTGTCATGAAGACTAAAAAATACTAAGTGTTACTGCGCCCCTTTCCGCATAATTTTAAATGAATGAAATCTAAATGCAAGCATACTGAGGTATTCTAAAATAATACATTACAGCACAGTACTTTACAGTACATTACATTACAGTACATTAAAATTAAGCAAATTTTGGATAATTAAAAAAAGGACACATTTTTGAAGTGTAACCTTTTTTGCTCTCTTTCTGCAGTGACGTGTTAAATGGATCGGCAGTGTGTGTGTACCGCATGCAGGACATCGTCCGGGCCTTCAAAGGACATTTCTACCATAGGGAGGGGCCACAGTACAAGTGGGCAGAATTTACAGGCAAAGTGCCTTATCCCAGGCCTGGGACAGTGAGTATATTTCAGCATTCAAGATTCTTTATTTGTCACATGCACAGTTAGTACATGTCTGTGTGCAATATAGTAACAATAAAGTAAATAAAAATTTACAGGCTAGAACGAAGCAATAAAGCAGAAAAAAACATCTTTATCTTTGATGTTTCAGGATTCAGAAGGTGTCAAGCAACTTTGCTTGGCTGAAACTACAATAGATACTCTCTCATCTTGGATCAGAATGTTTTTGTCAAACTCTTGTCGATAAAACTGGCATTCTCTCTTTCAGATACTCAGCAGTTCTTATCTGGGTCTCAAATTGAGTAGGCTCATGCTTTTAGTGCAAGGAATGTGTTTAACATGCGCATCGCCATTGCATTACATTTTAGTGGAGGTCGATTTGAGGCCTCTGGGAAATAACCTGCATACTAGCAACCAACTCCTACACCTACACAACCTCTCTGTGCTGAATACAGAATATGATGAAAGCATTTTTTAACTGATTTCAACTGCTGTGCATCCGGTGAAAGGAACAGAACTGGCACAATTGATCAATACCATTTGCATTAGTTACATATAGTGAGGTAAAGTTCAATGCTCTTTACTAAACAGATGATTCCATGAAATAAATGTCAGGTTCATTTACAGGTGCAATCTACTTTACAGTTATCTCCTCCTGTATGCAGCAAATATAAGGAAACGCCTGTCCATTTCTTATTCATCACAATATTAAATGTTATTTTGCAAAGCACAAACGGTCACAGGCTGTTAACATTACAACAGCAGGGAATTTACACTTTAATATAAAAAGCCTAAACCCCATATTCTCTTAAATGAATCAGCAATTAATAGAAGAACTCATCTTTGAGTGAATGTAGGTCTTTTCCACACAGGCCAATCCAAAGCTAGCATTCTTCATATACATCACACTTTTATGTTCTTTTAAATATATTTAGAACTTCAGACAGAAAATATATTCACTGGAAAGGCTGGCATACTACTAAAGAACTGAAAGCTTGACCAATGTGGTGGTGGTGAAAGAGGGCACTGGTTACTTAGCACTGATTAGAGGGCTTAGATAATAATCCATTGATAAGAAGCAGAGACCACCCAAGAAATGGAGCCCATATGCCGGTGAATACCCTGCATTCCCTGATGCCACAGCACTGGATTGAGCCTATCAAGGCAAAATTAAATGCATATGGAACATTTAGAAATGTGCCTTTTCCGGTTAGCGGAGTACATTGTTTGCTTGGAGACGATACTACTCTGCAAAAATCCAGAAACAAGAAAGTGAAGCACATGTAAATTGAAAATAGAGCTCGTCTTCATCATTATGCGATCTGCTGTATTTTATTGTCAGCTATGCTAACAAAACATTTTCTCCCTGTCGCCCCCTAGTGTCCAAGCAGCACTTATGGAAGCTTCCGCTCCACTAGGGAGTATCCTGATGATGTCATCTTCTTTAGCCGTACTCACCCGCTGATGCAAGATGTGGTGCTTCCTCTGGATGGCCGACCTTTGCTGATTCGGGTGGGCGTGAGCTATAAGCTGACCCGCCTTGTTGTGGACAGAGTGGAGGCTGTGGATGGACAGTATGATGTCCTGTTCGTTGGAACTGGTATGTGTACGGATGGGGTGTATGCGTGTATTCTAGAATCTCTGGATTAATGTAGATAACTGTGCAACAGAATTTCATACCTTAACACTCAACCAATCACAAATCATCATAGACCCAAACTGTAACAGGTTAGAAAAGAATCTCAAATAGACTCACTTATGTGAGACACAGACGAAAATGTTTCAGATATTATTGTTTTTAGATGTCATGTTGTGTCACAAACCATATAAGCAAGTGTATTTGAAATTACTTAACAACTCAAAAACAACAAGTGAGTGATCAATAATGCACTCTGCTGTTGCGACTAATGGGGTTCACATTTCCGTTACTCAATAACTATTAGCATTGTAGCAGCAGAATACATTTGCTGAACTATTCTGACCCTTAAATGTTGATTTAAATGTGCATGTTTTTTTTACCAGACTCTGGACTGGTGCTAAAGTCTATATACTTCTTCAAAGAATGGGAAAAACATCAGGAGGTCACACTGGAACAGCTGCAGGTTTTTAAGGTATGCTGTGTATTTGCATTCCTTGTTTTGGATACATTTCATATGTTAGATAAGATAACCTTTGTAACCAATGGTCTTTTGATGCTAGATCTGCTTCTCTTCCCACAGAATCAGTCACCGATCACTGCTATGACGCTGTCCAAGAAAAAGGTATGTTTACTGTAGCTCTATAAACACACACACACACACACACATCCCAGACCCTACCCCTCATCACACCATCTCTTATACAGTGTCTCTATGGCAACCTTAGATGAGGTAGATGAGACTCAGTTCTAGAAGTGTGAAATTTCACATGTACATGCAAGGAAGCGCAGAGGAAAAAGCACTTGAGCAACACTCAAAGAAGCTATGGTGCATTTTTACTGACCGCTGGCTTAGAGTGACATATCTAAAACTGAATATCTGTGTGTGTGAGTGCATGTGTTTATGTGTGTATGGGTGGCTCCAGACACCAAGAGGAGGGTTTGTAAATGACAATGAAAAGTGACAATGTGTGTGTTCTCTTGAGCAGTGGCTGTTTGCGGGCTCTGCGGAGGGGGTTTCTCAGCTGGCTCTGTTTCAGTGTGATCTGTATGGAGAGGCGTGTGCTGAGTGCTGCATGGCCCGAGATCCATATTGTACCTGGGATGGCCAAGCCTGCAGCCCCTACATGCCAGTCACACGCAGGTAACCACATAACACATAGACATACACACACACACACACACACACACACACACACACACATATATAGTTCCTTATGAAAATGATTTTATATTTGAAATAAGCTTGATTTCTTTGTTGATTTTCAACTTGCAAGCTTATGCCAGACCCCCTGCAATATATTCAACCTGCCAATCTACGTATCTCATCTCTTTGTGTATCTGTAGGAGAAATGCTCGTCAGATCGTTGATGACAGGAATCCTTTAAACCAGTGTGTTAGACAGGGAGGTAAGAGATACAATGTTTTATTCTACTTACACATTTCATAAGATTCATGCGTGAGCATACAAATTACAATTTAGTTTGATGTCATACATACATATTTGCAGTGTAAGTATTAAATTATTAGCTGTGCTATAAAATATTTACACTTTGATATGGTATAATATTGTATAATAATGCTATTTGTTTAAGCATAAGAGATGATGCTCTTCCGTGCAGTTGTCAGAGAATGAAAAAAGCTGTTTGTTTGTTTAGCTGGGCTGCAGGTGCAGACAGAGGAGAAGGCAATAGTGGTTGCTGTGGGTAACAGCACCTATCTAGAGTGTCTGTCTAAATCCAGCCACGCTACAGTTACCTGGTTTAAACAGACGGGAGAAAACAGTTTGGAACAGCATCAGGTATAAACACACATACACACAAAAACACACAGACACTCACTACATGCCAATAGTTTTTAAGCAAATCATTTAGCAGCAATCAGACAACAGGTTTACAGTGATAGTATCCAGGAAAACAATCATAGAGCTTCATTCCATTTCATGGGTCTTTAAACACTGCCCTAGTGTTTCCCTGAAGTCAAACAGACTAATTAACAAATTTGATAATAATTCATTGCCGCGGTGTACAGATCTGTTGATCTAGAACATTTTACTGAGTATCTGTTTTGTTTGGAAGAACGTCATGCATGTGTCTGAGCTGCTCTCTCTCGCTTTCCTGCTCAGGTGATATCGGGGGACCAGCTGGTGGTGATTGACAGGGGCATATTGATTCCAAGTGCGGAGCTTAAACACGGGGGAATCTATCACTGTCAGCTGGAGGAGCACGGCTTCCGCTGGACGGCAGTGACCATTCGCCTGAGTGTGTGGAACCCTGCCCAGCGCTTCTCACCTGACTCCGCCCAGCCCTGGTACCAGGATGTGATGACGCTGATTCACCATGGCAATCTGGAACAGTACTGTAAGGAACTTGGCAAACGGCGTCATAGCAGCAAAGGGTCCAAAGAACTGGAGCAGAAGCGGGACAGGAAAAAAGGGGACAAACACAAACATGGAGGAAAAGGAGAGAAGGTGCGAGGGAAGGGGAGGAAGAATAGAAGCAAAATGGACAATTTGGCTTCAAGGTCTCCGAGAAGCGCCTAGTGGGACTCCATTTGTACAGAAAAAAATTGCAACACACTTTTTGAACTGAATGAAAACTACATAGCATGCATTACAAGTACAGATGTGTGTGGAAAACTTCACTGAAACTCAATGAAAGGACTAAATGAGTGTCATTGTAAAGACTGAACCTAAGCAGCGATGTGTAAATGACATGAAGTTTGGTAATTATGAGGGAGGACCTCAAACACACTGATCTGGGCATTTAGACATGTGGACATAGGCAGAATGTCAAGTTATGTTACTGACCAGTCGGTCGTTTAAACAGTGACTGTGCTCTGCAGATGTGGAGATCCTCTGAAAGGCAGGGAGCATCTCCTGTGTAAATAAAGACAAGCCTCCCAGAGTTTGGGAGCATCTACAAAAAAGCCCTTTGTTTTAAAAAGACTTCTGGGCTTAAAGCACAATTTAGACTTTTTTTAAGTACTAGCTACATCTAACAGTATTGTTCCAAATCTTTTTTCTTTGTTCTTTATTTAAACATATTTATTTTCTCTTGACAGAATCATCAACTGCATTTGCAAAACTCAACTTGCAAAGCTCCCTATAATGACATTTAATGTAGTTTAATACACACAGATGAATCATCACTTTTCAAGCAATTCCCTTTGGGGATTGAGAGACTTGTGATTTGTACATGGACCTGAAAGTCAGCTTCTTTCTTCCACAGTTCACAGCTGTGCTTGGTGTTTACAGGCTAATCTAAAAATAGGCTTAACGAAATGAAAGAGCACGGCATTCTCAAAGAAACTGAAGAGAGGAGAGGGCGTAGCTAATTAGCCACTCGTTAGCAAATTATGGCTGAAAATTAAGAGGTTAAGTATTGCAAATAGAGGTTTACAAACTAATGTTGTTTACAGAAAGCTATAATTTAAATGATTTATGATTGAGCCACTATAGTACTCTGGGAAAACTGAAACAGCTCAAATCATCGAAAACCTCACTTTTGTACAATAGAAGACTCTTATAGAACATTTACACTCCCCAGTCCTTACAGTGGGTATATGGAAACCAAACCACACAAATAGGCTCCTTTAACATTTAGTGTTTTTGTCAAACCAACTTTCTACATACATCTACCCACTCAGCATACAACAGTAGAAGCACTCACATTATTGAAAAACTCAATAATTATGACCATTTTTGGTAAGTAAACATGTACAAGTGGAGTTCATGGGGGGGAAAACACAAGAAAGATTAAGCTTTGGGCCTTTAATTACTTCAACTTTTAATTTAGCACTGCATGAAACTGAGCAACTCCCTAAACTGGAACTGTAAAATAAATGAAACTCTTTTGTGGATTTGTGAGTGGGTTATTATATTGAGGCCGAGAACTCTGTCCGCCTCTCTATCCTTCTTTCTTACTCTGTGTTTTTCTTTCTGTCTCTCTCTCTCTCTTTCTCTCTCTCTCGCTCTCTCTCTCTCTCTCTCTCTCACTCTCTATCTCTCTTTCCCGCACTCATTTTATGGATATGAAGGGTGTGTGTAATATTACCACATTCAAAAGTCTCCCACTAACACACATACACACACACACACACACACACACTCAAGCAGGATGTTTGGAATGAGAGAGATAAAATGTGATTTCTGATGGGAGTAAAAACTCACAGGGCAAGAGGAAATTATGGTCAAACTTCTACCAGTATGTGTGTGTGGGTTTGGGAGGGAGAGAGAGAGAGTTCAAGATCTTGCCCTCAGACACACTACAAAGACTAATCAGAAGTTCATGCAGTGTAGTGCTACAATAAACAGATATAATGTAAAGAGATTAGAGACTGTGTGTGTGGTTCTTTCTGAGATTAACTCATATGATGCAACACTGTTAAAGGAAATCCATCAATCATTTGGACCTTTTAGCTACATTACCCTTTGAAGCTCCAGAGCAGCTTTTGGGGAAAATCAGAGGAAATTATAACATTGTGTAATATAAATTTGTGTGCCTATTTCCCTTAAAAGACCCATGTCCTAAACTAATTCTTTATTTATTTTTTGTAACTTAGAAATGGAAACTAAGCAAAATTCAATTATTATCAAAAATTTCAATTATAATTTTGTGATATCAAAATATTTACATCTTCAGCAAACAGAAGTTTGACTCCAATCAATAAGAATGAAGTTATGGGTGTTTCGGCCTGCACTACTTTCTGAATCCGGCACGGTGAAGGACAGTCAGTCAGAGCATTGTTCATTTCTATATATGAGTTTAACCCTCTGGCCCTCCTGTGGGACATTTTTGTCCACTTC
>JBBPDC010000017.1:12800343-12810513 GCA_037974485.1 Hemigrammopetersius urotaenia
TCTTGCTCTCTCTCTGCAGATGACGGCTCTGAGTGTGGGTTATATTCAGACATACAGAGACTCTGTGGACAGTTTGGGAGAGTCGGTGGATATGAGCATAAAGGTGTGAATGCTTGGTTTGATATTTGTACATAAAACATTTGTTATTCTTTCAGTATTTTGTGACGCAGTGTTGTGTGTCCGCATGTATGTATACAGGGAATGTACACTCTGATGGCACGGTGTGAGGAACTGGATCGCTCCATGCAGCCCATACAGGCGCTCGCTGCTCAAATCAGAGACATCAAACGCACGTTGGACGCTATGGAAGCCATCTGCAAGTAAACATTGGAAACAAGCCGCGCCCCAATGACTCAGAAGCTCCTGGAGATGCTTTGTGATGAAACTCCGCCCACTGCAGACAGTTTGCTAATTATCATGCAACCAAATCACAATGCTAATGATTATGTCTCCTAGCTATGCTCTGCAAGCGCTCTTCCCCTTAGAGATGGCCTTGCTCTAGCACGTTTCTATCGAGACAACCTGTTGTTAGACCTTCCCCTTTTATGTGGCTCCTCCCCCTGTAGGATGATTGTCGGGGGCAAGAGAAAAACGGACTCCTCTCTGTGAGCACACACCGTCCAACATACGGTGACCACAAAGAGTTGCTCTCTCTGAATGCATCAGTAGAATTTGTGGGACTATTTATGGAGTGTGTGCGTGTCAGTTTTAAGATGAACGGATGGTGTTAAGTGTATCACCTCTTAGCTAACAAAAGCCTCATATTGGAGATGGGGAAACGTTTTGCGACGGTATTTGTCCATACAGAAACTATTACTAGAAGCCATTCTCTGTTCTTTTGTGTGTCTTCAGATTGGATGCTATGTATCCCTGTTTGACTTGAGTTCTATTTCCACGGTGTCCACTGATTGCTTCTAACACACATGTACTATCTGTATGTTTGTTGACCGCTCTGGGACCTGAGGATGTTATGTTGCCATGGCGACAGTCCTGATGGCATGTGTTTCCTTGGTATGTGAGAACTGGTTGGGGGTTGAAAGGCCAGTAGTTCAGAAGGACCCCCCAACACCCCCCCCCCCCCCAGACTGAAGAAATTCATGCAAGTTTGTTACTTAATGAGACAGAAAAGGCAGAATGGAGTGGAGGAATTAAATAAAGGAGTGCAGGACAGTCCATTTCCTCTCCCCAGTCCTAATTGCCAGTCCTCTTGTCTGGCCCCTTGCATCTCTGCTCTTCAGTCCCGGTCTATCAGTCTGTCTGGCATCAATGTATGTTTTAAAGAAAGTATAACAATAAATTTACTAGAGTGATCCAGAAAAAATTTTTATGCCTTATTTTGAATAATGTGAAGCTGTTTATTGTTGCATTTTCTGTTTGAACGCACTCATGTACTTCAAAAGTTTAACGAAACTTTAATGAAGACTTAGCTCCACCACACGTCTTATGTAAAAGTGACCATTCTGTCATATGTGAACACACCACGGCACACAGTGTGAACAGCACGAAATTCTTCCTCTGCATTTAACCCCTTCACCAGGGGAATCAGCGGGCAGCCAGGAACACAGCGCCCGGGGAGCAGTGTGTGGCGACGGTACCTCAGTGGTGCTTAGCAGTCTTAGGAATCGAACCCACAACTTCCTGATTGCACCATAACAGTCACTGACTAACTTGTTTCCTGTAGAATAGAACTGTGATATCCAAATATTAAAGTTAGTCCCTCATACTAATGACAACATTGGAAAGGATGCATGTGCTCTATTCTCCAGTTGTACACCACTTTTTTATTTGTATACTTAATATTAATTCATCTGAACCACCAGGCCACATCTGTATGGAAAATGCATGGAATATTTTTGGACAATTGTGTTCTCCCACCTCACAAAATACCTTTTTTTTTCATGGTTTCCTTTGTAGTTTAAATAAGTAACAGTGTTATGTTTTAGTGCTGATTCAGTAAATAGAATTTACTAGCTGCCATGCTTATGACATGAGCGCATAAAGGACATTGATGTATTTTTAAGCGTATAATTGACTTTCAGTTTGGATAACAGACCAGTCCTTTCAGAAAGACCTCATCACTAGGTCTAATATTATTACTGTCCTATTTTATTCTTTCTTAGGACATCTAAGTCACTCAAGGTCCTGTTGAATATGTGATTTGGGGTATATTGCTGAGATATTAGTTGTGATTAGTTGATGAAAGATGAAAATCCTAATACAAAATGATATAATTTTTTAAATGATTGGAGTTTAGGATTCAGTTGTGGACAGGAAAATCTACTGTTCTCTAAGTGCTGTAGAGAGACTTGACTAACCGTTTAATGCTTTTGTCTTTAGAAAGAAACAGGTTTGGAAAATGTCAAGCAAAGTTTTGCACTGTTACTTTAGTTTTTTGGTATTCTTGACATTCATGCATTTCTGTGAAAGTGAAAAAAGTGAAAGTGACAATCTGGTCATACGTGAACACACCACAGCACACAGTGTGAACAGCACGAAATACTTCCACTGCATTTAACCGAGTGAAACAGGGGGCAGCTAGCGCCCGGGGAGCAGTGTGTGGGGACGGTACCTTGCTCAGGGTACCTCTGAGGCGCCTAGCTTGGGAAGCGAACCCAGACTTTCTGATCACAGGGCGAATGCCTTAACCACTAGGCTACCAACTTGTAGGTGGGAGCCATATAGTTGCCCAATAAAAACAATACATTATCTCTTTTGTTCCCTTCTTAATAAATAACAGAGAAAATGAATTAAAATTAATCTGTGATCTGTGATCTGTGCTAAGTCATGGCCACGATTCAACTACCTCATTCAAACACCTTACTCCGCTGTGGCTGTGCATTAAGGCCCAGCTTCAGTACCTTATTAAGCTGTGGCCATGCATTGTTTTTAGTAAGAAGGGATGTTTCCAGCCAGTGGCCTAGTGGTTAGGGAGATGCCCATAAAATCAGAGGGCCATGGGTTCAAATCCCAAGACTGCTGGTGGCACCATTGAGGTTCCCTTAAGTAAGGTACTGTCCCCACACACTGCTCCTGACTGCCTGCTACTTCATTTCGTGATTGTGTTAAATAAAGAGAAAAAATTGTGTTGTTCACACTGTGTGCTGTGCTGTACTGTGTTTATGTATGACCAATGTACACTTTACACTTACAATAACCACCCTGAATGCCCTGTGGTGTCCCTCATGATGCTTCACATGTTGTGACTGCGTTTATCTGAATGGCTTGCTTGCACTTGGCCTGCACCTTGGCATGGTGAGAACAGCCATGTGTCTGAGGTCTCGGACAGGTTGGCCTATCTGCAAGTCAGCATTAAGCACCACGTCTGAGAACACGAGGCAGAGCGCTGATCCAGAAGAAAAGAATAGTTTTCCTGGTAAAATGCAGGTGAGCTCTTTCTTACCTGTCCTCCTCCGAACTTCTCTCGCAGCTCAGTCTCCATCAGCTCACTGCCGCCTCTGCCCCCTGCCCTCGTCCCTATTACTCACTAATTAAACATGACTGTGTGTGTTTGAAGGATTGTGTCCTTGCTGGACATTGTGAAGATTAAGGCAGGCTGGCAACCCCAGGCACTTGGTGAGAGAAGCCACCCCACACACACACATAGTGAATCACTCGGTGGCTTACACATTGGCTTGACTGTTTTCACCACAGTATTTAGACTGAATCCTGTTACACAAAGCCATGCAATATATTTGGTCTGTGAAGAAATGTTTTCTTGCAGAACAAAATACAGAAGAGACATTTTGAAACTCTTGTTAACTGTCGTGACAGAACTTTTCATTTTGTGTAGGTTCTTTGCACCTATTTTTTTGTCTACACTCAAACGCCTCATTTGGGTATAGTTCTTTAATTATTTAATGCTTGTTTATTCAGTGATTAAACTATGAGTGTTTTTTTGTTGTTTTTTGTATCCCAGCCATCACTGCCACTCTTTGGAGGACAACTTTAATTTTAATAATCATTGCAATCATGGCAAAAAAATACCACCTTTATTACACTTGGACTGAGCTCAGAAGCTTAATTTCTGTATTGTGATTATTGAATACTCCCTATACTCACATTCCCACCACTTTATAATTTATAATGGTGAGGAACTGAGGTTTGGATCCATAAATGGTCCAGAAACTGGTTGATATATGTAGAAATGGATGACCGCCAATAGTTTCTTTGTGGCTTGAATGAGCAATATGGTTGAGTTTTAGTTTAGAATAACAGAATGTGATTTATTAGATTCCACATGTATGACTTAAGGCCATTCTGATTATCTACTCAAAATTAATTTTTTTTAACAGTCTATTGTCAATTATCCTTTCCACTGTCAATTACTGTATACTTTCCCATGATGTCACTCAAATTCCTGTTAATTATTTGAATTGTGGAATGCTGCAGATATTTTATAGAGGTGATATGCACAGGTAACAGAGGTGACCTATAGGGAGTGTCTGATGAAAAGGGATGTTTCTGAATTGAGGAACTGAAGTATGGGCCCTCAAAAGTCCCAGTCCTGGCTAAAGAGGTTAATTCAGTGCAATAGCATATAGATTTCAGCAACTTTGAACATCTTAAACTGTTTTTTTATAATTCTTTTGATGCAGCATGTCTTAGGCCTTGCACAGATTTGCGTGTATTTGTTTTCAAGGAGAGTAAGAGTTACTGCAAGATGTCTCTTAGGCGTGTACCACAGTTCATTGTTTATTGTTTATCATCATTTTGGTGTTGATCGTGCAGCTTGCTGGCGCAGCAGATGGTACAGATGAAGAGTCCATTTCACGGTAAACGTGGCTTGATCCGTGTCTCAGTCCCAGATTACCGATAAGTCAGAGACTAAACATGAGATTAGGGGTTAGTTTGGACAGATGGACTGATAGAGGTGTAGGAGATTGGCTGACCGGCTCTGCAACATTCAGCAAATCTGATGATACACTTATCACTGTCCTACCAGCCCACGGGTGCATGTTTTACATTGTGGCATCCACACGTGTACGTGTGCAGAGAAGAGTTTGTGTGTGTGTGTGTGTGTGTGTGTTTATTTATACAGAGCTTTGTGTTGTGCGATCTGAAAGCTTTCATGTGCTACTATCGTTTACATAAACACCAGTGTACATGTTTTTGTTTGTAAGGTTATAGACCTCTTTAAAGTCAAGTCAGAACGTGTCCCTGCTCACAGGTTGTTGCATTTTATGGAACTCTGTATGTAACTCAATATCACACGGCTGGAATAGCATTATTACCCATGACCACTATCTGCCCCAGGAATCTGCAGCTATAAACTCAGAGTTCACAGTTTCCATTCAAGATTTGCATTTTGTCAGCAATCGTACGTTTTCAGTGGGCATGCAGTACTGTGCAAAAGTTTACGCACTTGAGAAGATAATATTCGGCCAGTAAGCATAAAATAAACATTTAAATACAAATAGCCTTTAATCCAAAACACTAATTTCGTGTACATCAGTATTGTTTGGAAAAACTTTTTGCTTTTTACTTGATTAATGTTTGTTTGCATGTAATGGCACATGGTGTTTTGCAAGCAAAACCCATTTACACAATTAAAAGGTTTTAAACAATTTGCCTTGCAAAGTTTTTACAGCTTAAGATCACCTGCACACGTGGGCCATCTGGGGCTGGTTCTTCAAATTCTCAGACAAGATTTACAGATCACTACACATGCTGGCTCACTCTTAATGATGTAAAATATCAGTTTGTTTTAGCCTGCTTATTGGCTTTAATGGTGTTTACTGTGATGTTTTGTTGAACGTTGCAGCTAAGAAATGAATGCACAAAATACACAGTGTAGTGTAGTGCTCACTGTATTGTGGGTGTCCAAAAATTTAATTTATTTTACTTCTGTCTCTTTCATTTTACAGATTGTTCTTCATTGTTACCATCCACGTATACTTACTGTCTACTTGTAATCCTCAGTTATACTATTTAGTCTCTAAAATAGCAACAGTTTTGCATCAAAAGAATACAAAATGTACAGTATAGAAAATGCCAACATATCATCCATAATAAAAGGATCATTTGATCATGTCCATCTGAAACAGCAGTGTCACAGCTGATAAATGCTTTTTTTTTAAATATAGAAGCAAAGATGTAGCATTTGCTTGCCATGAGGTGCATGCACAAACTGGATGACTTACATTTTACATGTATTTCTTTGCTTTTCTTTTGGTCGTCTGAGTTTTGATGAGAGTACCTTCCTGATTTAGATCTCATTTCTAGACTAAACGTGTCACTTTGAATATCTGTCAATTCATGATCCTGACCAAAGGTTACAATAGAAAATAAATGTTTTTAAGACCATTCAGCAATAATCTGGGAGTGTAATTTTATTATTATTATTTTGTTTTTGTAAACCTCTCACCAGTAAGGGGCTTTAATAAGGCATTTCTATAAAACACAGAAGTGATTGGCTTCATTTAATCCACGTAATCCGGTACATCCTGCACAAATCCTCTGGTGTCATTTTTAAAGGGCATGATTTAAAAAAAAACTAAATTCTTCCTTTATAATGTAATTTACATATTTCCCATTCCCCAAATTTAACATATAATGTCTCAACAAGTTTGGCCTGATTTAAAACCATTGTACAAAATGGAGACACTCTTATTACATATTTATGAATTACTGATTAGATGACTTTCACAATTCCTGTCTTACCCATCCCATACTCCACCTACATTTTAACTGAAATTGTGTCAGATTTGATGTGATTTTGCTTTAAATTGTGTTTTCTCTATATTGATTTAAAGCTATTAAATGCCCCCTTGTGCACAAATGTAGAGTAATCAACAGTTTCATTTGGAAGGAAGGCAAGATCATATGCATAGCTAAACATTGTGAGTGAGTTTCCCCAGTCACATGATATTCACTATTTTCAGTTCTGTGTTTGATCTGTCATTTTATTTATTCATTTTGTTCATGTATTTCTGATAGACATGAGAGCAGCAGTGAACCAAGAACACATGCTAGGTTATGAAGGTCAAGCAACAAATGCTACTGATTGCTCCTTTTTGATAAGGCCATGATGCACTGGCAACCCTTAGAGGCACCAGTGTAATGAATAACATTGTAAATTTCACATTGTATTCCAATGATGCATGGTATATAAAACAATACACCCTGCCAAACACATCATGTGCAAAAAAAACCACTCCTTGTATTGCCTTGTGTGACATATACTTATGATTGTCAGTTAATGTTAGTTCATTTTACCATCTTCAGTCAGACTGCGTTGTCAGTATCAGAATTAACCACCACCCAAACCATACCTGCTCTTAGTGCTCACAGGTCTCTAGTGAGGAATCTAGGAAGTGTTTTATGGTATATATTAAAAATGGCCTGTCATCTAGAGGAGCACAAACAGTCAAAGGTCAGTACACACTCAAGTCCACTCTGACTGAGATTAGTTTTTGTGTAAGTAATTGAGTAACCTCACTTACTGAGTGAGAGCTTTTTGCTTTAAAATGGAAAACCTGACACTAAATCGTCCTCATAATGTTCCTCTCCTCACTTAACAGCATTTCCCAAATGCCTGAACATTTAGAGAAAATATAACAGGCCCTCAGTGTAAAATCACCGTTTTGAATGGCGATTAATCACTGCTCACTGAGCAGTACATTAAGGACTTCTCTCAAGGCTCTCACTTCAAACATTTACGTGCTTCACAGTCATTTGATCTGTGGCATAGATCTTAAGAACCTAATCTACTGTGTTTCAGTTCACAAAATCAAGGCCAGTAGTGTCATCTTGTGCAGCCTGCGCTTAGCAGGTCAAAGGTCCCAAGAATGACAGACTGATGAACAGCAGCACAGAGAGAGATGTAATGGGCACACTGTGGGGCAGGCAGCTGTTGACAGTGATGGTGGTGACAGTAACAGTGGTCGCAGTGACTACCGTACTTTCAGTCTGCGCACTACTGGAGGGTGGCTTTACTGTGGGAGGAGGCCTTCGGCTTCTAACCTCCAGCCCACGTGACTCCTGATCAGCAGCTGCTCCCTCCAGTGCTTCAAACCACTGGCACCGGAAATCCCGCCTCCAGATGTCCAAGCAGGCTGGTGGAAGTTCCCCTGTTGCCCGGATTCCCTCAGCCCCATTGGGCAGGAGCTGGAAATGGGCGAAGGGAAGGTGCAGGTAGACGGGATCTTCTGGTTTCTTGCGTACGCATCTGCCACGCCCTTGACAAAGTGAGACCCCGCAGAGGTGTGTCGCCATGGTTACATTGACCACGTAAGGGCCAAGGACCTCTCGCACATATGAGCCGAGTTCAGAACAGGACTTCTAATGGATACACAGGGAGATGTAGGTATATTATGCATATTTAATGGAATGTAGTATAATTTTTCAATAGATGATAGGTCAGAATGGTACCTGTGTTTTAGCAGCAATGAACTTCTCCCAGATGATGACTCCTGCTGCACCCATAGCAGCACTCTCTCCTATAGTATTGACCAGGTCAGTCTGATGTACACACACACACACACACACAGATATTTATATACTTATTCAAGCACCCAGTCATGTGCAAACCATCCACTGAACTGTTGTTCAAGGAACCAACCATAGTTCTTTAATAGCCTCTTTCCACATCCCTTCTGACACCATTATTTTTAAGAGAGAACACGAGGGATATAGAATCTGGTTTGCCCTTTTTGGATTAGACTGAATATCCTTGGTGTATACTGCATACACATAATCCTACTGAATACTAGTAAAATCAGACAAAATTAGAAGCATATAGCAATGCATATACATTTGTACACTGTACACATAAAATGTGGTGGAGTTGGTTATTACCTCAGAGAGAAATGTACTGGAGGAGGTGTACGCACTCTTGATCAGTGGAAAAACAGGAAGATCAGAGGTTGACCCTGCAAGAGCTGCCACTCGTAGTGCCTCTCTGAGCTGATTGGATGTGTAAAGCCATGCCCCCTTGGTCCCTTCAGGAAGTTTCTCCAGTGAGAGAACTGGGTAGAGTGCTGAACTTCGTTTCCATAACCACATCATCTCATCATTCAGGGCCATCTCTGCAGCCGGACAGCAACCTGTGTAATTGGCCAGCTGCATCTGGGCAGGGTCCGAGTTGTAACAGCTTGGGTATGGAGCCACGCCCCACAACCTCTGTGGACGGAGCCTCTTCAGCTCTCTCAGGGTCTCCATAAGAATGGACTGGGCTGCCGCTTCAAAGTCCACCTGGCAGGAATTCATATCAGTGCCTTATTTGTATAGCTTTTTAATAATATAAGACTATATAAGACTTAATATAAGACTTAATATATGACTGGAGAAGCACTTTTTAAAGATCTCACACAAATACATATGTACAAATAAATACATTGGTATTGATGTTCCATAAAACAAAGTTTGTAGATTTACCTGAGCCCATTTTTCCACCTCTTCTGCACTCCAGTCAGGGAAAAATCCCCGCAGCAGCGCTCGGGACTCTTCTAGATACCTCCCCTGCTTGTCCTTGTTCCTGCTCCACTGGGGGGCCCACTCATTCCACCACAGAACTCCTAGCCCGGGTGATCCTGCCAGTGGCAGAGTGGCTGTCAGGTCCCCCTCCACCTTCTGAAGGTGGAGGTCCAGGCTAGTATGCTGTGGCAGACCACGGTTGACCGGCTGACCCTCAGCATTGAAATATGGGTAGAGTCCGAGGGAATCCTCGTAAAATAAGGCCACGCGCCCCTCCCACTCCATCCCGAAACCTGCTGGGTCTGGACGGCCTAGGCAGTCCTTATTGGGCACACCCCACAGAACCAGAAAGGGTTGGCCAGCCAAGAGAGGAGCACGGGCTGGCCCACAGAAACCCAGACAAACGAAGAAGGACAGGGACAGGAGCAGGTGGACAGGAATGAGGGAGAGGGGCTGTCTGAAAGTGATTAAGGAGTAACTCATGGCTCCTCATCCCCACTCTCCAACCATCATCACCTGAAAAATACACAACCAGTTAATACATGTTTACACTTCACTTTTGATGAGCTATTTAAGCAGCTGGAAGACCAGACAGTGTTTTTTTTTTTTAACCTAATCTGTATTTGTCCCGTCTGTAGCATACTAGCAATTACCAACAACAGTAATTTCATTGCACTTCCTTGTGCTGGAAAAAAACATCTCTCTTGAAACATACTCATAACAGATGCCAGTTGGAAGCTCTTTCATCATCTGCCT
>JBBPDC010000017.1:12832066-12846803 GCA_037974485.1 Hemigrammopetersius urotaenia
TGTGTGTGTGTGTGTGTGTGTGTGTGTGTGTGTGTGTGTGTGTGTGTGTGTGTGTGTGTGTGTGCGCGCGCGTATGCATGTATGTACAGAAGGCTGCTAGAGACCCAGTACCGCGCGCGCGCGTGGAGCTCCGTGTCGCGCTCAGGTAACGCCGTCCCCTGTCCCTTCTTTGTGCCGGCTCGCTATTGGCTCATCCCGAAGGCGGTGAGAGGAGGAGGAGGAGGAGGTGGAAGAAGAGGAGGAGTAGTGGGGATCTAGCCTTTCTTCCCTCCACCACCACCACCACCACCTACCCAACAGGACACACGAACGTACGCGCGCGCGCGTAGATGCGCAGCGACCCTCCAAAAGCCGGCAGTAGAGCACACCTTTCCGATGCTTCTCGCAGCCAACTTTCTACACCTCCCGTCCTCGTGTTGGGACCCTACACACAGCTGCTGCCTCAGCCTGACTCCCCCTCCTCTCGGGGCACGCGCTGCATGCGCCGTCCGCTATAAAAGCACCTGCAGCGCGCGCGGACCCTTCGGTCCTGGCATTTCAGCAACGACGTGGCGCAGTTTGGAGCTTTTCTGCGGACCTGTGTACGCACCCCAGCCCGGGCTATGGCTTCATCTAACCAGGTACAGTTTTGTTGTTAACGCCACCCTTTCCCCCTCGTTTCTCCTCCGGTGTCTCCTGACTCCTGTTGCGCCGGACTGGCAGGAGAGACGCAGCGGACATCGGAGACACCGGTTCAGAACCTCTCATCCAGCTACTGACGGACTACAGGTGCTTTACCACTCTGTGATGCAGCGTACGGCTCTTTTTTATCACATGTGTCATCTGTGTGGACGCTATAACCGCTGTGTGTGTGTATGTGTATGTGTATGTGTATGGCTTTTATCATCAGATGCCGCACGCTGCGCTTTGGCTGAAGCAGCGTCCTGAAAATGTAGACAGTGGTATGTGGTTCGTGCCGAGCTGCGTTCGGATCCCCGTTGGGGGGTGGTGGTGGTGGTGGGTATAACAGCAGAAAAACAGGTGAGATCGTCCTGACCATCTCTGTCCATGTGGACCACGGCGGAGTTGCAGTACCGAGCCGCGTCGCCAGGGGCGCTAAAACGCAGCCTTTTTTACGAGGTTAATGAACGTCGCCTCAGAGCAACACTGCAGGGGGAACAGGTGCATGCAGGGGTATTTCTTCGTGCAAAAAGATCTGAACCGCATAGAAATGTAGCACTGGCTCTTCTGTTTCATTTTAAAGCTCGCTCCTGTAGCCTCCACCTTGGAGCAAACCCTCCAGATGTGCAGTTTGAGATGGGATTTGTCAAGGTTAGATAAAATAACTGTGTGTGTTGGGTTGGGGGACATAGCAATTTGTCCTCCCACCATTTTACATTCAGTTTTGCCATGGTGTAATGCTCCAGATGTGAAATTAAAGATGGGCAAGTTTAATTGGACCAGCCTAAACTAACCCAGTCACATTGTAAGGTACATCAAGATCAGAATAAACAAGCCTAACCTCTTAGTCAGGTTTATTAAAGCTAGCTGAACAAACATAAACCCTGGTCTCTTAGAATGGTTAATAGAATAAACCAGAATAAACTAGCCTAACTTTATAGCCAAGTTTATTAATCCAGCTGGACTATAACTAGAATAAACTAACTGGGTTTGTAAAGACTTGCTATACCAAAATATATGTCTAACCTCATAAGCAGGTTTATAAAGACTAGCTAGACCAGAACAACCTTGCCTAACATTTTTGCTGGGTTTATCAGGACATACTCGACCAGTCTAAACTAACTTCCAGATGTGTCAAAACTAGTAACCAGGTTTATGAAGACAACCTTTTGTGGATGCTCTCATTTTTGTCCTGTTTGCCCTGCCCGCTGTCCTGTATGGCTTTTTATTCCTATCTGACTGTTGTGAGTTTCATATAGGGATGGAAGCCATGCAGGGCTGGGGGCCCACGTCGTCATGGAGACTGGTCATAGTCAAGTGCCATGGCACCGGTGCCAAACAACTGTCCTCACCTGTCAACTATAAGGCACACACACACACACACACACACACACACACAAACACACATCTTTGTGCTGGCACACACATACTTGTGCTGGCACGGATCCGGGCACAGATGCCCAGCGAGCCCTTCTTGCTGCAGGGAGACTGTTTGAAACTGTGCTGCCAATCGAGTTTACAGACAGCTCTCTGAAGTAATATGTACACACACACACACACACACACACATACACACTCTTCCGAGCTGGACATCTGCTGCGGAGCGATGCAAAGACAGCTGTTCATTTGCATCAACAGCACCAGGTACCCAATCCCCCCCCCACACACACACACACACACACATATAAACTCTAATAGACCTCAGTTGCTGAACTTTAATGAGTAAAGGTGCAGCCTTGTACTCATTAAAGTGGACCTTCGCTGAGCTGATTCATGTCTGTGAGTGCCAGTTTAACACAGGCAGGGAGCCATCACTCTAAGCTTTAAAGCCACAATCAGGCATTTTAAAAGCCATTTTTATTTTCACATTGCTTATGATATTCATTTGCCCATCAGCCCTTTCTGATGAGATATTTCATCCTCTCTGCCCCATGGTGAGCCACAGAGGTGTTTTTTTTTAAACTGTGTTAAAATAAATAATAAACTTTAATTTTCAACACAGAGCCTTTAATCTTGTTTTTTATGCAACAAGGACAAGTTAACTGATCATTCCTGCAGTGTTTTAGGTGGTCTAATTCAGTACTAGGGTCTATCACTCTGACATGCTTGATTTTGGCTTATGTACATAGCATTTATGTGCTAGATTACAGAACGAATACTTGGTTTTCAATGCTTTTTTGTTTAATTTCTCTTGGTTTTCTTTTATTTAATTGTTACTAATTCCCTTTCCTGTATCACAAAATAGCACCTTCCATCTGGGACAGAGAGCAGCCACACACAGCACACACATCCTCTGATGTGTACGAAACCTGCTGGTTCCCTTTTTGAAACACTGTTATGATCAATTTTCTTGACATTGTTATATATTGAACAAATCAGATTTGCAAAGTTTGCTGAGATATAAGGTGCCCATAGATAGATGGAGAATTTTGGGTGCCTTCTTCCTCCTTCTCTGTCTAAACCATTCCATACCATCATAAATGGTTTCCAGTGGAGAATTCTAACAAGCAATGTGTACATTAGCAGGCCATGATGTTCTTGTCCTGCTCATCAGCTTATTTTACCCAACTTGGATCTTTAACATACTGGCATTCAATTTATTTTATAGGTCTATCCAGTAAAAGAGAATGTTTTTTGCACTTGTGGTATGTTCATAACTTGGTGTTTTTTACATTCACCATGCAGTCCTTTAGGCACATTTCATTTCATAGTGACTTTTAGAAAATAGCAACACATTAAAAGAATAAAGCCTGCCCTGTTTATGAACAATTTAGTGTCAAATATTTTCATATATTTGTCAGATGCTCTTATGCAGGTTTAATCTTGTTACTGCAGTAGCATTAAAAGTCTTGTCTCCTTTGGTGTAGCGTGTGTTGTCTGCCAGGTTGGGCAAATCCACTTTTGCTGGTCATTTAGTCTCAAGCAGCTTTATGTCCATTTCATGTCAACCCAGTGAGATGTTCAAATTCCATCTGAGCCAAGCACTCATACATCGTATCTGCAAAACATTGCAGTAGAAAGAAACTACACTTGTAGTGTAAGGTTCTGTAAAGACATTTAATTTTATATTATTTAACTTTACACAATTTCCTTGCTGCTCTTTCTTCAAACAATATATTCAGGATGAACACTTTAAGACACACTTACCACACACATCTACCATCGTGTCAGAAAATAAACTGCAAATTGCACTCTCTCAGCTACACTGCAGGGCTATAAATCAATGCCATGTTCGACTGAATCATCTCAAGAAGCTGGATATGCTTCATGAGTCATAAGGGTCATCATTTGGTATATGCACTTACTGTAATGCTGTGACAGCAACTGTTTATTTCATTAAAATGCTGTATAATGCAGTTGCATTGTGGTACAAAACAAAGACTCGAGTACTTGAGACAAAATATAAACAAAGACTGTCAATCAAATATGAATAACGAGTGTCTATTATTGCATTAATGTACTTTTCACGTTCTTCAGCTTTCTTCAAGTACTGATACCTGATAGCTTTAATGTAGTAATATAGCACAGGTATACTTCCTGTATACATCAACAAACAGAAACAAATTTAAAATGGATTCATGGACATAAATGCCTATGAACTACTCCAAAACACTCTAAAAATCAACAGAACTTAGACAAGAATACCTACAGCCCAAGTCACAGCACACTACAGCATTAAACCATTTACACAGACAATCCTGTAGTCCAACTGTGTCTCATATCAGCTAACGATCCGGTTGTTCATTAATGAAATCAAGTGCATTTGGGGAAAGAAATGTGTAATGCAGACAGACCTCCAGTAGTAGCTCTTTTTCAGATGAACTGTCCAACAACGTTTATTATAATTAGAATACATTCTTGTTCTGTTTGGTCTAAAGTGATAAAACAATTGTGTGGACATTAGATGTTGCTCCAAGATTTCATCACGTCGTTTTGAAGTTTAGTTGGCTTAGTAGTCCTATCTAACAGACTGAAGCTTTATTAATTAAAAATAAATTGCAGCTCTGTGTAAAGGTAAGCTCATAGAGACAGACAAAGACCCATAAAAACATAAAATACCAAATACTCTAGTTTAAAGTATATCAAAATGAGTTGCTGTGTTTGAATATTTTTAAAAAATGCTAAAAATATGTTTCCAAGGGAGCATGAAATGACTTTGCAAACCTCCCATCTATCGGCCTCTTTGATCTATCCCTTCACCACCACACTGACTCAGATGATTAAGAGGACAGTGTAGGAGAGCAGCTTTTATCTGCCTAACGAGGCCTCCCATAAATCTGACATATGTAACCTGTCAAAAGATCAAATATTCTGACCTGCCTGTTACATCCCAGAGTCCCACACATCGCTGTGATCACCCAAATGAGGCTAGTTTTAAAATAACCTAAGTTTGTTAATGAATCATATTTTAGTGGGCAGAGACCTACTTTGCATCAGCAACTCTGACTCAATGACAAACAAGTCATTTATAAGCAGACAGCTGATAAGTTTTTAAGTAATTAATTAATCATTTGATTGCTAATTATGGATATAATAATAACATTGTTAATTATGGATATAACAATAACATTTCAGAAGTGCAGCATACAAGCTTAAACCAGCTCAACCCCCTTACCTTTCACAGAAATCTGCTGCTCGATTCTCCTCTCTCTGCCTTTAATTACATTCTGACAAGTGGGAAAACAACTCTGAGCTGTGCATCTTCAAATATTGTCTTGTTCAATAGCACAGGCTCTTTTGGGAGCAACTGTCACAAAACATTAAACAGCTCCCAGTATACACACTTGGATTTGAAGGAAGAAGAGCTACAACAAACACCACTGTAGGATGGGCTGTTACAATATTTATCATCTGGAACAATAAAATAATGCCGAACAACAACTATTAAATGCTTTATGGGGTTTTTTGTTTTGTTTTTTGTGCACAACCAATTAAAACTCACTCTAGGGTGAGTAACTTTTTTAAGCTGGAACATTCTGTAAAGCCTATAGGCTACTAAAATAAACAGCAAAAGGAACTGTTAACATTTTTGGCATAAATGATAAAAACTGGTAGCTAATCTCCCACCTGCTGGTTTTAATGCTGGTCTCAGCAAACCTGGATTAATGACCATTTTGTGGTTTCTGCATCATTTTGCTGCTTTAAAGTGAAAGTGACAATCTGGTCATACGTGAACACACCACAGCACACAGTGTGAACAGCATTTAACCCATTCACCAAGTGAAGCAGGGGGCAGTTACGAACACAGCGCCCGGGGAGCAGTGTGTGGGGACGGTACCTTGCTCAGGGTACTTCAGTGGTGCCTAGTGGTCTTGGGAATCGAACCCAGGACTTCTTGATCACGGGGCGAATGCCTTAACCACTAGGCTACCAATTGCCCCACTTTATGATGTTACAGTATTTCTAAGCTATAAAATACAAAACTCTAAAGTATTTTGATACAAAATAGGAATCAAATAGAAATGGCAAAACCAAGTTTTATATTGGACATGCATCATAAAAACTCTATTCCTGATATGGAACAGAGGAATTTTAAGATGTCAGATTTGGGTTGATATGATTACTGTAAAATTGTTATACAGCACAATGATTTCTAAATTCCCAGACATAAATCAACCCAAAGATCAACGGGAGGTGAAAAACAGTTTCTCAGATCTGGTCCTGGAGCACCTTCTGTCTAGCACATTTTACAATTTGTTCTACTCTAGCATGTCTACTTATCTCAGGAAAAGCCGCTTAATTGGCTGATTTGTTGGATCAGGTGTGCTGGGAACAATGAAAACACAAAAACATGCGGGGCAGGGGTTCACCCACTCCAGAGTTGTGACTGGAAACGTCCTGTGTTTTCTGTTTTATCAGATCTGAAAGTCATGTGGATCCACATGCTACACAAGTCTGCCAGTATATTTACTGAAATCCTGGACTGCAGGTTGGATGGAATCAAGCAACACAGATTTCAGAACCAGCATTAGGAGCATGCATGTTAGGCCAGTGTATCCTAAACCTGGCTCAGGAGTATCCCTCCCCTCTGCCCTGCACACTGGAGCATTTTTCCAGCTCTAACACACTTGATTAAACTAACTAATTAATCCCTGTGCTGAAGTAGATGTGTTAGAGCTTTGTTTCCTATCCCTGTTCTCACTGCCCTGCACATTTAATTCTTTCTCTGTTTTCACACACCCACTTCATCATAGTGATAATTTAAATTAAATTAAAGAGAATTTTCTAACTATGGTGATTTAAAGATACAGTACAAAGTGTATGCAAACAAAACAAAGATTACAGGAATGTCTGTTATATGTGTTCACACCACAGTACACAGCCTGAATAGCATAAAATTGTTCTCTGCATTTAACCCATTCACCCAAGGGAGGCCGTGGGCTGCCAGGAACACTGCACCCGTGGAGCACTTTGTGGGGATAGTACCTTGCTATGGTGCCACAAGTAGTGATGCCACAAGCAGTCCTGGGATTCAAATCCACTACCATCTAATTGCAGGGGCAGATCTCCCTAACTACCACACCACAAGCTGCCCCAAGTCTCTACATTTAACCCATTCACCCAAGTGAAGCAGTGGGAGCAGTGTGCTGGGCCCTACCTTGCTTAAGGCTATTGCAGTGGTACCGCTGGCACTGCTGGGATTTGAACCTACAGCCTTGCAATCACAAGTGCAATTCCTTGGGTTCCTGAGCTCTATTGGAAAAAACACACATTTACATTTATATTTACATTTATGGCATTTGGCAGACACTCTAATGCAGAACGACAATCATTAGTTACAGGGAGCCCCCCTGGAGCAACTAAGTGTTTTGCTGAAGGACACAATGGTAGAAAGTTAGTCCTTAAGGTATAAAAATGAGCAGGACAATGTGCCTCAAGGACTAAGGTTGGAAATCACTTTCATGTTAGGGCAGGGAGTAGTCCAGGTCTGGGATGCACTGCTCTGGGCCTGATGTATTATTTTGTATGAAACTGGTGAAGCTCTGACCTCTAGTGGTCGAAACTGTCTAGAGCTTGTAGGAAGGGGATGTGACGTTGACTGAGACTTCCAGCTTCAGACTGCTGTGTGTCGGTGTTATGAAAGGATGGAGGTGTGTTGAGTAACTGTAAGTTGTGAATGGGGTTACATAAGTAGCTTCACATGGTGTGTACCGAAGGCCTTTTCTGCATCTACACCGAACCATTGAACTCTGCACTGTGGCGGACTGCGAGTCGGCAGCATGGCTAAACACAAAAACACAGATGCTGCAGCTGAAAATGCCACAACAAAGAAACTGAAGCAAGTTGAGAAGAAGAGCAGAGCTCCCAAAACGCAGAAGACCAAAGGTAGAGAGTTGCTCCCACTACAGACCCTCGTCACTAACACCAGTAGATCATGAATATGTTTGGTTTGCTTTGGTCTGGACAGGTTGTTGTGTGGTTCGGTGATCTGGAGTTTGCTGGTGTTAATGTGTTGAGTAAGTGGAGAAGTGCAGGGGGTTACAGGCTGCAGCTGGAAGGGACTTTGCATGACTGCTCTTGTGCATCTCTGTTGTCAATAACTGGTGCACTCTGCAAACACGTTCAGCTCCATTTAGTGCTAAAGTTAGCTTAGAGAGAGAGAGGTGTATGAGTGTTTGAGGTGTATGACTGTGGCGCCACAAGTAAAGCTGAGTGGCAATAATAAAAATGACGTTAAAACACATGTGTGTGTGTATAAATTTAGATCTATACATTTATTGCACAATATATCGTCTGTTAATCGCTATCGTGATATCCGTCTCTGCAGTACTGATATGTTTAAAGAGACACATGTGAAAAAGGAAATATGTGAGTATTGTGATGGGGATTTTTTTTACTTTTTTTTTTTTGTTTTTTATTAGAAAACAATACTGGAGCCAAAAACATCCCCAGGACCTCAAAACCCAGATGCAAGGCTTCAAAAAAGGCAGACGACCCGTCAGGCAGGCAATCAAGTAAATACTTCCAGGACAGCAAACAGGTGAAGGAAGAGCCTGATGATATGAGCGATTCCAGTGAGGGCAATGGTGTGACTGTTCCAGAGAAAACCATACTGAACGACAAGATAAAACAAGAGAAAGGAAAAGATGACGATGAGGATGATGACAGTGCTGAGAGTGAAGATGATGAGGAGTGGGAGGAAGTGGAAGGTGAGTGAAATTCAGAATAAATGTTGTTATTTTTGAGTTACTTACTGAAGAATGGTTTAAAAACTGTTGTGCTTGTGTGTTTTCTCAGAACTGGCAGGTCCGTTGGGGCCAGAGGACACAGAGCAGGAGCCTGCAGTTCCATCTCAGCCTGTGGAGATTGAGATCGAGACAGCTGAGGCCATGCACAAGAGGCAGAGGAAGTGAGTGTGTTTGGACAAAACTAATAGAACCTGCTGTGACTTGATCAATCTTTCCTATTTAAATTAATGTGATTGCTTAAATATTTGTATGAATTACATAATAAGTAAACTGCTTACAAAACAATATCACTGAAAATTGCACATATGTAAATGCCTTAAACATGCTTTAGACAGATGCTATTACCTGTCAACCAGTATAACCAGTAGGCATCAGTGAAAGACAGCTGGAAAGTATGACACCATGGTGACTGTTGCCAGGGAGAAGAGGAAAGCTGAATTTGAGTCTTACCTCCGCCGAATGATGAAACGCTTTAACAAGGAGCTGGTGGAGGATACACACAAGGTGTGTGTGTGAGTGTAAGAGAATGTGAATGCTTGCATTAATATATGCGTAGCTCTGACCTGCTACCCTGCACAACATATTGCTTAGAGTATTTGGCTTGGACTTTATTGTTTATTACTATGAACTGGTTTTGGTTTGGTGTTTCAGCATATTGCTGTCATGACCTTGTCTCTTAGGTTCACCTGCTGTGTTTGCTGGCCAGTGGACTGTTTCGGAACCGCCTCTGCTGTGAGCCCGACCTGTTGGCCATTGCATTGTCTTTACTTCCTGCCCACTTCACCGATGTTCCTGGAGAACGTATCAATGCGGTTTTCCTGGAGGGGCTTCTGAAGTGGTGAGTTTTACGTCGCTAGTGGATGATCCGGGTAAATGTGGACGGTATAACACAAAAGAAGCCAGTGGGACATAATGTCACCAAGCAGTAAGGTCTATTTACAAGAGTTTATAAGCCAAAATATATACATCAATATATACAAGAAAGGAAAAGATACAAAGTACTATGTTACAAGTATTTACAAAGCTATATACACAATCTAAATCACACTATATTCTATTAGGTGGGAACACAAGACAACACCAAAGGAAAGAAATTAACAAAACAATCCCTAAGCCTGCCTAACGTCCCTCTAACTAATCCCAAACTTACACAAATGGTGTCTGCCTCTAACTAGTGAATCTAATACAATAAACAGACCCCTATGTGAAGTGAAATCAGTGCTCTAAACTATCCCAACCTAAAAGTGAATATAAGTGATATAAACAAACAAAGACTTACACAATCAAAGAACCAATACTAAGAATGAACACAAAGAAACAATCACAAACTACTAACGAATCACAAGGTTTTAACAAGGTCTCTAGTACGAACAAACAAAGGTCGAAAGACAAAAGACAATCTCTTGTCGGCAGCTTCCTCCTTTTAAGCAGAGTGACTGGGACTTCCTCTGTGCAATCCTCCAATCACAACTCAGCATCGCGATCAACCAATCAGGAACCACGAGAAGTCTGAGGCCATCTGATTGATATGTCCTCAGCCTATGAATGTAGCCATGCCTGCAAATAGAACACAAACACACACACAGGCACAGAGAAAAATATACCTACTTGCCCTGGCACATAACAGTGAGAATAATCAAACATTTAATTATGACTGCTTTAATTTGTGCTCTTTCTCATCTATGTGCTTCATTGGGTCTGGGCTGGCTGTTCCCAGGTTCAAGATGACATTTATGCTAAACTCTGAACTCCCTGATGGGAATGGAGTGGATCTCCGGGAGGTCCTGGAGAGATGTTTGGGGTGTCTGTCAGCACGAAATCATCAGGAGATGACCTTTGTGAGTTAATTTGACCGCTTATTTGGCCTTTGACACTTATATAAATGTAGTCAAATGTTCTGGACAAAAGTTGGACATTGTAATGAGATATTATCTTTGCTGTGTATGTATTTTGTGGCTCACAGTATATTTTCTTTGCACATAGAGAAATGTTGCATAACGTGTCTTTTTTTCCCTCTACAGCTGTTCCTGTTGGTGCTACGGTCACTGCGACTATTCTGTCGATTGGTGCTGTCATTACAGCCTGTACCCTTCAAACCGCCAACTAAAAAAGTATGGCTTTTATATTTTACTCGCATTTGCTTAAAGTCAGAAGCTTCAGTCTGGGATCTCCAAAGCAGTTTTCCTGCTGCCTCATTTTCCTACTGTTAATCCAGTTCACAGTTTGGTCCCAGTAGGAAGTAACAGTGGTAGACATGGAATTCTAAAACCTCAACAAAAATGTGAGTTTCAGGATGATTCGGGGTTTGTATTGAGGTGAGAGGTCTGAATCAATAAAAATGTTGTGCGGTGTTAGCAGGTGTGTGGGAGTGCTCACAGCATAAACTAACATAAAGCCAAACGTCCTGCACACTGCAATAAAAAATGTCATATAGGCAATATGATGTAAGATCTTACATCTGGCAGTACCCATAAATGTCAGAAATGTGAAGTGCAAATTTTCTCATGGAGCTTCAGGATATTTTCGTAATGCTGCCAGTATAGTAGCTGTTTTGTTGTATGTAAAGATTTTTGGGTTTTTATTAATAGGCCTCCTCTGGTTGATTATTTATGCCTGTTGCAGGATAAAGCACAAGCCTCCAGCAACAGTGCTGATAAAGAGAATTCTGATGAGTATGATGAAAAGCCAGCAGATTCCAAAGTCTCTCCAGGGTCCAAACGCCCATCTGCTGCCAACGCAGGGGGAAAGAGAGGGAGAGGAGGAAAGAAAAAGAAAAAGAACAAGAGTGGAGGAGAAGACCAAGAGAAAGAAGCAGTGGGAGGACAAAGGCCAAAAAACACCAAGAGAAGAAGTGTTGCGTCAAAAGTGTCCTACAAAGAAGAGAGCAGCGAGGGGGAGGGGCCTAGTGAGGAGGAGGAGTTTGAATTGTCTAGCGAGGATGAGAGCGACGACTCTGGGCCGAAGAGCTCTAAAAGGAGGTCTAAGACTAAAGGAAAAGGCACAGTTCGTGCTCCGCGGCGGTCAAGTGGAGTCAACAAGGCCGCAAAGAAAGAAGAGGAGGATGAAGAAGAGCAAGAGGAAAACAAAGGGCGAAGGAGGCAAAGGGCAGGAAAAGGAGATGATGAATGGATAGAAGTATATCTTGAAGGGGGAATGAAGTGGGTGTGTGTTGATGTTGATCAAGGGATAGGAAAACCACAACTCTGTGCCGGTCAGGCCACTCAGCCCATTACATACGTTGTGGGAGTGGACAGTGAGGGTTACCTGAAGGACCTGAGCACCAGGTACGACTCCACTTGGCTTACATCATCACGGCGTCGGCGCATCGACTCAGAGTGGTGGGAGGAGACATTAGAATGCTATGAGTGCCCAGTTTCAGAAAGAGAAAAGAAAGAAGACAAGGAGGTGAAGACCAGTGCTCTACAAAACACTTGAAACACGCATATACAAATGCACTCACATGCAAATATACTACTCTGGCGTATACACTACTAGTTTCAGTCCAAAAAGACAAATATAGTATTACTGCTGTCATCCAGTGTAAAAAACAAATTTAGATGTTTCCAAAGTGATGAAAAGGGGAGCGATGATTGGTGCAGGTGACCTAATGTCATCTTGCTGTTATTCAATAAAATATTCAGTAAAACATACCATTTAGTCCTTGACATCAGAATGATGCACCAAGCACTAGCACCAAGAAAACTAGTGCTGAACATGATGTAAAGCTTGTCTCTATATATTAGTGGCCCCATTTCCTGCATTCTTCCTGCAGTATTCCCTATAACAATTATATTTGCTGCTTTACTGATATATGTAAATGGGATCTGATCTCGGTTCTGACCTGGTCATTGTAATCTAATGTCATGTTTGTTGCATGTTACTATTGCTAAAAAGAGCATTAAGACTGTGAAATATAGCAATCATTAATGTATGTTCCATATGCAAGCAAATGCAACTACAATCTACTACCGTAACTCCTGCTCTGAGCACTCAAGTCTAAAATTCTGATTTCTTGGTTGTCTTGCAATGTGAACGAAGCCTATAATTTTTGCTGTACCTAACAGAACGAATATTATAGCATTGTAAGTAATAAGCTTGAACATTAGTATGCACGCATTGATCATAGGTATGCACACCTGTTGCAGTGGAGTGTCATCAACATAAGTGTGTTGCAAATTATACGTTCACATCTAATTATGCTTATTTCATTATCTCTGTGTGTCTCTCTCTGTCTCTTTCACATTTTCATTCCTCTACCCCAGCTCCAGGCTATGTTGTTGGATAAGCCACTACCAACATCAGTAGCTCAGTACAAAAACCACCCACTGTATGCGCTGGAGAGACACCTGCTGAAGTACGAAGCGCTGTACCCCCGCACTGCAGCCATCCTGGGCTACTGCCGAGGAGAAGCCATCTACTCACGGTAACGCAGCAGGCTGATAAGCTCAGAGACTTCTGTTTTGTTCACAGTGTTCATTATCACAGTCAGTGTCTCTCTCCACTTAACCAGCTCAAGCAACAAAAATAAAATGACTACAGGAGTTTAGCAAAGACTTGAGCAAAGGGATCCATACGCACACGCTAAACTGTTCTGCCATAAACAAAGATCTATTTACCAACTACCAGTATATATATCCTTTACTTATTTATATAATGTACATATAAATTACTTAAAGGGTACCTATTACGCAAAACTCACTTTTTGCATTCTTTTGTGTTTCCATTTGGGTCTTTACTGCTCCTATGAACACTTTAAGAAGGAACATAATAATGGGAGAGTTATGCTATAAAATGTTTTGTAATGTATTTGTCCTAATGTGAAATGTGAGTTTTGTGCATGTCTTTTATATTTAGGGATTGCGTCCACACATTGCATTCCAGGGACACCTGGCTGAAGGAAGCGCGCACTGTCCGACTGGGTGAGGAGCCCTACAAGGTGGGAGCAAGTTCTTCACTGTCTCTAAGACACTAGAGCTGTTCATTTTGTAAATATTGTTTTAATGTGTAATATAATTATGTACCATATTCAGTTGTAAACGCTTGAAAAATTCTATATGCATTAATTGATTTGTTATTAATGAGGCCATTTTTATTTATTGCATTTATTTTGATCATGAATAATTTAAAATGATGATTCTCAAACCTCCTGTTATTTCAGATGGTCAAGGGCTTTTCAAACCGCTCGCGCAAAGCTAGGATGATGTCAGAGCGTAAGGATGAGAAGGACCTTGCCTTGTTCGGCCCCTGGCAAACTGAGGAGTACCAGCCTCCTCTAGCTGTTGATGGCAAGGTGAGAAGGGGACATAATTCACTTACTTCATTACTTCATTCACCATGAAGGTTTCACACAGTGTAAAGGATGTATTCAAATAATGTACAAACACAGAAGTCAAAATAAAGATTGAGCTACATGCTGTAATTGACAACAAGCTGCAAATGTAGCAGAAAATAGCCCTAAAAATGTCAAATTATTTCTAACAAATGTTCTATTATTTCGATTATTTTTCCAACCCAGCAAATACTGTGATATATTTCATTATAATATGTTGGATGGAAACAATAATGTTAAATTCTTAAAAACTCACAATTTAAAATGATACAATCTGAATTTTGTCCCCTTCAGAATGTAGGTAAATGCACCTAAGTGAGCTGTTCCACTGGTGAGACCCTAGTCAGACCCTAGTTTGACTAATTTAATTTGGAACTGACAGAAATCAAAATCATGTTTTTAGTTGCAATGGGGGACATTTGAGAAGGGAGAATGTTACTCTAGGCCTTAGGCCACTTACAGGTACACACTTTAAATAGAACACGCCGTGTGTGTGTGTGTGTGTGTGTGTGTGTGTGTGTGTGTGTGTGTGTGTGTGTGTGTGTGTGTGTGTGTGTGT
>JBBPDC010000017.1:12870470-12887141 GCA_037974485.1 Hemigrammopetersius urotaenia
CACAAACAGGAAGTTAATATCACCAACCATTCCCATTTTATTAAGGTGTATCCATATAAATGGCCCACCCTGTAGAATCATATGATGCCTCGCGTATTGTGGTGATATTGTGTTGTGTGCCTTTAGTGATTCCCTGTGGTATCTCCCTGCCTAATAGCTACTACCCTTGCCTTCTTCCCCTTTGATCCACTCTGTCCCCTTTCCTATAATCTCCCTTTTCCCCAACCCCATCTCCCAGCGGTACGAGCAAGGCTTTATTACAGACCCCGTGGTGATGAGTCCCAGCGAGCGTGTGCGAGACGTGTTCCAGGCAAAAGCGCGGCACGGATTCTGCGGCATTCCCATTACAGACAACGGCCAAATGGGCGGCCGCCTCGTCGGCATCATCTCATCTCGAGACATTGACTTCCTGAAGGGGGAAGAACATGACCTTCCACTCAGTGAGGTGGGATTTAAATGTCTATAGAGGAGCAAAAGGGAAACATAACTTCGCTGTCATATCAAAACCCTTTTTGTATTTTATTTTTTACACCAGTTAAAATTTACTACAAATTTACTGATATTTTATTACATTTTACTGACTTTATTACAACATTTTACTTACATTATTACAACAAAGACTGACATGTAAGAATCTGCCCTTTCACTTGCATTCAGTATCGTCTGCTAAGGTCACATTCTCATGTTTTGGGCTTCTGTTTCAGGTGATGACAAAGAGGGAGGATCTTGTTGTAGCTCCTGCTGGAGTGACATTGAAAGAGGCCAATGAGATCCTTCAGAGAAGTAAAAAAGGTGAAAATAAATAAAGTAAAAAATGTAAACAAGTGATGCACCGTATCAGTGCAGTCTTAGATTACTTAATAATTTGATGTTTACTTATTAAGAAGAGATGAATAAGCCTAAAGTTAAATGGGTTACCATTTAAATCCCTGTATAAGGCTCTGCCTTTGTATCATAGCATTGACAAACACTCATTAGGTTTGATCCTTCCTCAGGTAAGCTGCCCATAGTGAATGAGGAGGGCTGTTTGGTGGCCATCATCGCTCGCACAGACTTGAAAAAGAACAGAGATTTCCCACTGGCCTCTAAAGACTCTCGCAAGCAGCTGCTGTGTGGGGCTGCTATAGGAACACACAACGATGACAAATATAGGCTCGACTTACTCGTGCAGGCCGGTGTGGATGTGGTCGTACTGGTGGGTGTGTGCGTGCGCGTTTATGTGCACTCAGATTATTAAATATTTGAATATTTGTTTTATTTCTTTTTCTTTGCTTAACAGGACTCTTCACAGGGAAATTCTATCTTCCAGATCAATATGATTAAATACATAAAGGAGAAATACCCCAACCTGCAGGTTGTAGGGGGCAATGGTAGGTGTCTCTGTGCAACACACACTTTAACTAATATGTTAAGCAATGCAGTCTGCACAGATAATACTGTTTGCCACACATAGGGAAGTCATTCACAAATGTTTCCTCCATGCAAAACATTATACAACCGTATTATATGTGGGCAGCTTATCAAATTACTAAATTTTTTTTTTCTGCAAGGTAAAAAGAAATCTTGTCGTGCAATTAGTCGTCACTGTTAAAACAGGAACTGTAACACGGTTTTTGCTCACAAAGGTCAATCTGACATGAAGTCTGCATTTCCTTGCTCTAGCATAGTAATGCTATTTTTGTGAACCACTCGGTCTCAGCCTGCAGTAGCAGAGTCAAACCACTAGAGAGGAGAATTTAGCCATATTTGGTACATATTGTTTTGTAGCAGTTTTCTTTTTTAAGTGTTGAGAAATGGATGTGACATTACAGTTAGTCAGGTGTCATTTTTGCTATGCTGATTATATTTAATTACATAACACGATTCATGCCATTGTTAGTTACAGAATGTATTATATTTACATAAAATCTGCCTTCTATCAACATGTTTTTTTTTGTTTTGTTGTACAAAAAATAGCAATAGCCACAAAACTTCAAATCCAAATCTTTAATTGTATCATGAACAATTGAGAAGTAATATTCAGTTAAGTAAAAGTCAGTTTTACAAAATATTTATCTATTAATGTTTATTCTAAGTTTTAACATTCTGTTTTAACATAGCCTAATTTAAACAAAACAAAAAATGTTTTTTTTAAAACAAAAATTGTTTTCTGGATTTAGTATCTCTAGAAAACTTTTTTTTTTTTGTATTTCAGTGGTGACAGCAGCTCAGGCAAAGAATTTGATTGACGCCGGTGCTGACGCTCTGAGAGTGGGCATGGGCAGTGGATCCATCTGCATCACACAGGAAGGTGAGTCCAGCCGTCCCACACCTCTCTGCTTTCAGCCAATCACAATCACCCACTAAACCCAGGTATGTTAATTTCATTTTTTTTGTTCAGTTCATTCTGTCAGATACAGCCGTTTCATTTTTGAGTTTGTTTAATACCTGGAGTAAACATCTCACTGGGCTTCAAATCTACTAGACTACTGTTATCCAGTAATTGTGGAGTAACATTAAGGAGTGTGTAGGTCTTACTGCTTTACTGTGGGCAGTTCCTAAGGTGCCTTACTTATTTCTATTTGTTTCTCTTTCCTCTTTTTCTCTTTTCTTTTTTTTTGTTTAATATGATCATATTCACATTTGTCTTTTTTTTTTCTGTCTCATGTCTTTCTGTCTCCTACTATTTCGTGTCTTCTGCTGTCCATCATTTCTACTTTATTCTCTTCATCCCTTCAACTGCAATCTCTTCTATCTCTCTACATCCAACATCACTGTCACCTCTCCATACATCATGTCTGTCATCCGCTTAGCTCTGTTTCCTGCTTTCTTTCTTTATTTCTTTCTAGTTCCGCTTAGTATTCCTCCTGATATAAAGCTCCACAGCCCCAAAACCCCAAGCACTGTAACGGGATACTCCAGTAAGTCCTGAGA
Organism: Hemigrammopetersius urotaenia; assembly: GCA_037974485.1. Lineage (NCBI taxonomy): Eukaryota > Metazoa > Chordata > Actinopteri > Characiformes > Alestidae > Hemigrammopetersius > Hemigrammopetersius urotaenia. Next base: position 12,873,384 of record JBBPDC010000017.1, read on the forward strand.
CCCCTTTCAGAGCTCCTTTTGGATCTGTACTAGGGCCCGACCGATATAAAGCATTTAGCTGCTGATGTAGTTTTTAAGGTCAAATAGCTGATAACATCTGCTAGTATAATTTAATATAGACAAAAACGAAACTGACCCATTGATTAACTAAACAGTGCTTTGCCGACTGATCTGATTTCCAATTAGCTGAAACCAACAAATCATTGCTGGTTCTCCAAATCAAAAACAGCAATGGTGTAAAACACTTCAATTATTTAAATATTGTAATGCTGGGGTTGGAGCTTTTCAGATTGTATAGCAGTTTTGTTGATTTCTGTCTATTAGTTTAATTAGTTTTCTTTACAAATTAAACTTTTGGATGCATCTTTTTTTCTGTTTCAATTTTTGGGTCAGATTCACCAGTTCAGCCTTGTGCACGTTCAGATAAAGATGTGCATAAGACCGTAAACCATAAAATCTTCATATTATAGCAGCGTGTTTATAACAGTAAATGCTGTTAGTTCTTCCATTGAGACCGTTAAGTCCGTGGAACATTAACTTCAGACAATTTTATTAGACAAAAGATATATCAGTTGGGTCCAACTTAGTACTACACTCTGCCCGGCTACCTTTCACAGCCTGCTGCACTGATTGCCTAACGGCTCTGCATCAGTAGTAGTAGTGGTTGCTGATGTTTGGGTTTTTGGGGTTTTGGTTGCTTGGAATTGTCAGACTAACCTGTCAGACATAATCTTTGACAACCCCTCTCACTCTGCCCTCATTACCCACAAGCCCTCAAAAACGCAAATGGTCAAGTCATTGCAGATATGAATGCTCTTCACACTTTAATCTGTGGTGGGGGGGTGGGGAAAGGTTGTCAAAAAAGCTTAATATGATGCTGTTTGTAGAGCAGACTGCTACCACTGCACATAAAACATCTAACAGACAGATCTAACATGAACTGATCATCAACTGAACATTTGCATATTTTACCTATTCATATTCCCATGTTTTAGTTTTTTTACGTTTTCCCTTTCCATCTAAACATCCCTCATGCTTTTTATTTTAGTGCAGAACCTTCACTGCAAACATTCACTGCAATCTTCATTATCATTTGTTGAAGAGGTGGGTTTGGTCCTCCTCAGCTCATAGTAGTTCTAAAGCAGTCTAAACTGAGTCTGACTGGGAAAGAGGTCACCGATGAGGACATTATTCCATGTGTGGATGTGTGTGTGTGTATGTGAGACAAGTGTACAATATAGTGCCAGTTTTAGAGCTCAGTTGTCGGCGCATTTAATCTTGGAAATAAATGTTTTTAACCCAAATTCAAAACCTGCTACTTTTGAGACCCATCTAAGACACTGTAAGAGTTCAGTGTTGCTCAACACCTAAATGTTGATTCACCATGTTTAGTTTGGAGCTGTTTCCATACAACTAAGAGACTGACAGCTTTTAATATCACTTTCTTGGACATCTTTAGACATTTGCACAGTGCTGTATCTGTGTTTGTTTGATAGTTCGCTCTCTTCCCTCAGTACTGGCGTGTGGCAGGCCACAGGCTACAGCTGTGTATAAAGTGTCTGAGTACGCGCGCCGCTTCGGAGTGCCCGTCATTGCAGATGGAGGCATTCAGACCGTTGGGCACATCGCCAAAGCCCTTGCCCTGGGGGCGTCCACAGGTGAGGCACCCAGCCAGTGATTCAGATATTGTGGCAGAGATGTTTCTATAAGTAAATATTGAATTACCATTTATATTTTTCTCTCTTTTTCAGTGATGATGGGGTCTTTGCTGGCAGCTACTAGTGAAGCCCCTGGTGAGTATTTTTTTTCAGATGGAATCAGACTGAAGAAGTACAGGGGCATGGGCTCACTTGATGCCATGGACAAAAACCTTGGCTCTCAGACCAGATATTTCAGGTATATCTCTCTCTCTCACTCTCTCTCTCTCTCTCACACACACACACACACACACACACACACACACACACACGTGTGTGCTCAGTCTTTTATCATTACTTCTCTTGACTTACTTTTTCACTCACTCCCCCACAAACACTTGTTCAGTGCTTTTTACAAACAGTTGAGGTCTGGTCGTCATGAGCTTCGTTTTTTTTGACTGATTGTTAGCCTCAATCCCAAACAATCTGACCAGGGGGTTTCATGTAATGTGACCTAAACGTTGTAATGTAATGACCAAGTGGTAAAGTGCATGTCGTTTATGTCTCTCTCTCTCTTTCTCTCTTTCTCTCTCTGTCACTGTCTCTCTCAGTGAAAGCGATAAGATTAAAGTAGCTCAGGGTGTATCAGGAGCGGTTCAGGATAAAGGCTCCATCCATAAGTTTGTTCCCTACCTCCATGCTGGAATACAGCACTCCTGCCAGGACATAGGAGCCAAGAGTCTAACGCAGCTCAGGTACACACACACACACACACACGTAACAGTCATGCACAGTTTATTTGTTGTAAAGTTTTGTAGTTACCTCTGATCTGCCGCATAGGTGTTTAATGACTGTTTTAAACAAGGCATTTTAACATCATAAAATCATAAAAGAACACTATTACAAGTTAAATCTGTTTGAAGTGTTTAAGTCTTTAATCTCTCTCTCTCTCTCTCTCTCTTGCTCTTTCTCTCTCAGGGCAATGATGTATTCTGGTGATCTAAAATTTGAAAACAGAACCTTATCTGCTCAGATGGAAGGAGGAGTGCACAGCCTACACAGGTATACACACACAGACATACACCAGACAAAAAGTGTGTATTTGTAAATAATATATATAAGAATACACAAATGATACCCACAAAAATGGTGGTAATTTTGTCAAAGGAAGTTAAAAACATTTACTCCAATTAAATGTTCAGTTTGAGATTGAGCTTTTAAAAAAATATTCTTTATTGAGGGTATCAGTAATTATGGAGATGACTAATGCTAACTCAACTTGACAGTTTATGCAGATGGTCATGCTTTTTTATAAATCACTGATCTTGAAAACAACTTTGTTGTTTAGCAAATTCTATTGACAGTCCTGGGACTACAGGGCAGGAACTTTAGTGCTGGTATTAATAGTGACCCCAAGTGGTTCGGCTCTTTTGTTGCAGTTGTTGATGAAATCTCAGTTTTGTCTCCAGTAATGTGACTAGTTTACCATATTTATTCACATCTTTATTCTGTCTTTCAGCTACGAGAAACGCCTGTTCTAAAGAGGACAACAAATGGCAAGAACACATACACACTATCAGCCACACTATACAGTCACACAATTGAGGCTAGACTCAGCTGCATTGTATGAAGAGCCACTACTAAATTTTGTATGGTCTTGCACGCAGACCCAAACTGGTGCATACGCACAATTATGCACCCATTCTGCCCATTTCAAAACCTCCAACTTCCCTTTTTCGTCTTCCCAGACTTCTTTCCTCTTAACAGGGAGAGACGCTGTGCATGTGTCCTTGTATGCACCTGTTTGTATGTCGGAAAGTTTGCCATTTGTTTGTCATAACAGAAATTGCTCTTGAACAAAAGTCATCACATATGTGTGGTAATCATTACAATAAATATTTTCCACTAAAATGTTGTTGCTTTCTTCATTTTGGTGCATGACCAAATGAATACGTTGTCTCTCTCTATCTCTCTCTCACACACACACACACACACACACACACACACCAGTCACATGATGCGCAAACTCTGAGAAAATAGTTTGTCAGAATAATTCATGATCTGCTAAAGGGGAAGTAGTACTGTGGTTGACGTCTCTGTGAGACGGAACTAAATCGGCCTTTGCCAACATTTTTAATGTAGTTTTGGACGAAGAAACGGAGAAGAACCTTCAGTTGTGAAAGATCTCCAAACCATTTAGAACCTACAAATGGAGTGAGTGTTTGTGCACATACACAAAGGATTTCATCAATATGTTAATATGCAAGACTTGCACATTCAGGTTAATAGTGTCTGCACCCCATATGCCATCAAATCCGTTCACCAAAGGCAACGCTCTTCCTCATTTAGCCTGTGGGTCTCAAGGGAACCAGCCTTCACCTCCAAAACCACCGGACTTTCCAGACATAGGCGGCACGTACACACACACACACACATTCAGTGAAGGACACACAAGGACATGTCAGCACCTGGACAGGTTGTCAAGGACTCCAGGTGTCTTGCATTAAATGAAACAGAATATCTAATTGATTTTGGAAATGAGCTGCCTGCTCACTGATCTCGCAACAGACTTGTGCATGCTGGTAATGGAGAACGAGGTGTTCTCTTATTCCCAACCTGTGACTGGAATATTTTCTCCCTGCTTACTTACTTGAATTCTAAGAGCACAGAATTTTGTATAACATGAAAAACGTCACAATGCAAAAATAACAATGACATACAGTGGCCATAGTACTGGATTATCTAGCTTTATGCAGAAAAACACTTTCAAATGTACATGGTTTCAATATGAATACAATGTTAGATCTTGAATACTATTTTGGGAACCATTGAGACGTTATATTTTATTCATATGAATTGAATCAATAATACTCAACATTATTATAATAACTAGATTTCATTCACTGAAATGGGCTTCCATGTAAGTCTGTTTAATGTAAATTAAGTTAAAACAACAACTCATATAACTTTACATAAAAAGTGTCATTTTTTCTGCCCTCAGGGCATTCACTGGGGTTGACATAACAGTTAGCAAAAAGGTGCATAGGAGCATCTTTTGTTCCTCATCTGATTCATATATCTGACTGTGTTAGAATAATAATCTATTACTCCTAAATGATATATCTAGTGATATATGCATATTACTGTGTAGAGTACATGTTGTTTGTGTGTTAATGGACTTGATGAGGCCTAAGACTGGCTAGACAGTACAGCTTTATATTGCACTGTATCATATTGAATAGTATTATATTGTTATGTGTTGCATTGTAATGTGCTGCCTTGTGTCGTAAAGTATTGTACTGTACTCTGTAGTATTGTACTGTACTGCATTTTGTTCTGTGCTATGTTGTATTACACTGTGTCATATTGTATAGTACTATACCTTAGTGTGTTATACTGTGCAGTACTGCACTGTATAATATTGCACTGTATAATATTATGGTGTATTGCATTGTTTTATATTGTAGTGTTATACTGTACTGTGTTGCATTGTGTTGTACTTTGTTGTTTTGCATTGTATTGTATAGTACTGTTTTGTATTGTATTGTACAGTACTGTTTTGTATTGTACTGTATTGTTTTATTGTACTGTATTATATTATTTTGCACTGTGCTGTAGTATAGTACTGTAAAATATTGTATTGTTTTGTACTTTACTGTGTATTGCACTTTATCACGTTGAATAGTGTTACACTGTAGTGTGTTGCATTGTATTGTACTTTGATTTGTGTTGTATAGTTATTGTACAGTACTGTTTTGTATTGTACTGTACTATATAGTATTGTACTATATTGTGTTGTATTGTACTGTACTGTACAGTATTGAACTATATTGTGTCATACTGTACTGTACAGTATTGTACTCTATTGTGTTGTATTGTACTATACTGTATTATTTTGTACTGTATTGTACTAGGTGCTCTTGTACAATATTGTATTGTTTTGTACTGAATAGTACTGTACGGTACTTTGTTAGATTATATAGTATTGTACTGTATAGTATTGTGTTTAATTGCAATGAACTGTATTCAACTTTAGTGCATGGTGTTGTAGTCTGTTTAGTAGCTTTAACTTCAGTTTAGTTCACTTCAATGCAGTCATTCAGGACACAAACATGCACCAATCTGGACAGAATATTAGGCCAGGGTTTATCTTGTGGAACCATTAAGGAAAGAAAATGTTTACGTAAGTTTTTAAAGCCAGATTTTCTAAGCATATAAAATAAAGGATGATAGGAGAGGGGGCCAGTAGGAGTGTCTGTGGGCAGCCCAGTGAAGAAGTGAAAGTGAAAACACTTCTCAAATTTCTGAAGAGGAAGTGAGCACTTATAAATACTCGTACACACTCACATTCACATACACATACACACAGGGACGCAGGAGCGCAGTCGAGAGGCAGACAGAGTGAGAGAGAGAAGTGAGACTGGCCGGGACAGGTAAAGCCTGCACTCTACAACAATCATCGTCTCAAAACTTTCTTTTAATCTTAGCAGACCATGCTTGTCCGTGTTACTGTTCGTTTTTTCCACATTTTTGTCGATTTAAAGATATTCTCCAGTCTCTTCTACCTTTACCAGTATGGGTTTATTTCTCTTTCGCTTCACTACGCCCACACACATCTAACTGCAATTTGCTCCAGCTTCTGCTTTTATTCCGCGCAGAAGAGCACAGACAGAGTGACAGTGTGAAAAGAGTGTGAAAGTTTTTCATCCTCATTTCCCTGTACTTCTAGCTTCTTGATGTATTAGTGTCTCAGTTTTGAAATGTGTGTTTGTGTTACTATAGTAATGTATCATGAATGAAGTTCCATTTTAATGCTTCTTTTACTCCTCATGTTAACCTTATCTTTGTCTTACTCCTAAATCTCTCTTCCAATCTGTCTTTACTTTCAATAACCCCTCTCCCTGTCTCTCTCTCTCTGTCTGTCTCTCTCTCTTTTCTGATAGTAAAACAGGTTTTTCAAGCCTCCTAACCAACTGCAGATCAAGCAAGATAAATAAACAAGTTTTCGCTCCTTCCATGAAGACACTGATGACAACGCTGATAAAACAATCTAAAGAATTTGTGAACATCAGTATCCACTTATTTGTTTTTTATCTGCATAACTTATGTGTACAGTATGTATCTCGCATGCTGCATAATTACATGTATTTGATAATACTGTACTAAACCTGTAAGAGAGCTCTATGAAAGAGCGGTGTTTAAAGAGCATGTGTGATACCCAGTCCCTCATTCTGAATGCTTGCTGGACGTGACCCTCAGCGGCTGGGTGGGTAACGGAACCCATAATGCAGCTGATGCGTTGACGGACAGCTGGATGTGGATTCCGTTTCCCTCCTCTCTTGCAACAGGCAGCACTTTGTGACTTCTCTGCAGATAATTGTTATTGATGCAAGCCTGGAATTAAGTAAAACAGGTTTGAGTGTAGTTACAGATAACCAATAGGTTTGAGTGCATTTAAAAATGTGTATTCATGTGTGTAAAAAATGCAATTATTGGACATTAACTTTGGAAAGTTAATTTAAATATATATATATATATATATATATAAAGTTTTGGGTACAGAGAAGACTGAGTGGAGAGATGAATAGGCTGATCGTACTTGCCCAAAAGGTGTTTTCTTGGCTGGTGAGGACAAAAGTGAAGGTCACCTAAGGTCACAGTTGCACTTACGGTGGAGTCATCTGTTGATACCTATGTGCCAGTGATTGTACCTTTAAATAGAGAAAAATACAATTTGATCATGCTTATTATTTTATGTCGTTAGTTTTACTTAAAAAGACACTGATGTTGCTGCAGAATGACACGTTTTCTCCCGGATTGCCATTAATACTATTCGCCACCGGGAACTTCGTGTCAGCCAAAAGTGACATCAAAATCTACCAAACGTCCGTACAGCGCTGACTCTCGACATTTCTTTTAGCCCGTCTCTAGCAACAAAAGATTGACTGGGCTGTTCTCTCTGAATGTTTGTTGCATGTTTGCTACTCAATAAATAATGTAGAAGCAGTTACTGTCTCTGTCATTTCATTTCATTACAAACACACCACACCACATTGTCTATTTGCTTTTATCATCTGGGTAGCCCTTTTATCATGTGGGGGTTGGGGAGGGGTGTATGAGAATCAGAGGTGATTTATTTGCTACAATCTATATTTTGTTACTTTTCACTAAAGACAAATTAATATAAAGATATTTAAAAAAAAACACAGCATCAATATTTTCATGTAAAGGTCAATTCTTAGAAACAGCCGTCAGGATCAGAAATACAGGTATTTCAGTTTCAGTCCACCTATCCCGAGTAACGGCCTTTGTTCCCCTTCTGAGAAGACTTGACACTAAATGTACATTGCTGTGAGGATTTGATTGCATTCAGCCACAAGAGCATTAGTGAGATCTGGTCCTGGTGTTGAATGATTGATTCTACACCACAAAATGTACTCTAACCTATTCTAAAGGTATTGCACACTGCTCCATCATTTCACAAGGCGTAGTTCCACTCCTTTACAATCATAGGGTGCTTCATACGCTTGTAGTAAATGGATGGCATTGGGCCTTTAGGGTCATATGCAACTGCTCCAGAGCATGCCGCTCAATTTGCAATGACTTTCTAATAAGATTATACAAACTGTGCTTTGGTGTGTGCAATTGAACAGCTTTTTAAACATTAAAGTATTTAGTATATCTTTAATTAACTAATCAAAGAGTGTCTAAACAGTTTTAGATTTCCTGATAATCTTTTACAAAACAGAGGCCATTACCTTGCCCTTCCTTACACAGTTCAAACAGGTTTAACCTGGTAGTAACGTTTATTCATCTCACTGCTTTCAGTTTAAACACTTGAGAGAGTGAAGGTCTGAACCAGACTATGCTCCCACAGCGACAGCATATCGAGAGAAGGTCAAACAGTTTTTTCCCTTTCATTAGACTAAAAACTTCAGTTACACCGTGTTGTTGTGGCGTACATCTAATTTACCATTCAAACCAATGTTACAGTAGTTCCGCCTTTCTTTCTCTTTCTCTGACCGTTTCCCCACAGCCGCGCCACACTCAACATGGCGCATTTTCGAAGCCAGGGCGTTCCTGAGAAACGTGTGAAACAGTTGCATCACGAAAAAGGTTCCGGGTGTGTGAACGACAGACGAAAGCCCTCCACGGCAGCGTTGGTGTGTCAGGGTCCTGCGTTGCATGATTAAGACTGACAGGGGGTCCATGTTTACACTGTGAGGGATGGAGACCGAGGAAACGACCCCGTTTCGAGTCACCGCCACCGTGAAAGCCCTGCGGTTGTCTCTGCGGAGGGACGCGGAGAGTGAAGCCGAGGCTGATCGCCCTGACAGCGGGGAGAGGGGCTCCAGTGACCGCGACAAGCTCTGGTTCAAAGAGAGCAGCGCCAAAAATCTGAGAAACAGAGATTTCCTGGCACCCAGGACGGTCCTTACCACACTGTACGCCGACGGACAGGTGAGGTTTGGAGAGACGTGGTGGAGGCATGGCCCCATTGAGCAGATGGAGACAGCATGGTGTGGTGTTGATGCATGCTGGGGCTGCCAGAACACCACAGACGGCTGCCTGGACTGCAGTTATTTCATATGCTATTTACTTATCCTTACTTTTACTCATTTTTTTCTGCAGAACAGCTGTTAAAAGTGCTCCTGAATGTACCAGACAGTTGACATTGCTATTATTGACCAAACATTTGCTGCCTGCGGCAAAATGTTATTAACTCTTCACTAACCACAGAGATGTGGGTCAATGGTTCCATCAATGCAATGGCATGATGGTGTTGTTATAACGTAATAAAAGAGACAGTTAACACTAATTGTCATTGTTGTCATCATAATGCCATTACATTTGCTGTCCTGTACGTGTATGTGTGTTTACAAGTGTATATAAGGTGTGTTTGTGCATGTAAGTATGTGTATGTAACATTTGTGCATATGTATGAATATGTATCTATCGTGTGTGTGTGTGTGCTTGCATATACCTGTACACTATAAGGATAGAAGTATTGGGATACACCTATTTTTGGGGGGTTAGACTGGGCCACTTACTTTCAGTGAAGAGCAATCTTAATGCTTCAGCATGCCAACACATTTTGGACAATGCCATGCTATCAATTTTATTCCAGCAAGACTGTGCCTTGGTGTACAAAGCAAAATAGATAAAGAAATAGTTGCATGAGTTTGGTGTAGAAGAGCCTAACTGGACTGCACAGAACCCTGACCTCAACCCCATCCAACACCTTTGGGATGAACTGGAACAGCGATCTCTTCTTGTCCAACATCAGTGTCTGACCTCGGAAATGCTCTGCAAAATTAATGGGCTCAGATTTCCTCTGAAACACTCAAATCTTGTGGAAATCTTTCCAAGAACAGTGTGATCTGTTATAGCTTCAATGACCCTGCATTCAAATAAAGTCTATGTATTTAAATGCAGTGTCTTTGTTGGTGCGGTGGTAAGGTGTCCCAATACTTGTTGGGTAGGTGAGATATTTGTGTATACATTTATGTGTGTATGTGTGAGTTTGTATATATTAATAATTTGGTTTACAAAGTCTTTTTTGTGTTTGTGTGCAGGTTCCCTCGCCAGTCCTGGGTCAGATTCTTTCTCTCCGTGGGAGCGGTGTGTTGCCAGTAGCTGGTTGTGAGGTGACAACTGAGGGCTTGCGTGTCTCTGTGGATCGCTGTGCAGCTTTCAGAGGTGTTCTGTGTGGAATGACTACATACTTGAGGCCTGTGGCTCAGAGACAGGGATGTGTCCTGATCAACTGTCCGGCCCTACATGCCAAACAAGCCCCACCCACTCCCGACACACTCACATTGGGACAGCTCCGTACCATCCTCATCGCTGATCACATAGGAGCACTGCTCAGGAGACAGGGGTAGGTGTATGTGTGTGTGAAAGAGAGCATGTCGAAGACATAACACCTGGGAAAGTGTGTGTAATATGGAACTGTTGTTCTCTCTCACCCAGTTACTCTGTGTCCTTCTGTCCTGCCTTACCTGAGGAGAGTGACATCATCAGCGTCCTCAGAACACTGGGTGTTGATTGGCCGGCTGTGTCTGTAAGCTGGACCAATGAGGAGAGAGAGGAGAAGATGAGGAACGCCCTGGAGAACTGTGCCTACAGGGAGAGAGAAGAGGACAGATGGAAAAGAGGGAGTAGAGGGGAGGAGATGGTAGGAGGTGATGTAGAGATGAGAGAAGAGTTGAGGATAAACCTTAAGCGAGTGATGGAGGAGGTGGAGCTGCATGGGTATGACCCCAGTCTGGGCATCTGCATAGGTGAGGGAAATTGTGTTTTAATATATAAATGAGGTTATATATCTACATAGATGGGATGTGTTTATACATGCTTTGTTATGCAGCACAACACATTATGTCTTTTTAATTCACTAGGGGTGCATTGTATATCAGCAGATGACATTTTATGTGCAGAGTTTCAAGTTTAATTACTATATCAAATATTGAAATTGCACCCAATAATTACAGACAATTTGACGCCTCCTTTTTTACTCTCACACGTGCTAATATACAGTAGCATACACATAGTGCATGTGGTAGAAGAAATCAGAGGAAATAAAAACACCGAGACCCAATCATACACATTTAATTGATTAATATGTTTATTGTATAATAAGCATGGTTGAATAAATAAATAACCAAAGTGCATTGTTTTCTTAATCCAGAAGATGGCAGTATTTTTCCTTCTGGTGAGAAAAGAGCTTTGTTCTAAATAGCTAGCTGCATGCTGCTCATGTACTGCTGGTAGTGGTAAGCTGTATGTGACCAGCATGAAGTTTTATAGTTTATCAGAGATACCTGCATGATGTACTACTCTGATCAACTACTCTAGCATCAAGCGCTATCTTTGTGTTCTTCTGCATCTCATAATGCAGTATGGTTGTTTCAGGAGCTATGGATGTTAACCATGGTCATGGGATCCTGTGGTTTGGCTCACAGTACATGATGGTCATTGTTGGATACTGGATTCTGCTGTATACTACTATGAGAAGAAACATGTAGTATACAATACAATGGTTCAGTAGACAGTGAACAGTATATGTTACGCAATTTCAAACACAGTGGTAGGTTTCTGTCCGTGAATAAGACATTCAGGTAGAAATCAGGAACTGTGTTATACCCACAAGAGTTGCTGGGTGAGACTCCAATAACATTAAATTCACCTGCTATTTTATTTTTGCATAAACATGTGTCTGGATAGGGCCTGATGTGAATGTAAATTCTATTTGAAGTTAGATTATGAAATTGTAAATGTCTTTAGATACTCCAGGAAACTTTCTTTTAAAAACAGTTTACAGACAGGCGTAGTTATTTGTTAATAAATGCAGTACTTATCATAACAAAAATTACTATTTTTGGATTATAATATTACCATCAAAGTACTATTCAAATATACCTCCAGAAGTATTTTGGTAACATTGCTATGGTGTGCCTGTAGCAAAACTCACCCATAACATATATTCTGTGGTCAATTAGCACTTTATGAACAGTTAACATTCACTGAGATAGAAAATAAATAATACGACAAACTACTGTATGTGAGCCTAATGAAGCAGTGACAGTTTCTGCTCCTGTTTCCGTTTTGGGTATTCTACTTTCAACCACTTACCACTCAAATTAGAAAAACCTACTCAGTGAAAACACCAAAGACCTTAGCAATCACATACTTGGCTGCACATGAAGAGTTCGAAATTTGATTCCCCATCAAGGCAAAAATGGAGTTGCTATACCACTATGATTCTTTAAAAGGGTCATTGTGATACGTTCACTAATGTGTGTTAAAAGAATATTAAAAATGTTTGACAAAACACTTTTCCAAGTAAATTCAATAGTGTGAACAGTTATCTGTTTTGGGATCAGTATTGGCCAGAAGTTAGTTATTGATTATCGTTACTGGCCCAGATAAGCCAGATTTGTATATCCCTAGTATTTTCTTTACTTCCTGAAAGTTTTTATATCCTACTCTATAATCAATTGTGAAAATTCGTTTGTAACTGGCTGATCAGACTCTCTTGGTCTCCTTCTTTTTGTCTCTCCACAGTGCAGAAAGAAGCGTTCTGTCATCTGGCTCAGCTAGATGGTGCTGTTGCAGATTTTCCTGTGAGTCTCAAACATTTGACATCATCATCAAAGTTTGCCTTAACACAACACCACAGTTTAGTTGTACAGTTGTCAGTTGACCATCAGTTCACCTTGACCACCATACTCTTACACACTTTAAAAGTAACAAACAATTTTTTACACACGTTGTTTTACACACATTTTTACACACCTACTTTTCTCTGACGCTCAGTCATGTGCCATCCTATGCCCTCGTCTGGGTAAGCATTATTAGGATATCACCAGTGTTAGAACAAAACCTCATCCCTGTAAAAAAAAAAAAAAGGGAAACTGTATGGTAATAAATGTAGTAAATGTAAGCAATCATTCTTGACCATCTCTAATAGACCTTTTGTCATGGAATTGCAACAGTGTAACCAGATTCTGGCATTTTAAAATTCTGGAAAAAAGGGAAAAACAACAAAAATAAAATAGAGGTTTTGGTCTGACAGCCACTGTATGAAAAGCAGAAACTGTTTATTAATTGATGTCAATAGGGTCAACATGTAGAACTATTCACCCTCTCTACTCTAGCAGTCTGAGCAAAAATGTGTGGGTTCCTGTCTGTTCTGCAGGCGTCGATGGCAACAGTGCTGCATGTCACATCCTGTCAGGATGAGTTCCGCCAGCAGCAGACAGCCATGCTGTGGAGAGCGACGGGCGCCACAGCAACACAGGTCTGTCACGCAAGCTTGCAGTCATGCACAATGACCACTGGTCTTCATTCTCTTATTTTTGCTCTCTCTCTTATTTTCTCTCTCTCTCTTATTCTCTCTCTCTCTGTCTGTCTCTCTCTCTCTCACTCTCTCTCTCTCTTTCTCAGAGACTAGTAATATGCGGTCCAGTAAAGACTCCTGGCACTCAGATGAGTTCAGCGCAGTACCTACAGTAAGTTACTCATTGTTGTATACATGCATACAGTGGAAGAAATAATTATTTGACCCCTCGCTGATTTTGTAAGTTTGTCCAATGACAAAGAAATGAAAAGTCTCAGAACA
>JBBPDC010000017.1:12887241-12900069 GCA_037974485.1 Hemigrammopetersius urotaenia
AAAATAAACCTACCATTAAAATGATACTGTTCTGAGACTTTCCATTTCTTTGTCATTGGACAAACTTACAAAATCAGTGCGGGGTCAAATAATTATTTCCTACACTGTATATGTCTGTGTGTGTGTTACAAAAGGAGTGTAATAGCGGCTTGATCTGAAGGTGCTGATACAGATCCATCAGTTCTGTAAGAATGGATTGCAATCAGCTGTAAAATTATTTATTTAAAAGTATTTGCATATAAAAACATATAAAAGTATTTTTAATAACAATTGAATCAAATTGGGATATAGTGGCACAGTGGGTAGTGCTGTTGCCTCCCAGGTTCGATTACCAGCCATGCTCCAGCACCCCCACAACCCTGTTTAGGGATATGTGGTTCAGATAAAGGATGAAGGAATTAATCAAGTTGAATCTTATTTGAGATTTCCATACACATTAAATTGTATTATAGGGAATAGCTTCACTGAATACAGGTTTTTTTATTGTGTCATAAAAACATATTAATATATATTTAACATGTTTCCTAAATGTATGTTTTTTCAGGTTGAGAAGAGCTCAAATGAAGGAGGCTTCAGAAATGAAGTACGGAGATCAAGTAGAAGGTAAGAGTTCGGGTCAGTGCGGGATAAGGTTGGTGAAGGGAGAGTGAATTCCACGGGGCATGTGAGAGAGAGAGAGAGAGAGAGAGAGAGAGAGAGAGATACAGGGCGTATGTTGTCATATGTTTTTCTGTCAGCTTAGTTTTTCTCTGTTTTCAATGTAGGACAGACTTGGGATGACATCATCAGGGTCATGACCTGTGCTACAGTTCGGTTTGAGCTGCTGTCTACTGTCCACACAAGCCCAGTGAGTGTGTTTGAGTGCACGATCATATATGATTGTATCCAAAGACATGGATTTCAGTCATACAGTAGTTTAATGTATGGGATAATATGTAAGGGATTTCTGACTCTCTAACAATATGTATTAATGCAGCATTTAGGAATAGTGTTAGTGCCTGTGCATTTAATGTCTGCATCTCTTTTTACATGTGTGTTTATGGATATCGTGTCAGTGTTGATTGACTTCTCTTCTATCAGGTCACTCTTGATGTGCAGCGTGAAGGAGGGGTGTCCACAAAGGGCCCAAGGGGAGGAGTGTTTGTTATGTACAACTGTGCTAGACTTCACACTTTGTTCAGCAGCTATGAGAAAGGAGTAGAGCAAGGTGACAGACACCCACACTTATTTTTGTACAATGTCAGCACATGAGGTCATACATCTCATACATAAACACATAATAAGAACAATTTTCTAATAGGACTAACTTGACTTCAGACACAATCAGGACCAGAAAACTTGATTAATCCTGGAGAAAATTGCTTAAGTATAAAGAAAGAAAGCACTTAAGTATATAAAAGGGAAACAAAAAAAGTTTTTCCAACATGACCCATTTATGAAACACAACTGAGCAGCAGGTGCTGAAAGAGGCTGTTTCTGAACGAAAATAATGTAAGATAATATAAGAAACATTGTTAATTCAGCACATGTGTTTGGACCTATCAAATGAGTGTAATGTTATTGACCTTCACCACACACTGGCAATCATTTTGCAAAAGAGGATTTCATTTTGCAAAGGTAATTTATTTGATTGTGTTTTTAAACATACTTCTGGTTCATGTCTTGCACATCTTGGAAAAGTTACATTAAACAAATCAAAACGAGCCTCAAATATTGTGGTCCGAACCATGAAAATAGTGTGCCATTATACCACTATGTACAGAATGATGAACTGAATATTTGAAAAGCTCTTGGTGTTTAAAAATATTGAAATATTAATATTTTAAACTTCCTTCCGGCTTCTGGTATTTCATGGTATAACACGTCACTGTGTTTTAGTGAATGAAATAAAATATTTGGGAATTGAGTTGTTGTATTCTGTCCTGACTGTTTTCCAGGTCTCTACCCAGAAGTCCCTGCAGGCACGGAGTTGGACTTTTCTGCTCTGAAAGAGGAGGTGCTTCTACATGTTGTAGATACAGCAGTTATAAATACAGCACTAATGAAATTGTGCTGTCAATTGAGCAAAGTTTAATGCTTTAATTTCTTCATCCCTGCTCCAGGGGGAGTGGCTTCTTCTCTTCAATTACCTCATTCCATTCTCTGAGCTACTGGACCAATCAGCACAGGCGCTGGAGCTAGATGGGGGAGGAGCAAGAGTTCATTTAAGAACTGAACAGGTTCATTGATCTGCTTTGGCATATTTTTCACTTATTGCACTGATTTTCATTCTTGTTTTTCCTACTAAATGTTTAGTATTTCATGTGTGCAAGAATATTTATAAGAACACTAACCTAATTCTTTATGTTTTAAGTATTTTGTTTTATGAGTTTATGCTTTACGAATATGCTTCAGTAATTTTGTATAAGGTAAAATATTGTTAAATTCATATAACATTGACAGTTTTTTTTTTCATTTTGTATAATATTATTGTCTTAACTTTTTTAAATTAAAATGATTTCAAACATTTTAAACCAACTGAAATCCGTTGCTTTCCTCAGGTCTGCAGATTTCTGGTGTCTCTCAGTAAAGACTTCAGTTCTTACTACAACAGAGTTCATGTGCTTGGGGTAAGGCTGTGTGTGCGTGTGTGTGTGTGTGTATGTGTGCAGCCTGGAAACATTGAATTACATAATTATTTTAGTTCACAGGGAGTTCACTTCAGGGTTCAATGACATTAACCTCCTGTTCTCTATTCACCTCTCTCTCCTGCTCCCTCCCCCTCTCTCCCACACTATTCCACTGTTCCATTTTCCATCTGCCTTCCACTTCTGTCATTTTCTCTTTTTTCTCTTCTTCCCCCCCCCCCCCTTTTCACTCTTTAGGAGCCGTTACCTCATCTTTTTAATCAGATGTTCTGCCGGTTGTTGTTGCTGAAGGCTTTGAGAGAACTTTACCACAAGGCATTGGACTCCCTAAATCTACCCCCCATTCCTCAGCTATAGCCCAGATAGCTATTATGCCGCTCCATTGCACAGTTCTGACTGAATAACCCCTGATCTATAGCAGTGACACTGAAATGTTCTAAAAACGACACCACCTCCTCCCACTTTTACATTTCAAACGCACCAGACGACACTTAACAAACCACACCAATAGATGTTCCACTTTTGTATCTACAGTCCTTAACCTCACAAAAAAATCCACATGGTCTTTAGGGTGATTCTGAAATACCCTTTATCTTTTCCCCTTTCATTTCCCCTTTGTGTCAAAGCATGTCAGTATCTATGAGAAATTATGCCAGTTGTAAAGATTATTGCTCCTTTATTTATATAAAGTATTTCTCCCCTGTGATATCTATGAAAGAAAAACCTTTCATAATATTTTCCCTTTTCATATTTATTAGCCTCACACTCACATTTAATACTGCCCATCATTTTGTTGTAATAACTTATATGTACAATATATGCTAAATACTTCAGAATCCTTATTATAACTCTAACCCCTTTTTATAACCATAATTCTGCTTCTTCACCATTGGTATTCCCCAAAAAACTAACTAAAAGCTTGTCATTTCTGTTGTAAGTGTGTCTCTGTATTATACCTAGCCCCGCTATGATAACTCCTATATTCATATCTAATGACAACTACTGCCTCTATTTCCCTATTTGCCCATTACTACTGCCATCTTATTTTGACTATTGTCTCTGTATCATGCAGTACCCCCATACACTGTCCTAGAACACTGTTGAGCAAATGCTGTTTTTCATTACAGAATCCATTTCCTAACTGTGGTATTTGGAGTAAATTGCAGCAGTTGGCTCTATTATCATCCCTGTTTCACAGATTCAGCAGTCACATCCTGTAGAGTAAGTCTTATAGTGCCATGTAGGTATCAGTGTCACTACTGGGCTCATGGCCAGGTTTTGAGTAATAGGTTGTTTTATTGGTACCGTTATCAAGAACACTTCACTGTTTGCACATCCACAACAGACACTGTCTCTGATTTAGACCTGTTTATAGTGTTTAACAGGTCCTTTCTATAGTTAATATCCCTAATCCCTATAGCTCCTTGTACAGTAGATTTCATCCCTGTATGACATGATTATTGCCACTGTATTCTACTGTTCATGCACACAGCTGTTACACAAGTGCCATATAGAGTTAATGCAGTGCTCATAATGTGCCAAGGGTACTGCACCAAAAACCTTGCTCAGTACATCTGTGCCATACACCTGACTGTTCTTAACATTGTGTGTTTGAGTGAGTGTGTATGAGTGTGTGCATGTGGGCACATAATGTGAGAATTAAGTGTAAACTTTTGTCACTACGTTCATTTGCTGTATTCTTTTAATTAATAAATGAGTATCTGTCTCAGCTTTCAGAATGGTGGCCCTTTAAGATTTGTCCATGTGTATGAATGAAGATTTTACGAGTCATCTTTTCTGTTTGACTGTAACTGTCATTCAGATTTTGGGTCCAGTATCTGCCAGCTCTAGTTTTAAGTCATTTCTTTGGGTTCTTTTGGTACATAATTGATCAAGCTGATTGGATAGTAATTAACTGTCAAGGAGCTAAATTATGGATTATTGGGTAACATCAGTGGGACCCATGGTAACAGCCCTTCCTTCAATTCCTCCTCTTTCTCTCAAATCAATAAGGCCCATTGACTCATCAGAAACTCATAAAAAGAGTGAAAGGAAGAAAAAAAACAAAACACACCTTATTTTTTCCCTTGTGGTCCACCATTTATATTTGGGTGATTTCTCAGATGAGCAAATCTCATCTTGTGTGCTTTGTGCTGTGTCTCATTCAGAACAGCCTCCACTCTTCTAGGAAGAGTGTGCGGGACCATTGCTGTGAGGATGTGATTGCATGCAGCCACAAGAGCATTGCTGATGTCAACTATTACTATTGGATGATTAGTTCTGGATCATAAATGCCAGTCCAACGCACCCTGAAGGTATTCAGTATTACTCCATTATTTCAGTTCTGCTGCTCCACAGCCCAATGCTGAGGGGAGGGGCTGAGTAGGTGGGTTTTATACCCCTCTAGCCCATGCTTGGCATTGGGCATGGTGACCTTGGGCTCATGTGTGGCTGCTGAAGAGCATCCCATTCTGTTGGCAGTGCTTTTCTCTAGAGGTTATACAAGCTGTTTGTGTGTGCAGTTGAAAACTGTCAGTAGTGGACCCCCTCTAAATTCCCTTTAAGAAGCATCTGCATAAATTAGGGCATATAGTGAGATAGTCTAGATGTCTTGGGTGGTGTCACATGAAGACATAGCCCAAAGGGGTTGGAAAGCATGAATGGCAGTTTCATGAGGAAGATGATTTTTGTCAGTATTTTCCACTCTTAAAGTTGATAACATCACCTTATAAATACTGTAAATGCTCTCCAGAATGAGCAAAGAGATTAGTAAACTGGAGCTGAAGGCTATGTCTCAGTGATGAGTGCAGCAGACAGAGAGGAGACGGGCAGAGTCGGGGCTTATTTCACACCCCTCATCTTCACAGCGACCTATTAGGGAAAAGTCGGCGCTGAGCTGCTGAGGTGGCCCTGACAACCGCAATACTGAACGCTCTGCACTGGCAGTTAGTTGCAGCTCCTTCTGTAATGATTAAAAATGGAAGCTTTAGTTAAACTTTACACTTTTTTATTAGCTTAAAGTGGTTGAGGGAAAAAACAGCTGTTGTTTGTGGGTTCTGTCAAATCTACATGCATATGCTCCACAGGTGTTGCAGCTGTTTTATATTAAAAACGTGGAAAGAAACATCATGCATTCAATTTGTATGTCAGCATAAACTGCTTTTAATCAAATACATCTCAATAAGGAAAATTCTTTTTTTGTAGTTAATTTTATTCTGCATTTAGGACATGCATTAAAACTGTTCTAGTGTCTTTGCAGAATGGATGGGACTAACAAGAAATCCTGTATGCCTCTGAAATCTGTTAATGTGACTGAGCCTCTGTGTATGTTAGTAAACACCACATTCTAATTAATTATCTGATGTAGTGTAGTGAGTGTGAAGAAGCGAGATTGTGTTTTTCCACAAACTAATCAAAGGATTCCTTCTCTCAGAAGGCCACTGCTGTTATTTAATTTCGTGTAATATCCCAAGCAAGCCACCAGAGTGCAATCTTTACTCCCCTCTCTCTCTCTCTCTCTCTCTCTCTCTCTCTCTCTCTCTCTCTCTCTCTCTCTCTCTCTCTCTCTCACTCCCTTCCTCTCCCTCTCTCTCTCTTGTTGTACTCTCTCTCTGTTGTAGCTTGGGGCCAGTTAACCTGTCAATCATTCCCAGAAGGTCTCCCTCGCTTCGAGACAAAAGAAGGCAGAGAGACAAAAAGAAGAGAGGGGAATAAGGAGCATGAAAGCAGTTCAAAGGAGGAGGGAGAGTACGCAATGTAATCGCTACAAGCAAAACCGCCATCTTTTCAAGAGCAGAGAGGGAGGGAGTGAGATGAATGGGGTCAGGGATGCCCATGAGAATTGTGTGATTCTTTGTGGTTGCCAGTGAGCAAAAGAGAGAGTGGAAGGTAGATTGAGGAAAGGGAAGAGAGAAAGGGAAAGTATGAAAAGGGGAGGCTTAGAGTAAGAAGAGGGGAGGGGGGTAGAGTAAGTAATGGGGGGCAGTGTTGGTGATTTTGATGTGGTTTTAAGTGCTTTGGACAACACTAGAATGGAAAGCTGGACAGGAAGTGACAGCGTGAGAGAAGCAGAGGGGCTTGATAAAGCTGGAGGTGGGGAAAGAGGCATGATGAATTCTAGAGCCACATGATTGATTGTATGTACATCTGGCTCTCAAGGAAGCCTAATGTGCATTGTCATAGTGACCTACCAGCCCATTTACAGCTGCTGTGCAACAATAACAAGGTTGTGTATAGTTCATGCTGTTTTTGCTTTCAGCCCTAACATTGAAACCACTGACAGGTAAGGTGAATAACACTTATCTTGTCACAACGGCATCTGTCTGACATTGGGATATATTAGGCAAGTCCAAGAAGCTGAAAACGGAATAATGGGCAATCAAAAGGATCTGCACGACTTGGGATGGCTAGACGACTCTAAACAGCAGGTCTTGTAAGTTTTACTCGGTATGTAGCGATTAGTTCCAAAGGCTCCCCCGGTTCACCACTGAAAGCACCTACAATGGACATGTGAGTATCAGTACTGGACCGTGGAGCTATTAAAGACAGTGATGATGAATCACATTTTCTCCTATATCATGTTAACAGCCAGGTGAATGTGCATCACTTAATCTGGAGAAGAAATGGCACCAGGAAGCTCTATAGGAAGAAGGCAAGGCAGCAAATGGAGTGTGAGGGTCAGGACAACATTCCTTTGGGGTTCTTTGGGTCCTGGCGTTCATGTAGAGTTTATTTTAACATATACCACATGCTTAAATATTGTTGTATGGCAGTAAAATGCATTCTGCCACACTGCATAAATAGTTCAGGAATGGTTTGAGAAACATGACAAAAAGTTTAAATGTGGGATGTGCTGGAGAAACTAGTCTGATGCATTGAGACCTCACATCTTGCTGCACTGCAGGTCTTAAAAGATCTGCTGCTAGATCTTTTTTTTTTCAGAGGTCTTAAGGGGTCCGTTCCTCAACAGGTCTCTGCAGTTTTTGGCATCAAAAGGGGTCCCTGCATAATATTAGGCATTTGCTTTTAATGTAGTTACTGAAGAACAGGAAATACAATATTTTGGCAGATGTGTATGTGTGTATATATTTAATTTTTTGAAAGTTTATTAGAAATATATACCAACGCTCACTGGCCATTATAGCAAACACCTACCATATTATTCTATACTAACATACTTCAAAAGCCCATCTGTTGCTGTGCACAGCCAGTATTTATAATGAGTTTTATGTGTGTGTGTGTGTGTGTGTGTGTGTGTGAGAGAGAGAGAGAGGGAGTGCGTGCATGTGAGTGTGTGCCATTTACTGACAACCGTCCTTGCTAGCAGTTAGACTAAATCATTGTTCACTGCCAGAGCTAATTATAAATGCATTTGTGCATAATGCTTTTAGCAGTTCAAGGTGAGCTGTGTGTGGGTTGTCTCGTAACCTGGTGGAGAAAAAAATCACTATGTGGCTTTCATTTCCAGATCAAAAGCAGAAACCCATGTGACTGATACATTTTTTAACATCTTCAGAAACTCTAAAATAGCTGCTGTTACTGCATTCCCACATTTTACCAGGTTTCCCTAGTGATTTTGTGTGATATGGTTGTGGGTGGGCACTGTTCATTTGTATGAAAACTGCTCAAAATGCTTTTTTGGTAGTGTGTAAAAAAAAAAGCCCTCCACCCCACTCATAAAAGGCTTCAATTTATATGTACCCTTTAGGGTGGCATTTAAAATGTCACGCTGTTTTTTTCTCAGGAGAAGGTTCACTGAGGTTATGCTGCTGTAGAGGTCAGTGATTGACATGTATAGTGAAGCCTGTGTTGTATAATGTAACTGAGAGTGTGACAGTGATAGTGTAGGAGGACACACCATCGCAGAGTTCAGACTAATGGATCCCGGTCTGATCCAGCCGTCTGCTGGACACGCCTTCTGCACTTGAACTGAGATAGCTTATGCTGATTCTGATCCCTGGCCTGCATGGACGGATGCAGCTGTCTGCAACAGGAAAAAAGTATCAGACACCAGAGGCTGGGGCTGAGAGAGTGAATGGGGAGACCGTGTGTGTGTGTGTGTGTGTGTGTGTGTGTGTATTAATGGGGGTTGGTGATGCTGAGCAGACATGGACAGATTTAATCAGATCAGTGCCTCATGCAACAGCTGTCACTCTCTCGTTCTTCTCTTATTCTCTCTCTCTCTCTCTTTCTCTCTCACTGTCTCCTCTCAAACCCTGCACATTGTCTTTTATTTTATTTTTTATTTAGTTAAGGGGCCTGTGCCCTACTTTTTTCTTTATTCATTTTAAATGACCATTTTGCAACCCATTAGAATTAAACAGAAGAATTTGTTACTGTATCTGTAGGTCTGATTATATGTAAATGGGCTCTGTTCTGATTGGCTGCATTTTATCGATGTTCTTGACATCAGAAAGTCAGTGCATTAAAAATGGGCTGTTGTTGCAGCTTGGTTTTCAGTATATGATCTGTTTAGGCTGGAGAGTGAAGAGGTTTGAAACTAATGATATTTATGTTCTAAGGATATTTAAACTACATTTCCCATGTTATGGGTCCATTAACTTTCCACTCTGCAGAAGATGTAAGTAAATGAAAGGTTGAGCTAAGTTACTTATCATCATAGGAGTTCCTTTTTTTGATTGGAATAGTGTCTTGGTTTTTTTTATCTTTTTATTTTTTATCTGAAAATCACACTATTGTTAAAAAATATGACTGATATTTAAAAGCACTTAGATCCACACGTCATTTCACCAAAGATATTAAAATAATTTTCCAGGATCTTTCCAAGATTCTTTATAGCTTAAAAAAATCACCCACAATTTAAATACTTGTGGCATCAACAGGACTGCTCCTCTTCACTGTTCCAATTGTAACTATTGTCACACAAAATACAGCAGAAGTGTACTATAAACACCGCACGGATAAGTACAAAACAACCACATTTGCATTTCAGAACAAATTGGCAGACGTAACAAATTGAGTACAGTATACAGACATGAGCAATAAAATCTGGATAAAGTAAACACTGAAATTTGGAAACTATACAAAACAGGTTCTATATTGTACTATAAAGACACAAAACAATAGTGTAGGCCTTTTTGGTGCTGTATAGAACCATTTACAAGAGCTTCTCAACGAACCCTGCTTATCGTACTTAATTATCAGAATTACTCTAACGTGAAAAGAGGTGTCTGAGTGTTCACGACCTTGAATGGTGCTTTGCGTTTATGCAAGTGCTCTGCAAAAATAAAGAAAAAAGCCAAGCAGAGCAGCTTGTGCCAAACGGATTTGAACACTGGCGATTCCTTTCATCGAACTTTTGTGTAATGAACTGAGCCGTGAGCTTGTCACAATACCAAGTTCAGCTCATCTTTTTCAATGCTTGTCAGCTAGTGGATTTGTTCCAGCCAGTATGCAGAATTTTAAAGCCCATCTTGTTTCTTGCAACTCCAGAGCGCTTAGTTGTTGTGAAAGCTGCCATTTGAAAGGAGCAATGACAGTTCTGGAATTTGATGTAGTCCTACTGTCTCACTCTTCCTCAGAATCTGACCAAACACACTACAGCTCTCATCCAATCTCAGAGAAGTTCTCTTTCAGAGAAGCACTGTCTTCATTTTCTTTACATGCAGGTATGTAGAAAATCAAGTAAGTTCATTGTTAGCTAGAGGGAGCCATTACTTTTTAATATAGTGACATGATTCCATTATTGTAAAAGCTAAAAATGAAGAAACAGAATGCCAGTAAGAACAATAGACCTATGTGCTATGTGAAATAACCTGTATGTCTGAAACATGAAATCTTCCCATTTCTAATTGGATCAGCAAAGTGTATAACTGTAATATGAGTGTGGGCCCAAACCGCTCCAAGATATTTCCATGTAGCTGTGTATTGCACATGGCTGCAGACAGACAGGCTGGGTGATCTACAGAGGGTCTTATCCCACAGGAAGAAACCCTGATATCAGTCTAAGCTGATACTAATTCACTTTAATCTTATTTCACTTTCAGTCTGAGTACGTTTAGGCCTTTTAAGCCTAATCTGCTCTTCACTCCGGAGCTAGATCTGCTCTCCGATACGGATCAAGACTAATAGTGATATGCTAGTTCAGACTACACCTTCACCATGGCTACCCAGCTTGTACGTTAAACTTCTATTTTTATCTTAAGTTAAAGGAAAGATTAAAGGAATTTCCTAAACTGAAGGTCAAAATAAAGAACTTGAGCTGGGCAGCTTCTTCTTTAAGCTTCTGCTTTAAGCTCAAGTTATAGGGAACATTAAAGTTGAGGTAAAAGAAGTTAAAAAAAGGAATTTCCTAAACTATAGGTCAAAATAAAGACTTCCAGCAACATTGCAAGACCTGATGGACCCCTAAAACTGTCCCCGCCAGAGCATTTGAAAAAGACATCTAAAAATGTCACAGGTGTTTTTGTTTTTTCTTTCCATTGCGCAAAGAAAGCTCAACACTTAGGGTCTGAAAGCATGTGTAGTTATTTAAGAAGGCCTTACTGAGAAAAGAAAACAAACAAAAGAGAAGAAAACTGGACTTCTGAGACGTGGAGTAAAGCTCGATAGACTGATGAATGAGACAGGATGGTGAGAAGAAAAACATGCATCCAGCTTCTATGACTGAGCTAAAAAAATATCCTTGCAGCTGTATCTGAAAGTAAGTCTCCTACAAAGAAAATCCAATACATAATTCAATAATAGTTATTATATTTAGTTGTAGGGGGCTCTTTATAATTTCCCACAATATCTTTGTTTCCTTCTTTTTTCCTGACACTGAAAAATGAATAACTTGTATATTTGACTGACAACTAAATACATTTCACTGAAACTAACACTTTTACAAGAAATACCTCTTACATGAGCAAAAAACTATGCATGTGTGAAATATGTCTGGCCTCCTTCTGCATGTATGGTGTGTGATGTAAGTGTGCTGCAGTGCATGCGTGATTGGGGTAAACTCAACACTGCAGTTTAGTTATCCAAATGCAAAGTAATGGCTTACACACAGTCACAAAGCAGCACAAATGAACATTTACATCTCAAGCATGCCTTCTCCAAAAAAAAGCTAACTTTGATGTGGTAGAAATTCTCTGAAGCTGGTTAATGTTGACAGATCTGAAACAGTGGAAGTAGTGTAATTAATGGAATTAGTTCATATTACAAACAGGGATAATCATTTTGAAGCATCTGATTCTGTGTGCTCAAAATTATAAATTATATATTTGTTTTACCTGCAGTTCTTGCACAACTGGGATTTTTTAAAGCCTTAGTTCTTCAGTGTTTCCCTTCTGTACTTTCTGTTGTATCTGGCTTTCTTGATGTAGGGTCTTAGAGCTGATGCTAACTAACAGTAGTAGAAGTGCAAAAGTTGTCATATGTATAGAATCCCTATGAGCTTTGTTGTTGGATTTTTAAGTGATGACATTTTATTCATATACATATAAGTGTATTTCTGATGTGCTTAGAATGCATTGCATTGTCAGTGTGTGTGTGTGTGTGTGTGTGTGTGTGTGTGTGTGTGTGTCTGTGTGTGTCTGTGTGTGTGTGTGTGCATGGTATTTCTATGTTATCTTGCTTTGGAGATGCTTTCAAGGCATCTTGTCCTAAAAGCAGTTCTGACCAACTTTAGAATGTAGGGTATGATTCCTGATTCATAGAGTTCTGTAAAGTTCTGGAAGTTTACTCAAAAGAATAATGATAATGGAAAATGGGCCAACAGCTGCTATTCTGTGGTATTATTGGAGTTTGGTTTGTGCATAATGAGAAATGAAGCAAAAAGCTGTGTATCTGGTGAGAATGGAAAGGCAAAAGCGGTAAGATTATATATGTGCGTGTGTGTGTGTTAGAATGTGCAGTGTGGTATGCAGTGTAAGATGAAAGGTTTAGTTTGAGTCGAAGGAGAACAAGGGGAGCGGAGGAATAACAACCCTGGATATTTTTATCTGCATCACAAATTCTTCCTTCCCTCGTCTCTGTAAATGTCATCTCACACTTGTATGCTCTCTCTCTCTCTCTTTCTCTGTATCTCTCTCTCTCTTTCTCTCTCTCTCTCTTTCTCCCCCTCTCTCTCTCTTTCTTTCTTTCGTTCTTTCTCTCTCTTTCCCTCTCTCTCTCTCTCTCTCACACACACACACACACACACACACACACACACACTGTCTCTTGCTCGCTCTCAGCCATTGCTCACTCGTTTCCT
>JBBPDC010000017.1:12951345-12981551 GCA_037974485.1 Hemigrammopetersius urotaenia
CAGAAATGTGGATGAAGTGGGTATGTATGTGCGTTGTGACCAGGTGTGTGCGTTCGAAGAAGAATGTGTGTGTGTGTGTGTGTGTGTGTGTGTGTGTGTGTGTGTGTGTTTGTGTGTGTGTGTGTGCACGCGCAGTTGGAGGCTGTTGAGAGAAACGAGACAGAGCTTAGCACAATCATTGAGAAGAAGCTGGCTCATCAGGTGCGCGATGTCACAGAGACAACACACCGTCTCTATGGCAACGACCTCCAGATTGCTGAGAGACTGCTGTCCCGCCTCCTGACCTTTGAGAGCCTCCAGTCCGGTTTTGGCTTGACGGCCACACAGGACGCACACTTCACAGAAGTAAGAATTTCTACCACACAACCATTGCAGCGTTCTGTACTTTCTACCCTTCAGCCTCCACATGGCCTCATCATTACTCTCTTTAACTTAAACTATGTTCACACCGCAGTGCCGAAGTAGAACAAATGCAATGTTTTTGCCTAAATGTGACACAGATTTGATTTTTGTAGAACAGAAGGAACACAGCAGTCTCAATCTTTTACATCTTTTACAACGCTTTTACATGTTAATCCAGAATCAGATAAATGACCAATCACGTCAGTCTTTAATGGGAATGCTCACTTCGCTGTCAGTTAGAACTTCACAATATGTACAAAAGACCATTTTGCAATTACGTTGCCTTATATTGCAAAGGTAATGTGTCTTGCAATAAATTAAAATGCCGTAGCATTTAAATTGCATAGTTAGTGTGGCATCATTCAAGATTTATCTGCATTACTGTCATTACTTTCAGTGGAATACATGAACACCCTGATTCATTCAAAAGCTCATGCAAAAGATGAATTATGAGGAAAGATGTTCTGTGTGTGGAAAGCTGACATACGTGAGAAAAAAAGTGCTGACTCATGCTAAATGCAAAGCTAAATTGTCCTCAGTAACAGCCGTTGTGATAGCGATTCTCATTACTTTTGTCCATCAGCTCAATCTTACTGTAAATATTTAAAAAATGTAATTTGTTACAGGGCTTTCTTGCATTTTGCTCATATTTGTCAGTATAGCAAATTCCAGTGATAACATTTACCACTTGATTGCAAGTAAACTAAGTGTGTTATAAAATAGAACTGAGCAATAAGACTTGCAGATGTTTCCTAACTGTCTCTGTCTTTGTCTCTCTCTTTCCCTGCAGAATGTGTTGCGGGCCTGCAGTGTGTTGCTGGGTCCGGCCAGTGCAGGGCTGTGGAGAGCTCAGAACACAGGCCAAAGTGGTGCAGCAGGCCTGGCAGACCTTTTAGAGCAATATTCTCGCATCCTCGCTCAGAACATGAAACAAACCTACCTCAACCCTGTAGCACTGGTGGCACCTAATATCGGTCAGTCATACACACAAGCATATGTACCCCAAACCAGCTAAAACTAATGCTTATTACACCTGTGAATTTTCCAGTTATATAGAAATCTATTGATAGTGTAGAGCAGTGGTCACCAACTCAGGTCCTGAAAAACTACATATTTACGAAGTTTAACTCTATCAGTGCTTTTTCAGAGGAACTTTACGAGCTGAATCATGAGCTTTTGAGTTTTGGGACTTTTTAGCTGGATATGATCTTGGTACAGTAGATTTCTAGGATTTGTGTTGGTGATCACTGGTATAGAATGTGATACTAAAGCTAACTGTGTTTGGATGTGTGTTTGCACCCTCTTCAGTGATGACTGTTGACCGCGTGGAGAATCACACACATGTGCGGAGACGGTTTCCTCGCTACCATAGCACGTTGTTCCGTGGGCAGTTGCTGTGGGATAGTCACACACATGTGGTGCTGCCACCTAGTGCCCTAGTGCCACAACGCAACTACTGTGAGTAACGTGAAAAAAGCACACACTCTTACACACGTTTACTCTTTTCTTACAAAAACACCGACCTCTGGTTCCAGTCAGAGTGGTCATGAAAGAGGCCCCTCTCACTATAACACCCTTATTTTCTTGAGGTTTCTGCACTTCAAGAAAAAACGCCTACAAAATAAACTCTGGCCACTTTCATCCACCTCATACGCACTTTATCAAAGATAATCATGCATCTTATATACAACACCTCATTAAAGCATGTTTACAAAGTGCTTTACAAGAGATGATACCATTTCGAACTATCTAAAGTATTAGAACCATGTCTAAAAAGAGCTCCTTTTGTCTGCATAACACACTTCGTATTTTTAAACCATATGTTTTAAAAACATGAATTTTTTTCTGAATGATACAAGAGATCATAACAGATGAACAGTCATTCATCCAACATTAAGGAAATGTGCATTTTGGTTATTTTTGAGCATCTAGGGATGAATAACACTCAACAAAAAGGTTTTGAAATCCTTTTTCTCTGTGTTTCACATTCTCTCAGATGACTATACTGGTCTGGTGTCTCCCTGCTTGTCAATAATATGTGTTAACGAACCTCAGCCTGAACACAGCCTGAATCTTTTAAAACCATCTCGCATCTAAAAAGGCATCACCTAGTCACCCCCCTAGTTTACAGTCAATTCCATATTGTGCTTTTATACACTTCTACACACATGATTGATTCATTTTTGTGGATTTTCTCCCACTAGCTTGTCTTGCACTTCATTCGTTAGCTTTAATTGGTAACTATTTCTCTTTCTCTTTCTCTCTTTCGCTCTCTCACACACACACACACACACACAAACATATGCACACACACATACTAGAAGTAGTAGATGTGGTTGTTGTGTGCCTGTTTTGAACTGGATCGCATTCCAGCTGATTTGCATTTCTAAACCACTATGTCATTTAAGGCTGTTCCAA
This sequence comes from Hemigrammopetersius urotaenia, assembly GCA_037974485.1. Taxonomy (NCBI): domain Eukaryota; kingdom Metazoa; phylum Chordata; class Actinopteri; order Characiformes; family Alestidae; genus Hemigrammopetersius; species Hemigrammopetersius urotaenia. The sequence continues at coordinate 12,954,166 of JBBPDC010000017.1, forward strand.
TCAGAAGAATCCTTTGACTGTAGCCAAGAAATTCAGCCTACGTTTTCAAGGATGCTCTCAGCAAATCCATCACAGTCTTCTGCTTTCCCTAAAATGTTGTGTACACATACTACCTATCATTTCAGAAGTCTACAGTAAAATACAGTTCCGTACGTTTCTTTAGTATATCTGTTTAAGTGGATGTAAAGTGAATGCAACACGTAAAATGAATCTACTTTCAACTGAATTCAATTTCGTTCATATGATGCTTTTGTGGTGGTGTCACAAAGCAGCTTTACAGAAACCAAGGCTGACAGTGGCAAGATACAATACAATCAAAGCTGGAGGAAGAAACCTCAGGAGGAACCAAGGCTCAAAAAACTAACCCAACCTCCTCTGGTCAACATTGGATAGCAAAGGAGGCTAAAAATTGTCACTATGGAGATAACAAACAGCAAGAGGTCTTAGTGTAGTCGGTGAGCTGAACAGTCTTTTAGCTGGCAGGAGAACATTTAACCACACACAGATTCATTGTTGCCTGCCACACTACATCATTCACATCAATGTCTTGCTTGCCAGCTTACTGTCACTCATATTAACACCGTTCACATCAATTTCTGTCCAATGATGTGACGAAGCAGCCTTGTTAGACCATTCTGTTTTGTGTTATGCAAGACAAGAAAGGAGCCTTCATAGGACTGTGCCACTGAGGGCTCTTTTTAGCTGCTGCTAAGGCTTTGGTCTGGATATTATTTTCCCGCATCGTCTGAAATGATCTTGTCTTCAGTTTCAGCCCCGCCACCACCTGCCTTGGTGAGTCTCCTGGCCAATCAGACTCCAGAGGTGCCGGCAGCTCGGCGGTCTGTGCTTCTGCCTGATCCACCCATCACCATCGTCATTATGCTCTTATTCCGCAGCCTGGGATCCGCTCTACCTCCCAAATATCACACCGACCGCCGCGGAGTCAGGTGTGTGTGTGTGTGTTCACTCTTAATGCTGACACTGGCTGCTGGGAGCCTATGTACGTGTCTGCTTTTGCACAGTTGATGTGTATGGGCCCAGCTGTGCACTGCGATTTCTCATTTTGCTGAATGGAATTTGAGCTCATGTTCTGTACAGCTAGCCCAGTAAACATATCTGTGGGTGGATCTTGATAGGTTAGTTGGTAGGTCTAACTGTGACCTGTAACAATAACAATTTGATCACTTACCATATGAATAATTTATGGACACATCTTAACATTCATTTGTATGTAAAACTTCTTAATGTCCTTATTTGAAAGCTGTCACATTGTACAGGATTAGTAAATTAGAATCATTGTGTAGATTTTTTGTTCATTATAAAGTGGTTTAATATTATTTAGCACTTTGATTCGTGTAAAACATTTTTTATTAGATTGAAGACAGAAACAAATGAATTACAGTTAAATTGCTTTTGGTATAGGAAGAACAATTCTACGTCGTGAGGCAGATCTAAACACTGTACATATGTTGCGGTATGTGTGTTTACCTGCAGGTTGCCACGCCACCCTGTGCTGAACTCCCCGGTGGTGAGTGTGTCTGTTTATAATAATCAGTCATTTGTGGACGGCTTCCTGGACTCCCCCATCATGCTGGAGTTCCGCCTGCTGGAGACCAGCAACCGCAGCAAGCCTCTATGTGTGCAGTGGAACCACACCAGCCCGTGAGTTTCCGTCTGTGCATGAGTGTGATGTGTGTACTCAAATGGGAAGTAACAAAGACATCTACATCCTATTGACTGTACCGTGTGTGTGTGTGTGTGTTTGTAGTATGTCAATGGGAGGCTGCTGGACAGTGAGGGACTGCAGTGTTGTCTACAGGAACACATCACATGTGCGCTGTCAGTGCCATAAACTTGGAACTTTTGGAGTCCTAATGGACAGTTCACAAAGAGAGGTAACATACACACACTTACGCACACGCACTTACACACATGCAAAAGAAAAAGATGGTTCAAAACATGGACGGACAAATACGTTCAGATTCAGTTTGATCACATTTAGTAAATTCCAGTTTTACGTTTTTAAAAATACAGTGAATACACTACTGTGAGGGAAATATTCGTCAGTAAGTGAACAGTCAGTTTAGGGCTTGGTAGCAGAAAAAATGACTTGATGGGGCCAAATCGTGATGGCTAGATGACTGGGGCAGAGAATCTCCAGAACGTTTGCCTATGATAGAAAGGTGTAAAATCACCCAGTCTTCCACAACGTGTTGCATAAGAGGCTACATAGCTGCAGACTGAGTTCCCATGCGGACCCACTGAAAGCACCAATGCTGATCAATGTAAACAATAAAAAAACACATCAGTACCTGTTATCTGCACTTTTATTTTCAAGAAGTGACATATTGCACTTAAATCAACTGAACAATTGAGCATAATAGATATCAAATACTGAATATGCACTTTATTATGAGATATGATTGATTGTTACATTTCAAAACGAATGTAATTGAATTATCTTCAGGCGGTTTTATTACATCCATTTGAAGGATGCATTCTTACAGAAAAGCTAGATGTACAATGTACAATTTCAAAAGAGTATGAGTCAGGTAAATAGCCTATAATAGAGCTCAAACAAAGCTGTAATCATAGTTAAGAATCTCTCTCTCTCTCTCCCTCTCTCTGTCTCTCTCTCTCTCTCTCTCTCTCTTTTGCTCTCTTTGTTGAGTAGCAATTAGAAGGTGACCTGGAGACCCTCACCATAGTAACCTACACTTCACTGTCTGTTTCCATGGTGGCATTGTTGCTAACGGTTATGGTGCTCTCCTGTCTGAGAGGACTGAAGTCAAATACACGCAGTATTCATTCCAACATGGCCGCTGCCACATTTCTCTCTCAGCTCACCTACCTGCTGGGCATCAACCAGACCGAACAACAGGTGAGTGAGTGAATGAGTAAATGAGTGTGTGTGTGTGTGTGTGTGTGTGTGTGTGTATGTGTGTGTGAATTACTGAATGAATGTCTGATTAAATAAGTAAATGACTGGGTGAATGAGTGAGTAAATGAGTTTGGCATTCATTAAAGACTTGAAGATGTGTCTGTAATGCCGGGGTTCACTGACAAGACAAACATAGAAACAACCATGACCGTACAAGGCAGCTTTTTAAATGTCAGTCTGATTATATGCTGCTGACATTATAAGCAGCACGGTTTAGCATGATGCTGTTGAAGACAGCACTAGGCAAAGTGGTATTGATATTTATTCAGAGACAAGTATCACTGGCATTTACACAGACACCACAGTCAGTCGCACTGCATATTATCCAATGATTCAGACTCTCATCAAGTGCTTTTGTCTGTGGCACGCACATACACACACACCTACACTCATGAAATCAGTCTAGTGGAGTTTTATGTGCTGTTCCCTTGAGTGCATCCCACTCGCAATAAAGGCTTGAAACTAACCAGTTAATAAATTCACTGTGTGTATATCAGAAGGCCAGCCTTTTCATTCATGACTAATGCACTCCTAGAGTTTTCAGTGATAATCTACATTCAGTAAATGAGTGCACAACTTTAGAGCTTGAAAGATCAAGTGCTCAGGTAGTAGTCACTGCATCTGAAATAACTGGAACTTAAATAATTGAAAGTGAAAGGAAGGCTTGGTTTGATACGTGAAGCACAAAGGGCACTATTTCATTAATACAGAACCATTCATCTGATTACCCATCTCCTGCATTCCAGTTCCACAGATCTCTTAAAACTTTGTGCAACAGTCCCCAAATGCCATTTGTTATTATATCGACTTCTCTTCCACCCTTCTGATCTCTGCATTGATGTGATACATTCAGTACATGAGTGTTCACTTGGTGCAGGGGTGTACTGTGCAGAAAGTTTGAAAACTGAACTGACTAACCTTCTTGAATGCTGGCAGACATTGAGTCGGAACAGATTGTTTCTTGAAAAAAAACGAATCTCTTCTGAAAAGTCTGTTTGCCGCAGGGTTGTAGTGAAAAAAAAAAAGAAATACATCTCAGAATATTGTCATAGCAAAGCCCTATACGCACAAAATGGTAACTCTGCAGCAGAAAGTAAATTTACATGTTATGATTTCATTTGGACTATTGATCCAGTAATAAAACATTCACACCATGATAAGGGCAGCTGGCTTTTTCAAATATGACAGCAATGAAATGGTACTACATTATTGATTTCCTCCTTTGAGTCCACCCAGGAGTTTGATTGACTGCTAGACCAGTTTAGGAATCTGAATGCCCTCTCAGACACCATGGATTCCCCAGAGGACAAGTGTGCAGGGGAAAGCCTGTTTTTTTTCTCTTTGGAATCAGACCGCAGGGCCATTGTTATTAGTAATGCTCTTCAGTTCGTTTGCACAGTTTCAATGTTTCTATTAGCTTCTTCTATTCTGATTTCTGCTGTGCCTTGTTGTCAGTTTTCTCATTTGTATCACAATCCTGCATTCTGATTGGTTTGCCATATTTCCATTCATTTGTTCTGATTGGTGTCTTCCCTCTCAGTTTTTGTGCACAGTGGTGGCAATCCTGCTGCATTATTTCTTCATGTCAGCATTCGCCTGGCTGTTCGTAGAGGCACTGCACATCTACCGCATGCAGACCGAAGCCCGAAACATTAACTACGGAGCCATGAGGTTCTACTATGCCATCGGATGGGGAGTACCTGCCATCATTACAGGTAGATACATTCACACATACAACCACCAAACCTGTTAACACTGAGTTATAAAAAGGGATTCATTTTATAGTGGATTATGCACTGTAGTCACTAGTAGTCAATAGTATGATTGTGAAACTGTAGGGATCAAAGATTTTTACGATTTTTTTTTTTGCTTGATATGAGAGGTTGTGAGTGAGCGGGCACAGGCCTACTGAAGTCGAGCCTCTTTCAATGAGCCCTCAACCCCCATAACCTCTGGGGATAATGGCCAGTTGCTGACCCATGACCTCAACCTCTCCCAGTGAAGACAGCCGCGCTGATGTAGCACTTATACAACCCAACAATGAACACTAATGATTTGGGGGGGGCATGTGTGTTAAGTCAACAAAAGGGAAAAGTCTGTAAAAGGGAAAATCTTCTAGGAAAATGTGTATATGAGAAATATTCATTGTGAATTCATTCATTGTGAATGGGATTGTTGAGTGATGAACTTGGACAGAACATTCTAAACAGTTTTAAAGGGGTAACATTGTAGAGCAGGATAAATGGGGAGAATATGCCGGACTACATTCTAGAACAGAGTTAGGGCTTGATTTGCACTAAAAGTGTAAATGTGAGAATGGAGAAGAACATTTCAGAACAGGGATAGGAGAATGTTCTAAATCAGCACAAGGGAGCTGTGTGAATAAGGGGAACAGTGTGAATAAGGGGAATTTTCTGAAGTAGTATGATTAGAGAGAACATTCTAGAACTGTGTTCATGGGAAGACTCACTCTAGCGAATAGCAACAACTACACAAGTATGGTAGCAACCCAACGTTTGGGTTTGTTTGTGTCTGTTGGGTCAGTGCACTCTGGCCTTTTAGGGAAAGATTTATTCAGTTTGACCCATAGGACCGAAATCACAGACCCAGTATGAAATATTTTTTTAACAGTGAAAACAACTTAATTTGAGAAACCCTGCTCCTGTAACCTATGTGTATATCTGTGTGCTGCAGGGCTGGCTGTGGGTCTGGACCCGGAGGGTTATGGAAACCCTGATTTTTGCTGGATCTCCCTTTATGATAAACTCATCTGGAGCTTCGCTGGACCAATTGCCATCGTCATACTGGTATGGAAACATGTCACCCAATTACTCATTTGACCCTAACGGCCAATGTCAGAGATGTCATATCTAAAGTTTTTGCACACAAAGAGATTTTCCACATTGAAATGTTACCCTTAATATTTATTAAAAATACACTTAGTATTTTTTCTAACAAATCAATTTGCAAATACATTTGTATTTACTTGATTCAAATATGTATCATCTAGACTTAAACAGACTGTTTTACTTTGACAGATGGCAAGACTGAAATGGACCAGACAGTGTGTTTCACAGACTGATTTTCTCTTGGCATTTTAAATGATCACAACAATGTAATGCGTTTGAGCTTACTGGCATTCAATTGTTCAGTATAATTTGAACCAAATTAGGACATTCTAGCAGAGCTCAGGTTGTTTGAATGTGCTGAAATTACCCTATGGGCAGAGGAGGTAAGAGTTGTTGGGGTACTTTAGTTTAATTTTGAAGATTTGTAGTTTATTTGAATTTTTATTTCTCTGAAGACTTCAGCGATGAGATACGCTGGAGAAGCTCTTTGCACAATGGCTTTGCCCTTGAAAAATATGAATGATAAATCAGCCAGGTATAAACTAGTCAGTGCTGTTGAAGCAGCAACAGTGTCTCCAACCATGGCCTTACCTCTTTTTTCAATTTGCAAATGAGAAAGCGATAAAACCATGTTTGGAGACTCTGCATTCCTCCCCATGTACACTTTCACACTCAAAATCCTCCCCATGTCACCCCCTGAAGGACAGGTTATTCCAAAGCTGACAGCGCCAGCACACACTAATTGCCCAGCACTCATATTGAGGTAAACTTATATGTCGCATTCTTATTCAGTTCTATATTTTTAATTTTAGTTGTGACCACATTTCATACCCTGCACTGACAACAAGCAAAATAGCATATTTTAACTTGATTTTAATTCATTCTGATCTGTCTAATTTCAATAAACAACTGTCTGCTCAAAAATGTATTATACACGAAATTAAGTAAATACACTGAAACTGCACTACAGCCTTTTGCAGTTTAACATAAGTAAGGAACTTCTTAAGCAAGCTGTGTACTTCTGCCACCTCTTCCTATGGGCATACAGCACATTGCCTGGTGAGTTATTTTGAGAGGTGTGAACTGACAGTTGCTGTGTTTATTTGGCAGCCTACTCACTGTGTAGGCGAAATCAAATAGATCAAAATTAATCCAAATCAAATTAACAGTATCGGTTGCTTATTGTCAGGGCAGAGAATGAAATAAGACCACAACTGAAATTCATTTGTTGGTTATCTTAATTTAGGAATAAATAAGAATGGGACATATGTCATTTCCTTCAATTTACCTCAATATGAGTGCTGTCCCATCTCTGTGTTTTGGCACTGTCAGCTTTGGGATAAACCATGCTTCAGGGTGTGATATGTTGCTGCCAAAGGAAGAATGTGTTGTTGTCCGAAAATGTTATTTGTATCTCTTTCTCTTTCTGTCTCTCCCTCTCTCTCTCTCTCTCTCTCTCTCTCTCTCTCTCCCTCTCTCTCTCTCTCTCTCACTCTGCTGCAGATGAACGGGGGGATGTTTATGATGGTACTGCGTATGACCTGTAATCTGTCTCAAAAAGAGACAAAGAAGTTGCCTGTAATGTGAGTCCAAACATGAACCCAAACACACTCAGACGCTTGAGGTGTCTGAGCACTGTTGGGTTTTTTTTTGCTATTTAAACTGCTCCAGTTTTCTGCTTATGTAAGGGCTGGAGCTAACATGATTCACCCATACTGCTAGCTCCCTTTGCCTTCAGCTAACTTTCTGTCATGCCGCTGCCAAATGAGCTGCCAGAGCTCCATCACAGACCATCAGAATTCATCAGGAACTTAAATTACAAATTACTGAGGAAAACTTCCATTTTCTACCATGCCTTACCCTTTTCATTTCCTCTCTCTCTCTCTGTCTCCCTCTCGCTCTTGCTCTCTCTGTTTCTCTGTCTCTTTGTCTCTCTCTCTCTCAGTGCCACTATCCGCAGTGCCTTTCTTCTGCTGCTCTTGAGTGCATGTGTCTGGTTCTTTGGGCTAATGGCCGTGAATAACAGCATCCTGGCCTTCCACTACCTCTTTATCGTCCTCTGCTGCATACAGGTGTGTGACTCAAACTAATGTGGTTGGAGTATTTAACAGCATGTGTTAGTGTTAATGTTTATTAATGACGGAATAGTTGGTCTGTGTTTGATGCATGTGTGTGTTGAGGAAGGTCTGCAAGTTTGTTTGTACATTTGTTTAACCAGAGTAATAAACTGGCATCGCTGTGATCAAGGTTCTGATGTTTTAATGTAATGGATTCATCAAGGCTCTTGTGGTGTTCTTGGTCAGGGTTTGGCGGTGCTCTTGGTGTTCACTCTATTGAACTCAGAAGTGCAGGAAGCCTGGAAAGTGGCCTGCATCAGCAAGAAAAGTCCTAGCGAAGAACCTGCCAGACAACCCCAGATAACTGTAAGTGTGCATGTTAAAGAATTTGTACACTTTTGATTAAAGCTTTGATTAAAACTCATCTGTTCAGATTAGCCTGCCCCACATGACTTTCTCACACTTCATACCTCTATCATCAATATGTATTTAAATTTGTATTTGTGTTTTCTGTGAAGTGACCTTCTGTCAAAAAATGACATGCATAGTTTTCCTCTTACCCCTTAATTACAAATGTAATTAATAAGCTAACACATGCTTATTGTCCGAAGTTTGTGCCTTTAGTATTATGCTGAAGCTACAAGGTTAAAGGAATGTATAAAGTAATTAAAACTTGCAAATTGCACAATGCAAATGACATGCCTAAATTACACACTAGTCTCAAATCAATGTCAAGTTAAGTAATCTTCCTTATGTGGTTTCTGACACTGCATGACATACTGTTGTTAAAAAATGGACAAAAGTACATCAGATAACTCAAAAAACAGGTAGTCATAGCCTAAGTAAGTAAGTCTGCTTGAGATTATTTAACAGCACAAAGCTGTTTAAGGTACCTGCGAGAACTGTGTGCAGTTTGGACAGTGCTAATTGGTGTACATAAGCATCCATTACTTGTTAGCTGTGTTAGCCTCATATATCCAGTGCGAAACTAAAGGAGCACATTCAGAAACCAAGCATGTCTTAACTGTGGGATTAGAGAAAATTTTCTGCAGGCCTCCTAGTGGCCATTCAGCAGGTGGACTGGAAATTGACTCCTTAGATATTTTTATTAATATAATCCAATCAAGTACTTTATTTCAAATTATAATATAACTTAATATCATTTAATGAAAAATCCACCCACCCCAGGTCAAGGGACCCGCTGAACTGTGTGAAATTGCATTTTATGGCTACTATGAAATATGGTTTCTTTGGCAACTCAGCTACTGAGTCACAGTCTTTGAAATATACGCCTGGGGCTCGCTTCTGATACTCTGATTTCTCAACACACACTGCAAAGTCAAAGTATATGCAACATATCTTCACAAGCGTGTGTGTATGTGTGTTTTTGTCTATGCCTGTGTGTGTGTAGGGCCAGAATCCATACAACAGTGCCTCCCTGCTGGAACAGAGTGGATTACACCGCATCACACTGGGAACATCCACTATATCATCAGTCAGCAGTGCTCGGTGAGAAAATCACATACACATACACACACACACACACGCGCGCGCACACATACCTAGAAACTGGTCTTCTGAACGACGCATACACAGACAGATTTCTTTCTTTACAAAAGAACAGCTTTCTGGTTTTGAAAAGACTAACTTTCTGGTTTTGTTTTGTCTTTGTCATGTTTTTGTTTGTTTGTTGTTTACTTATTGAGTAGGGAAAATCTTCTAGCACGTCAGACTGCTGAGCATACTTTGGGTCACACTGGTGCCACTGACCTTGATGTGGCCATGTTCCACCGCAACGGAGGTACAGTCACACACAATAACCTCCATGCATGTACGTATACAAACACCAAACATACACAGCCCTTTTAATGCAGTTATTTTAGATTTCAGTAATGCTTTAGCATCTTTTTGCAATCCCCTTTCTTTCTTTCTTTCTTTCTTTTCCTTATCTCTCCCTTCTCACTCTCTCTCGCTCCAGGTGAGGATTCAGACTCTGACTCTGATCTCTCTTTGGAAGAAGAAAGAAGTCTGTCCATCCCCTCCTCAGAAAGCGAGGACAATGTCCGTCTCCGGGGACGCATTCAGCGACGTTTCAAACGGACCAATCACAGTGAGCGACTACTCACAGAGCCCACCCACAATGGCACCAAAGGTAGGATCAGTGTCTCTATTGTAACTTAAACTATTTGACCGATGTTTGAATGGCATGAAAGGATTGCATGACTATTCATCCTAACTCGTCAACTCGTATTTTGTTAGTGTCTTGCTTGTAGCTGCAGTAATGTGGTTGGCCACTGCTGTTTTTTTTTTTTTAAGACACTGTCCTGACTAGTTGACTGCTGCCCAGCTAATGGCTTTATTATTCAAATATGCAGCCCCTAGCATGAACCCCTAGCATGAATACAGATGGACATTATCACAACAAAGCAATTCAATAAATATATTAAAAAAGCTGAAACTGCCAAGTCCTTATTACAAACCAGCAGTACAACAACAAAAAAGGAAATTACAGAAGCCTTTAGTGGTTCTGTTTGGTCATTTTACTTTGACGTAGACCAGATGATACTAGGAGACGTTGTGCCAGGAGATACTGTAGCAGATCAGCTTACCTTTGCCTTTATTTGAACACTACAGTAAAGCTACAGGATGGATTGTATTATAAATTGAGGCTTTATCATATGAATAAGGACCAAAGAAAGTCCAGCTCTGGTGTGCATCTGTCAGCCAATAGCATGGTGTGTTGTTTGCACGTCAGATCTAGATGGGAATGATCTGCTCTCCTATTGGCCAGCCTTGGAGGAGTGTGAGGTGCACTCTCTGCAAAAATGGGGTTCAGAGCGTCGTCTAGGGGGTGATTACAGCAAAGATGCGGCAAACAACAACCAGCAAGAAGCTGCGCTGACCAGCGGAGACGAGAATGGACTGACACACACACACAGACACCGCAAAGGTGAGACCCTTAGACACAGTAAAGGCACGCCAGTGTTCCAAAGTGGAATTCCAGAATTTGGTAGGTTTCATATGAAGAGATTTTGTGCATACACCCTTGCTAATTTCCTCTCTCCCTTTTCCTCTCTCCAGGAATCTTAAAGAACCGTCTCGGCTGCCCACCAGCTCTGCAAGGTTTGTCAGCAGTGGGCCGAGTACCAAGTGAACTGTCCTGGTACCGGACCTCCACTCTGGGCCACCGGGGCGTCCCAGCAGCCTCTTATGGCCGCATGTATTCAGGTACAGGATCCCTGTCCCAGCCGGCCTCGCGCTACTCCTCCCGGGAACACCTGGACTCACTTGCACGGCGACAGCGTTCCCGTGACAACCTTGACCTGCTGCCACGACGACGTGAGCTTGGCGCTGAGCACCTGGGCGGGTCCAGAGAGCGACTAGGCCCCACCCACAGCATCCATGCCTCGAGGGAGGATCTGATGGCAGGAATAGGTGTGGCTGGGCTAGCAGGAGCAGAGAGTTCAGTAGGTGGGTCAAGGGTGCAGCTCAGCACTCTGACAAGGCGGCAGGCATCAAGGGAGCACCTTGCGGGGGCGCTAATGAGCAGCAGGTCACGAGAGCAGCTGGAGACTAATGGAGGGGCCAGTTCGGCGCAACCCTGCCGTGAGTGGCTCCGAACTCTGCCCCCGCGACAGCTTTCGCACCCTGAGCCGCACCCCACATCCTCTCCCCCTCCACCAATCTCAGAAGAGCCCCAGGAAGCCATGCCGCTACGGCGTGGACGTTTAGACTCCGCCCCTCCGTGTAGGTACCCCACAGCAGCCCCTGCAACAGCCCCTGGAGCTCCACCTAGTCGACCTCCTTCCACTGAACACCTGGACATTCTCTCCTCCATCCTAGCTTCCTTCAGCTCCTCTGTGCTAACCCCGCCCCCTAACCCCAACTCTGCAGCTGCAGGCCCCTCCCCCTCCCCACCTCCTCACTCCGCAACCTCTCAGAGCATCTCTGAAGTGTCACCAGACTCTGAGTAAGTGTTGGCCCTTTCTTCAGCCCTTGTCTTTTTGGGCTTTTCTGTTCATGTTTTAAAAGGAATGGGTGCATTCTGTTATTCTTCAGAAAATTGTGATAATACCAAATCATCTACTAATCAGGTGGTCACTGGAAACTGGTAAATTTATCATAGGAACAATATGCCAGCTTGGTCTCTTGTGTTCATGAGGTAACGTATTGGCTGGTGAGATGTCAAAACTAACCTGGCTATTGTCTATTGAATTTAAAAATTGAGCTGTTTGAATGCAGCTATTTTAGGATATGCTTGTAAAGTTTATGAAGACCATTCTAACAAAACTATTACAGTTTGTCTATAATCTCATCCAATTCCATACAAGAACCACTTTTTATTCCCTTTTATACACTTTGTATTTTCTTTATCTCTGTTTTAAAAATTTGTGTCAAGTTTAATCACAGACAGTTCTCGTCCACTAATTTGCTTTCTGCCTTTCACACCATATTGCCAGGCTGTTATGTGTGGAACTTAACAGTGCACAACTTTGGGCATTCACTGCATGGTCTTTTTTTGTTGGAGATTCACACAGATTTTTAACTCTGCTCCTGTCTGAACATCTCCCTGTGGCTAAGTGACAGCAGTGTTGTACATGTCAATCAGTTATGCTAACTAACACATATACAGTATATATGAGTGCTCCAGACAGATAACCACAAAAAAGAAAAAGAGCCCTGGCGCAACACATCCTGTGGAACACAAACTTTTATAAAAACCTCTGCATAATATAAAAGGTTATATACCCTTCCTTTTGAAGGAACATTATGAGCCTTTATTGTTGGAGTATAATATAATATAAACTGATTCATATGCTCAGTGGATCAGAGGAATATTTCTTAGCTATACCAGATCATTATGGAAATTTATCCACAGCTAGGTGGCCTAGTAGTTAGGGCTTTGCCCTAGGTCATGGGTTTGAGTCCTAGGACTGCTAGTGGCACCACTCAAGTACCGTCCCCACACACTGCTCCCCAAGCACCCCTTGTTGGTGGCTGCCTGCTGAATGGGTTAAATGTAGAGAAATAGTTTCACACCGTTCACACTGTGTGCTATTAGGGGCCACTTTACTTCATCCATATTGTTTCTCCTTTGCGTTCTATTGACTCCCTTCTGTCTCTTCTATTTGTCACTCTAACAGAGTTCACAGAAGTGACGGACAGTCCTGATGACATCCTCTCAGTCCTGTGATGCAGGTTTGCTCATGGGCACAGAAGGACCAGAGGCAAAGCAAAGCGATGGTGACTTTGGGTGCCTCCTGGGACACTCAAGGCTCTGAGAGTTTGACCAAGTGGAGAGATGGTGAGGCGAAATCTCTGATCAGATGCAGTCAAGGTGTTAAAATTGCCTAAAAATATCAAGGAGAGCAAAATGGAGAAAAGGCGATTTCCGTCATTAGTATAGAATTCAAACTCTACAGCGGAGACACTGAGGAACTGACACTGAGAGGATCAGAGTCAGAGAAAAAACTAGACTGTACATAACCTTTTTATACATTTTTGTATTTTTTTCATTGGAAACGACAGGAAAAAAAAATCTCAAGTGATGTTTTTAAAGATTGTGTCCGGCAAATGGGGGTTGTTGAGTGAATGCATATGTGTTTTTAATGGAGAAGAATCCTAACCCACTCCCAAACCCATTCCAAACTGAATGCCATTCTCCTCCATATTTTGTTTTCGCTTAAATCCCTCCTACTGACAAACTGATGAACCAGGAGACTGGGATCAGAGGCTTGGATTGGTTAAGTAAGGGTTGCTTGTGAGAGAGTCAGCATGGCTGGTGGGGAACTCCAGCAGTAGTGATTGTAAATGTAAAGTATTTTGGACTAAGAGATGTGATTTGACCGACATGATTGTGAACAAAGGGTTTGTTTTGAGGCAGCTGGTTTGACTTGGAAATGATGGTAGGGAGTTTAATTTGCTCGTCACACAGCTGTACGCTTGCTTGGCTTTCAGTTCAGCAGTTTCAAGAGATGGACAATGAATATTCAGTAATTCAGTTCAAACCAAAAGTATCAGACTGAACTCGGGGTGGGAGGAATAGCAGGACACACCAAGAAATAGTTAGGAGTGGGACGTAAAAACATCCCAAATACTTCGACATTTTCATGATGCACCCCAAAATCTTTGGTTCTTTCTTTTCGAGTTCAAAAATGTTTCTTTAAATCTATAAATAAGAATTTTTGTTCACCAGTTCACACACTGCATTACAGTAATTCCAGCTGCCCGGGACCAGTAATGCTGTCTTTGTAATGAAACATGCAGTCAGTCAGTGTTCTTTAAATACTGACAAAATCTCAGATCAAGTGACTATACTGAGAAATAAGTTATTGTCCACCCCTAGCTTACATAATAATTTTTAAAAACCATAACATGAAAATCAATTAAATATCTATATGACTGTGTACATTCGTAGTGCAGACATGACTATATCTCTCTGTCTATTGGAGATGCACAATATTGCATATGTTTTTGGGATCAGTTATGTCACAAAATGCTTTTCTGAGTGTATCATGGACATCGTTGGGATTTTTATAACACTGATCGACTGCTTGTCACTTTACAAAGAGAGAGTCTTATTTAACAGGATTTAATGCTGTGTAATGTGTGAAAAAATGTTTTTTTGTAGTATTTTTTAAGAGGCACCACTGATTTAATCACATATCATGACATATGATGTATTGTGATCATTTCTTGAAGTATTGTGATGATATATATTTATCACCCACCCCTACTATCTATTTTGATATCATTCATGATGAGCTGCTCATTTAAAGTACTTTGTTCAGCCTCTGAACTTGCCAAGTTGAAATTCAAGAAGTCTTACTGTTTTCCTCAGCTGACCGGTATGTTTATCTTCTAGAACGTCAAGTTCTAGAACTGAACTGTTGTCTTTGGTATGTATTTGCCATTCTACACCTCTGTAAAACTGCCACTGTGGGTTCACCCTTCATGTTTATTGGGAGATTGTTTGTGCAGGAGCTGTTAGAATGTGTACGTTTCAATTATTGATATCTTGAAACCGATGATTCAGGAATGCTTTCATTGTCAGGTTTATTACGATTCAACTCCGAATGAGGACAAACAGCTGTTCCAGATTAGCTCTAAGTGACTCAACTGGTAGGTTCCATATGACAGTATCAATTTATATCAGTGTCAATCAAGAGTTAAGGCCTGAGAAGGCAAAAGCAAGATGTGGAACAAAATACAAAGTCTCTGATGCTGTAAGTCTTATAATGCTACAGTATTTTGCTAATTTAAAAGAAAAAGAAAAAAGACATCACTTGGCTTCATCTCCTGTTACCCAAATAAGGGAAGAACAATCTTCTCTTTTATACCTCATACCTGTCAAAAAGTGCGCCAGTCCTTTTTTTTTTTTACAACTTGCTTCTTTTATATTTTATTTATTATCTACCTTTATCATGTACAGACATCAGATTTACTTATTTTATTTATCACTATTTATTCAGGTTAATTTATCAGTGACATTATTCCTGGAGTGTTTTTATAATTGTGTGTGTGTGTGTGTGTGTGTATGAGAGAGAGAGAGAGAGAGAGAGAGAGAGAATGAAAGTTCTGAAACTCTGAAACGTAAGAGGGTGAAGTTTACTTTGTTAAAATGTATAATGTGTAACATTTTGGTACATGTATCGTTTGATATGAGCCCCACTTGCATCATAAACAACGCAGAAAGTATCTGAGAGAAAACGAGAGAGAGGGAGGGGGCTGTATCACTGGTTGTGTTTTTATTATGGGATGTTTACTATCCCGTTTACATTGGGGAGGTCATGGGGGGGGAAGCTGCCCATAATTGGTTACCACAGAAACCGTACAAGAGAAATGTTGGACATTAAAAAAAGAATTATTGCTAACAGTTTTGTTTATGAGTCTTTTTTCCTTTACCTGAAAGACATTTTCAGATGATGGCAAGCTTGTCATTGTGTTTGTGGCTGGACAATCTGAAACTTTCAACATTCAGTGATTTCGGTAAGGATTTAACATTTTTTTCCCCTTGTACAGGAATTTCTAATGCAGAAATGTCCAGTTTCCAGCAGCCCACTGTCCAGCCAAACATACCTGAGAAAGAATAATTACACGGATATACAATCTACTTGAATTCCCATTACAAAGCTCTAAAAACAGTATGCTCTCCTCTTGGCTTCTTGCCCTCTTGACTGAAAGCAAAATCACAAGTTCCATCAAGGGGTCTGCATTGTGTACAGTGTCATTTTTAAAGAGCAGGTATGCCCCTATCTTTTTCATGTACATAGCTGCTGATGCCGATACAAAACTTTTACAAAATGCACAACTTGAGACTATATCTACTTTAAAATATCTATTTAAAAAAATGTCATTTCTATCAGCTAAAATGTGAGGTTATGAGGTAAAATGGGAAAAAACTAAGCATTTTAGCACAGTATTCCAGCGGTACCTAAACATTCTGCTCTTCCAGAGTGCAATAAATGTGTTATAAGATATTTGCTTTAAATATTCAAATCCAAACATATGTCTGATACCAAAGTTGCCTTTCGTTGCTGATATCGATATAATTCCAATGTTGTGCGTGCCTATTAAAACTTACAGTATAAAACATCATGAAAGCATTATACCCAGTAATCAGCCTTGGACAATCATGTATCAACAGTCTTGTAACCAAATGTGAAACTTGATTTGAAAGAAAAAACAGTAAATATTTCAGAAGACATTAAAGATCATTTGTGTTGAACCCAGAGAAACCTTAAACAGGTCTAATGAGGTAGAGGAGCAAAGGAGAAGAGGAGGCTTGAGAGCATTTTGGAACAGGTTGAGTATTTTCAGTGATATGATCCACATAAATGACACACATTAAAGGACACTCCAAAAACACAAGGGACATACTCCAAAACATATGGTTACTCAAAAATAAAATCATCTGTATTCATAGGAAAATAAAAAAAGCATCAATAGATAAAAAAAGAAAAAACACTAATCACTAGCGTTCTTAACGTTCTTCATTCGAAAGTTCTTGACAGCACCCATCATGTCTGGTGCTGCTCCACATCGCTGTCACTGCTGGAGGGCTGCATGTCATCCCCAAGCTTGCGCAGTTTGGCCTGGTAATAGCGCTTCTTGGCTCGTGCGGCTTTCTCCTTCTGTCTGGCTGCCCTCCTCTTCTCCTCCCACACACACTGCTGCAGGAGTAGAAGGCTCATGGTCTGCTGGTGCTCTAGCTCCAGCGTCTCCTGCCTGCGCGCCTCCCAGCCTGTCGAGTCCAGCCCACGAGCATCAGCAAACACAAACGAGTTCTCGGCCTGTGCCAAGGCCGGCATATGAGGTGCTGCAGCTGACCCTCTGTGTTGGGGCTCAAAGGCCACACCCCTCAACACGGATCCAATACTTGCACCTGAGCCAGCCCTGGAGTGGCTGGAATAAAAGATGGAGGAGCGGTGGGGCACGGCCCTGGAAGTGGAATGGGAGTGGAACTGATGGGAAGGGGATGAGGAGGCGGGCCCGGGCGGTGTCCCAGAGTTCTGTGGGTATTCGGTGGGCGAAGCTAAACCAACGTCAATGGCTACAAGCTCTTTACTATCATGTTCCTATAAAAGAAAGGAAGCAAATATGTTACACTCATTCCAACAGACACACTACTGCTCAAAAGTTTGGAATCATTGTTTGCATTGCATCAAAGCAATTTTGCACTGATGCTAATAGCTGATGATGCAAGTGCTCAACATCAAAGCTTTACATTCATTTGTAAAGATGATTCTTACATGATCAATCATAAATGACTGAGAAATCTACAGGCCATCAAGGATGGTTTTACAACAAAGATAATATCCAAACATCTAAATTGGGCAGAAAATAACTAAATAAATGTTTGAAAATAAATAAAGCATTACTTCATTTTGATCAGCATCATCTGGGTCGTTCCCATTGGTACCTCCAGTCACTGAGAGAAGACAAATAGATCAATCCATTCATTTTTCTCTCTCTTGATCAGCAGAACATCAATTCAACATCTATATGACTGTACATTCCTAGAGCAGATATTACTATACATGTCTGTCTATTGGAGTTATGATATTTATTGTTTTGGGAACAAGTACGTCAAGAAAATGCTTATCTGAGAAGATCATTGGTATTTCTAATACTGACCGACTGCTACTTTTCAAAGAGCTGCTCATTTAAAGTACTTTGTTCAGTCTATGTTTATTTTGTAAAACGTCAAGTTCTAAAACAGAACTATTGTCTTTGGTATGTAATTTAATGTGTTAGTATGTGCTAGAATGTATACGTTTCAGGTTTTTTAATGAACAATAAGCTATTTGCAGTAAAACAAGAGCTGCCTACCTGCTCCAGGTGAGCTGCTGACCATGGCAAAGCTGCCATCTCCATCTATGTCCTCTAGGTTGGAGATCAAGTTTGGCACCAAAGCCATGACCTCCCGCTGCACCTGGTGGACAGAGAACAATAATACTAACTACAAACCTCAATTACCAATAATAATGAAAATAATAATAATAATATTAATAATAATAATAATACACTTTCAAAGGAAAGGTGTATGAAAAAACACAGAAAAGCCAAAAAACTGTAAACAGAAGATGACTGACATTGCCCTGTGATCAGTAAGTCGTGGGTTTGAATACCAAGACTGCTAAGCACCACCCTTGAGTAAGGTACCATCCCCACCACAGCTCACCAGTCTTCACACTGTGTGGTGTGTTCACGTTTGACAGATTCACTTTACTTTTATATCTGAGTAAGCCATCTTGAGCATGAAAAACAGAAATGGTTAATTACTTATTAATTATGAAATTTCTACGGAATGCGACATTACTCCATTCCTTGTGTTCTGTTCTTTCTGGTTCTTTCAAATAAATTTGATTGAACAGAGGAAAAGATTACTACACTCTGAATCACAGCTGAATCAAGTTTGGAATAATGTATTCAAAAATGGAATTAATAATTACATAATTACAAAAACCTAAATAGCACTGAAAATGAAAATTATTAAAGTACATTTTCAAAAAGTCTTATATTCAAACAGCTGGTTAAAGTGCAATTTATAGTTATTTCATGTCTAGACATTTGTATAATAGAAAGTATTATTTAGTGTCATAACACTTGTGAAATACATTTCCGTGTCTAATTTGACCCATTACAACATACAATGTACGAGGTACTGAACAGCATGAGGTACTGTCGCCTTTGGCTTATTCACCAGGGTCTCTGTAAAGCTGCTTTATGGCAACTTGGTTGTAAAAAGCACTATATTCATAAAATTTAAGCTGAAATATAAATGAGTGACTACATTTTTCAACAGTAGTGTATATGTGTAAATATACATGTGTGTGTGTGTGTGTGTGTGTGTGTGTGTATGTACTGTATGTATATATAATCACACATACCTATACATACACACACAATATTTAACAGATGAAATGTGGGAGTAAGTGGAACAGTTGTGGAATGTGTTGTGGAATAACCTGAGTCAGGGCAGTGAGCGGCATGCCGGCTGCCTGCTGTTCCTGACGCCTTTGCAGCGCCACGCGGCACTCCACCTTCAGCCTCTTCCACAGTGTCTTCAGGGAGCCCACGCTGCTGGGCGGCCGGTTGGGGAAGGCTTCATTAAAGGCCTGTGCCAGTTCGGCCCACACAGCGTTGCGGTACACAGTGGTGTTGGTGTCCTTGCGAAAGTCCTGAACAGCGTCAACCACGCTGTGGATCTTTTGAAGCAGGTAAAGTTTCTGCTCCAGTGTGAAGTTGGGCATCCGATACGTCATGGTTGTGAGCATCTTCATCTGCGGCTGAACATGTAAGGGTAGACTGGCGAGTGCAGGCGAAGCTGTCGGTGTGATGTCAGGAGGGGTCAGGGATATGGAACTAAGGCTGTGGCTGGTCAATTCACTCATAGAGTTGTAGCTGTGTAAAATGTAGTGTTGCACTTCAGATCCTTTGATGTCGGATTGTGTAATTCATTATCCACTGGCAACAGTACAACAGTTCTGTTTCAGTGTTGCTGTCTTGCTGTTACATAACAGTCTTTACTGTGTTATGTGTTCATTACAGGGCTGTGGTCTGTTTTGGTCCATTTAAGGTGTACAACATGAGGCACAGTTAACATGTGCCTACTCTTAAAAAAAGAAACATATATATACAAATATATAAACTTATTTTAGGAAAATAAATGAGAAAAAATATGTTTAAGAAAATGTGTTTTGTGCTTGATCAACAATGGCAATTTCCACACTCTGGACTTGCCGTCAGCAGATGCATCTGTGAACTGAAAATAAACAACATTTAAAATTCATTACTGGACAGTGAATGAATTGCAGGCAATATTTTCCTTGCTATTGGCTTCATTGAAAAATCCTACCCCATATATCCAAACATCCGTAGACACCTGCTCATCCAGCTTTTCTAATGGATCTCAGCCATAATTAATTTTAAAACACAAACCTATGTTCATGTGCAATAATATGGTTTGCATATATGGTACATTTTTATCATTCGGGAAGGTTTTTTTATCCTCTTCACACCACAACTTTGTAATTTAGGGAAACATTTGTATAGTAAGATATTTTATTATTCGTCCTGTAAGTTTTCACACTTCTTTACTGTCTACTTATTGTACTGTCTCAAATTCCCATACAGTTTACATTACTGCTATAGTGTATTTTTTGTATTGTCTCCGTCATCCCTCAATGCTGTAACTGCCTCCTGTGCAATAAGCATTCTAGTCATCACTCAATTCTCATCACTCCTGAAGGTTTACACACTAGTTGTGTGTGTGTGTGTGTGTGTGTGTACAACTGGACGACTGTATCAGCAATGGGAGCACCTTAAAGTAACTGGAATCACTGATTTGAAGAGGTGTCTGGATACTTTTGTGCATATCGTGTAGGCGGTTCCTGAATGACTGAACTGCACTGGACTAAGTGCCCTCAGGAGGGAGCAAGAAAAGAACAGGAAAACGAAGGAAACTGGTACAAACCCGCTAAGGCCACACACTGTTATGGAGGATTTTAGGCTGATGTTTAATGTTTCGTTAAACGCTCATCATGCACACAAAAACAATGCACTAAAACAAAGGCGTGCGTTGCCTTACAGGCAGAGCACAAACTGCGTGTATTTTTTAATCCAGTCTCAGTGGCGATTTGCTGGAAATCCTCCATAGTCTGGAACTAGGCTTAATCCGTCTGTCTCGTCTGTGT
Organism: Hemigrammopetersius urotaenia; assembly: GCA_037974485.1. NCBI lineage: Eukaryota > Metazoa > Chordata > Actinopteri > Characiformes > Alestidae > Hemigrammopetersius > Hemigrammopetersius urotaenia. The sequence goes on from JBBPDC010000017.1 coordinate 12,975,212, forward strand.
CAGGGAGCAACAACGTTCATCCGGCAAACCCTGTCCGTCAAACGTTTACGCGACCGCATGAACAATAATACTGCACAACCATGTCCTTCGTTTTAAAGTTTTTCTGTTCTGTAGCTGCCAGAAAAACCTGCTTTTAGTCATTTGTCTGGCTAGCTAATGCGTTAGCCACCTAGCTAAACCCTTGCATCGTATTAAGTTGACCGACGACGAGGTTCGGGACTAGGATTAAGGCTAGAACATTTTTTCTCACCCATCCAGACAAGGTTGCACGTCTCGCCTACTTTTTATATTCTTCACTAGATCCCGTTATCCACTCACCTGTAAGGATGTATTTTTTAATTCCACAAAAATATACTTTGTTCGTCCCCACCCCTTTATGTTTGAGCGGTCCGCACGAAATTTAAACAACAGAGACACTCGTACGCAGTAGACGCAATTTACGTAAAGCTTCGGGAGGGGGAGCTCGTAGTTGCTACGCAGGCGTTGCTTACTCCTCTGATCTACACATCATGTGCCTTCAGGGTTGACTGCTGTTGTGTGGAAGTTGATGATTTGTAGATCAACTTCTCTGCGCCTGTTTGGTTTCTGCATGGCAAATTGATCTCAGGCTGCAGTCACAAGGTTTTGTCTTATGATCTGAGAGATATATAGTGTACTCAATGCACGCAGATTGTGAGTTAAAGCTCTTGCATGCACATTGTGTGAATTTATAGAGCCACGACTTTTGATTAATGCAGTGAAGAGCATCCAATAGCTGTATTGCTAACTATAAATCAGGGCAGTGTTCTGGCCTCTGATTGGTTAGTTAGGACTGTCAATGCGGAAGAGACGCACATGTCTACAGCGAAAAACATACTGCAGGAAAGGAGAATGAGAGTTTGCTGTCCTTCGAAATTCTATATTGTCGGTGCCTAGAACAACCAGCATCCTTTAGTAATAACACTGTCGTGTTAGAAACGGTTCACCTTGAATTGTCTGTAAGTTAACCAGCTCTTTGTACAATAATTGTCTTGTCTTGCATTTTTTGTGACCAACTGGTAAATGTTACTTTCTGTTTAAAAATATCCATTGTGATTATACCACTGTAGTTAAAATACAGTGTGTGGAGCAGAGAATACCAAACATAAGAATGCTGGGTATTGTAGTAAGCTGGTTTGTTTATGCTTGTGACAGGACACGCTATGACGGCAGCTGGAAGCACGACTGTCCTGGAGAGTTCTGCACTTTTAGCTCCTGTGACAGCTCTGGAGTTCCTTGGTGATGACTACCTGCTGTCAGGTGAGACATTTTCTGTAGGTGCTGTAATGCTGTACTGTACTGTAGCTATTGACAACTACGATAAATGTCTTGTCTCGTTATTTTGTTGCTCTTGTGTTTTTCCTGCACTTTTTCGCCCTGTCTGCACTGGTGGCATTGTGGTGTCCTGTGTCTGTTCTTGTGTTGCAGCATGGCCCTGGAGGCACGTTTTGTTTTTTTGTTTTACTGTGCGCTGTGTGTATATGGTTGAAATGACAATAAACCTACCTGACCTGACTTGAAACACCAACATTCATATATCCATATTGTTGTAGTTAGTTAGTGAACTCCTCTTAACTAATTATCAGTTGTGTGTGTGTATCTGTGCCGTTTTCTGATTTCTACTAACTCTTTTTTGCCAGGTGAGGGACCAATCCTGTCCATCTTCTCTCTGCAAGCTTCACCTAAACAATGCATGTCTCTCAGTGTTCTCCATAATTACCGCATCCATGGCATACAGCCAAAACACCAATATAAAAGTGGTGATGATTTTCCAAAGAGACCAGCCTGTGATGACCGTTTGGAACTGGTCATTTTTGGTGGGAAAGGCTTGCGTCTTATCAACGTCCGAACTTGTGATGATGGCTTAGAGGTGGCAGGCCCTCTCATAGAGCTCCAGGATTGGGTGCTTGATGTCTCTTGGCTAAAAGGAGAGGGCTGCCTGTTACTGGGGGTATCTCTTGCTCATAATGCAATACTACTTCTAGAGCCACAATCCGGAACGGTCCGAGCACTCTTCTCGTGTGCTGAGGCATGCCTTCTTTACTCTGCACTTCTGATTGGATCGAGCTGGGAGTCCTCAGTGCTGGTGGGGGGAACTGTCTTCAACCAGCTGGTGCTATGGAGGCCCAGAGGAGTTACAGTAGACAATCGGTCCCAGGTTGAGAAACGTCTGCTAGGGCATAATGGCGTGATCTTCAGCTTGTGCTACCTCCAGAGCTCTGGGTTGCTGGCTTCAGCCTCAGATGACCGCAGCGTTCGTGTGTGGCATGTTGGAAGTCTGGGTGGAGCTGGAGGGTGTGGAGTAGAATTAGGCACATGCTTGCAGGTGCTTTATGGGCACCAGGCCCGTGTCTTCTGTGTTAGGCTCTCGCCTGGTCGGGTGTTCAGTGCTGGAGAAGATGGGGCTTGTCTGTTGTGGGATTTGGAAGGGGGTGGAAGAGTGGCGCGAACGTTGAAAGGTCACAGGTCAGGTGGTATCAGGGCGCTGGCTGTTAGAAGAGCCAGTGTGGGTGAAAGAAGTAGATGGCTAGCTACTGGAGGTGCTGATGGAGGGTTACGACTATGGCAAGTCTTGGAGCAGAGTGAGGAAAAACACAGTGAGAACCAGACGGATCTGGACTTTTGTGGGCGAGGCTCTCCTAAGGCGGTACGTTCAGTGGGTGGTGATGTTCTTGTTTGCACTGATCAGGGTGAAGTCTTTTTATATCAAGACAGTTTGTGGACAGCACTTTGGAGTGGTGGTCCAGAATTCCAATCTTATTGTGTGATGGACGTAGCATATATCCGACTGCAGAATTCTGATGAAAGTGTCTGGGTCTGTGCAGTGGGAAACCTCAATGGAGGTGTCCAGGTGTTTCCTCTGCACCGGCCTGATGCAGGTATGTTCTTACGAGCAGGTGAGGGGAAAATCCACTCTTTACAGGCAGTGCAAGTGCAGGGTTCTGGGGGTTTTAGTTGGTGCCTTTTGGCGTCTGGCTCAGAAGGATTGGTCAGTAGATGGACAGTAGAGGTGGATGAAGATGAAACAGGCCCTGTTTTGATGTTGAAGAAGATGAAGCCTTTTCTTCTGCCACCCTGTGCCAAACGATGGCTAACCTCTGCAGTTATGTTGCAGTGTGAAAAGGATGCGTTGTGGGTATGTGGAGACCGCCGTGGCTCACTGTTGCTCTACAGAGAGGAGATTCGAGGTGGGCGGGGTGAGGAGGAAAAAGATACTAAGGATTCTGCTGAGATACTGGAGAACACTCTGGGTGATGTCATTACACCAGTCTCCCCAGTTAACACACTGTTTGGCATCCATGGAAAGCAAGGGGTTACAAGTGTGTGTGAACGTCAGGGTTTGTGTTACAGCACTGGTAGGGATGGGTGTGTGCGGGTTCTCACGGTAAGAAATGACTCTTTGAGTGTGCGCAGGACCCAGCGTGCTTGCAAAGGAATGGAATGGCTAGAAAAAGTACTGTTCCTGCCTCCAAGTGAAGCAGAACCGCACAGTGAAAATCAGAGAATCAGAGATGAAAGTGAGGAAAAAGAGAAGAGGACAACAGAAACAGTGCTGGAAATTGGAGAAAAAAGAGACAGAAGTGATGATGATTTGACTGAAAAGGCTAAAGTGAGGCAAAAGTGGCCAGAAAGCAAGAGAGATGGAAAAACTCGAGGAGAAAGTGTCTCAGAAGCCAGCTTTGTAATGGCTGGCTTCCATTCTGTCCACTTTGTTTTATGGGATCCGCTGACGCAAGAAAAGCTTTTCTCAGTGATTTGTGGTGGAGGCCACAGGTCATGGGCTTACATCCACCCTTCCAGTGGTGAAGCACACCCTTTAAACCACTCACTCAGACAAGGTACCCTGGTCTTCATCAAGCAAGGGGCTGTCGTAGCATCTCGTCCCTTGTCTTCCCCAGCAACTGAGGTGAGGAGCCACACACTGAGGGAGGGTCTTCACGGTCGAGGTTTGGCCTGCGTATGCCGACTCGGAAGCATTTCCAAGGCTGAGAATTCCTCTGAAGCTTGGGAGGTCCTTATTACAGGTGGTGAGGACACCACAGTGACCGTGCTTGCAGTCAAACCTGAGCAAGGCATGATGAAAGTTCTCACCATTATCTCTGACCACATCTCCAATGTTCGGACCCTGGCTGCAGTCCCTCGAGGAGCAAAAGAACAAGAGACCAATTCATCTTCCTCATTCTCCACACTAGTGTTTTCGGCTGGGGGAAGGGCCCAGCTACAGTGCTACCACCTCCTGATTGGCTGGGATAAGCAGTTCAACTGGCCTGTCTGTCAGGTAACCCAGATTGCTGGTCATCGATTGGATGAGCAGTGGGAGAGGAGACGGAATCGACACAAAACCGTAAAAATGGACCCTGAAACAAGGTGTGTATGTGCATTTTATAAAAACGTGTGCCTAACATATTAAACCCCAAGCAAATTTATTTAGGGGACCTTAAAGTCACACATGGAAATATTTGTGATGGTATTAGAGATAGTGCCATCAAAATGCCAAAGCCATTTACCCCTTGATATTATTAACAAAATATCTGTGGTATGTTTAATTTCAGAAGACTGTCAAAGCATTATTTAGAGGTTTATTTAGTGTTTTCTGTAAATGTAATGTTTCAGGTGTATTTGTGTTGAATAGCATCTGAGAGAAAACGGACATGTGGAAAGGGGGCAAAGTCCCCCCAAACATTTTACAGACGGCATAAATTGTAGCTATTAGCAATAGTAGCAGGAACAATAACCCTTATTTGATTTGAAGCTTTTGCATGTTGACTAGAAATACTGAATTTTTTTCCTATAGTTTACTGTGTTTTCTGAGAGTAGCCACTAGGGGGTGTATTAGTATTACTAGTGGTCTTCTCACCCCATTGTCTCACACAGTGATTGAGTCACCAGAGTGTGAAGGAGGCAATTCTGTTAATGGGACTGTTGTATTGATTTGCAGGTACATGTCCATGGCAGTGGTGCATGATGGCCTAGAGGAGGTACTCTTGGCCCTCGCCTGCAGTGATGGTGCAGTAAGGTATGTGTTCGTAAATCAACAGTATGTAGTCATTTCAGATTACATGTTTCTAAGTGAAATTACTTTGTTGCAACTGGGGGGGGGGCTTTTCAGACATCAGAATTATTTCTCTGTCATTCTTTTTTTTAATCCAGACTTTTTGCTGTGGGAGAGAACAGGAGAAAGATTGAGTTGCTTTGGGAGAATTTTTACCATCAGCGGTGTGTGCACAGTCTCGCCTCCTGTAGCCTGGAGGACCAACGTGGCAAACGGTGAGGCAGTGATATAAAGGAGGTCATTACTACTGTTCTTTATTTTAATTCTTCTTGACTTTCTTTCACCCCACCTCTCTCTCACTCCCACCCACCCCAGGCATGTGTTGTTGTTCAGTGGGGCTACAGATGGTGCTGTAGCTCTGTGGGATCTGTCTGCAGTATTGGACAGTAAATCCGAGGACAGCTGGCACGGTGAGTCAGCAGCCTGCTAGAACTGGGTCCACATGTATAAAGTACACACAGTAGGAGTGCTGGTCTAGGGTCACATATATACTTATTTATTTGCACACATTAACTGATCTTAAGAGCCAACAAACTAATGTGACCTAGTTTAACCCAATTTCGAGTAACATCATGATGTTATACTGATTCAAAGTCACTAGCAGTTAAATGGGGACGCTGTGTGTGTCCTCTGTGGGGAACAACTGTCCTCGAAATGCTGTGAAGTCTACAGAAGTGGAGACATTTTGCTGGTAAAATTCGTTTGTTGGAAAAACTAAAAGAGTGGAAAGACTGCCTATCAGTTACAGAGGTTAAGGTTAGGGTTAGGTACAGTATCACCCAACAGTATTATATGAGACCTTCTTTAATGTATTGTCCTTACAAATACAGTAATACCAATCTGTGTTTGAGGTTAAGAGTTTCACAGCTTTGATTTTTGCCTCTGTTCCAGGTTATATATAATTTAATATAATCCAAAAATTAAAAATATTGATTTTAACTATGTGTAAATTAAATTACCTTTACTTCCCATTTATTATTTTTTTCAGGGGTATTTTTTTCTTGTCACTAAATAAGCTGAACATTGTACTCATTTGATTGAGAGTCTTTGTGTTCATTCAGACATTATACAATGTAGTCTGTGAGTAATTGGATGGTGTTGTACTTTTTGTTGCTTTGGCTCGGAACTCCTATACACGAATAAGGTATTTTACATTTACATTTACGGCATTTAGCTGACGCTCTTATCCAGAGCTTAAGAATTCCACGACTGTTTCTTACCTGAAAAACAGCTTAAATCTGAGTCAACTATTTAACCAAGATACTGCAG
>JBBPDC010000017.1:12996276-13014568 GCA_037974485.1 Hemigrammopetersius urotaenia
GTGTGTGTGTGTGTGTGTGTGTGTGTGTGTGTGTGTGTGTGTGTGTGTGTGTGTGTGTGTGTGTGTGAGTGTGTGTGCCTGTGTCTTGCATGTGTCTGTGTCTGTGTGTGTCTCTGTCTGTGTGTGACACAGAGAGAGGGAGATGCAGTGCTGGATCTGGGAGAGAACAGACGGTTGGACAAACACCCATGTTTGGTAGAGAAATTCTTGTCTAGCTGCCATTAGGCACCAAGAATGAAAACAAAATGACCAGCATGACCCACTTAATTATCCTGTGTTAATGTGTGTGCGTTATTTCTGTAAATGCATTTCACTCTTATGGCTGCTTCTGTCTCTGTTGATGCTATATTGCTAAATGTATGCCATTTCTCTTAAGGCCACTGGAGTATATAAGTGTCTGTGAGGGTGTGTGTATATGAATATGCGAACAGACATTTCATTGCTAAGTGTGCAGTGTCCCTCAATAATAAGGGATACTGGACCTAATATCCCCAATATGATGCAAAAACATGGAAAAATGGTTTTTTTTTTTACAACAAATGAAACTTATTTGTGGAAGGGCAGAAGACTTTAGTTTAGTGTAAGATTTAGGTGTACGTGTAGTACTACTCAGCTGGAGTATTACAGACAATTAAAGCTCTCACAAATACGGTTGTGGGTGTGTGTGTATTTGTGTGTGTGTATGTGTATGTGTGTGGTGCATTATTAACAGTAGAGTGTTTCTCTGTGCCAGGGCGCTGGTGTTTATTGCACATGGAGCTGGAGAGCACTGTGGAGTGTACACAGACGTCGCTCACACACTCACCCAAAATGCCCTGTATGTGTTCAGCCATGACCATGGTGAGTGACAAACTAATCACCCAGTCACAAAACGCACACCAAACAGCATCTAATCACACTTTTCAGATACACACATCACCTACTCTAGAACACTAATGGATGGCCTCCTCATAACTTTGAAAGTGGCCAGCAGAGTATGTTTAAAAACTTTTTAAATTTAACATAGTAATAAATAACACATATCATTAAACCATATTTTAGGTGAGAAATAATACGCAAATAGAAAAATACAATGCCAGAAAGAAATTAAGCAATACAAAACAAAACTCTAATGGGTACTCCAGCAGGTCATTTACTTAATCAACTGCAACTGCACAGGATGGCTCATCACACTCCTGACATTCCTAATGGGTCTCCACCCTCACCATCGCTGCCTTCAGAAAGTATTCGCAGTATTTCACCTTTCACCTTGACAAAGAACTTGTTTTTAAAGGTCCAGTGTCAACTGTTCTGAACTGTTTTCAGTGGTCAAGCTGGAATTTCCCAGACACATTTGAATCTGCTACCACTATGTCAGCAGCCATATTTTTAAAACAGAACCTCCATGGGGTGACAGGGTCATGCTAAATCCTCACTTTGACTGCACCTGCTGGAAGGCCTATTTAATACTCTGATTTAGATACTAAGTAGAGACAAAATTTACGTAGAAAAAATACATTCTTGTCACAATGTGGGAAAGGCAGGTGGATAGCTAGTCTTTATTTAACAGAGAACAAGAGCAAACAATAGAGAATAAAGCAAGAAAGACAAACATGCTAACACTAAGCTTCAAAACAGATACAAGAAATAGGGGAAAAACACTACAGAAGCCACTTCTCCAATGCCCTGGGAAATGGGAGCTGGGAAAGTAGAGGGACTGTGTGAAAGAAAAATACAGAAACATACATGGACTAACTAGATGAGGGAAGACTGGACAACAGGCAAAGTAGGGAACAGTACAGGTGATGCTACACTGGCAGACGACTAGACAGGGTAAGGGAATAGTGATCAGGACAGGTACTGATAGGAATTGATTAGGGTGAGAGTCTGGGTTAAGATGCTAAGACAAATCTGAGCAGATTTTGTTGAATTTAGGAAGAGGCTCAACAGCTATATATACATATTTCGCCAACCATGTGATCTCATAACATACTGTATGGTGGTATTGGGGCACTTGGAAAGCTTGTACATCAGTCTTTGTATTTGGGAGCCCAGAAGAGGCCTTTGAATGCTTTGAGGCCTTAATCAGAGCAGTTAAACGCATCTGAGCGATTTGCAGCCCTCAGGGCAGTAGGAGTAGGAACAGTGCCATAAGCTTTGGTTAGGGAAACAGGAATGCCATTGTCTTCTGTGGCTAGAAATACCAGAGAGGTTGCAGTCTTGTAGTCCAGGGCTGATGGAAGAGGGGCTGTTGCAGGTTGGGAAAACCTTGCCCAAAGATACTTGAGAAAACCCTCATCAGTTTCTGTTTCTCTTGCTCTGGCCCCGAGGACAGTACTAGCCTTGCTACACTGGTTTGTAGCTGCAGTGCAAAACTAGAGAAGTAGGCTTCAGACAGCAAACATGTCTTAACCAACTGACTACATTTGGGGTAAGAGGGAAAATTGTGTAAACTGGATTTTTGGACGAACTGTCCCCTTAATTTATGCTGCAATATACATTCAGTATAGAGGGGCATCTATAGAGGGTAAAGAGCTTTAATAGTTCTATATGAGGCTGAATGAGCAGACAGAAGAAAGAAAAGCAATCAGACAGCTGTATTTGACTGATTATATGCTGCTCTCCAGTTGAAGTGCCTGTCATGACTAATACTTCTAGATATCTGCTATCTGCTGCTGCTGTCACACGCACACACATGCCCAGATACACACACACACACACACACACACACACACACTCATACACACAGACTCACACCAATTCCCTGCTGTACAAAGAATAAGAGCCCAAGTTGGAGAGGAAGATTTGAGGGAGAGATAGAGGGCGAGAGGAGAGTGGGGGAAGGGGGGGGGGGCAAAGGGGAAAAAGAAGGAAGAAAAGAGGGTAAGAGAAAGGTGTGATAGACCATATTGAGGGAAAATATAGTGCACGTGCTCAGCATGTTTAAAATGTCACTCGATGTCATAGTGCCATGGTAACTACTGATTCACATGGCGACCCTGTGTTCCAAGGGAGGCGTGTGCATGTGTGTATGTGCATGCATGCATGTGTGTGTGTTTGCCTCTGTGTGTGTGTGTGTTTGCCTCTGTGTGTGTGTGTGTGTGTATGTGTGTGTGTGTGTTTGTGTGATTACTGGAACATACTGTGTCTGGTCTCTCACTGTGAGCAATCACTTCTATTGAAAATAATAGGAGGCTCCAATAGGCAGGCTGTATTCCTCTTGATTTTGTTCACTTCACCCTCTCTCGCACTTTCGCTCTCTTTCCTTCCGTGTCCTTTGTTCATTCCATCATGTTTCTTTCTCGCCTGTTCTTATTGTAGTGTGCAGACGTGTTTTGGCAGAAAGATTCTTTAGTGCTGTTCCATCCTTATAATTCCACTTCTCTTAATAAAATATGATTCATATCTCTATATCTCTCTCTCTCTGTCCCTCCCTCCCTCTCCCTCTCTCTCTCTCTCTCTCTCGCAGTGGGACACGGGCAGAGTGAAGGGGAGAGAATGAACATTAAAAACTTCCAGATTTATGTCAGAGATACTCTCCAACACATCGACCTCATCAGAGGGCGCTACCCCAGCTTGCCCGTCTTCATCATTGGCCACTCAATGGTGAGATCATGTCCATCTCCAGTTTTTAACCACATGTAATCTCTTACATCATAGTGCTTGGAAAGAAGTGCAGACTGGGTGAGATATTCTCAAGTTACAGGAGTGAAGAGTAGAGGCCTGGAAGCTTCTTGGGCATTTATGTGTATGGGGTTTTAAATTAAAGCATAAATTTTAAAATCCACCAGAATCCACCAGACTGCCACTTTTCGTATGGTCATTAATACAACCTGTAATTTAACTTATACTTTTTGTTTTGCTTCACAGCTAATCTTCTGTGAAATCATTTTATTGAGTAGTTACACAATTACATTTACGTTCAGCACTTTTTCTGCACATCTCACTTTTTTTGCACATATTCTGAAGTATTCATATCTAGGTCTAGAGTTAGAAGGTCAGACAAGGCCAGACACATGGCAAAAGTGAAGGATGTTTTTCTTTCCACTGAACCAGACTACGCACACAACTATAACTTTGATCCAGACAAATGATCCAGACTGAAAGTTTAGAATCTGCGCCTTTGACAGAATTCTATGAGTGGGAAATAATGAGCATAAAATGACACCATGCTTTTGTTATTGATGACATTATTACACGCCTCTTCCAGTCCACATGCCAGGAAGAAAGTCACTGTCTCTTTGTGCTGACCACACTCACTCATGCACACACACACACACACACAGACTTCCTCTGCATGCCAACAGGACTCCGTCATGGAGGCATTTAACTGTTTTCATTTGACCATAGGTTGTGTTTCTTTTTCCATCATTCTCATACCATGCAGCTTACACTTCTCTTCTCTTATGCTTCAACACATCTGTGTGGCACAGGCTTGTGAATAACTTCTCATAACATACAACTGCAAGACGCTTTCTGGAAAAGAACCCAGCTGACTGTTTGAGTGGTGTGTGTGTGCCTGTGTGGGTTCATGTTTACTATATTAAGCGCAACATTCTTTTTGACAAACAGAAAGACGTCTAAGGCAACGTGATAATATTTACTCAAGCAGACATTAACCGATGGAAATCTAGAAAATAACAGTGAAACATAATTGAATTTCTGGACATCCAGTCATTGGCGTCCGTTTGGACTGGCGTAGGGTGTGGACACATAGTCATTTTGGCAAAACCTCTCCTGCTTTTATCCAGACAAGAATGGGGAACAGATTGTTTACTTTTCATTCTGCGTATCCCAGATGTTCTAAAAATGGTGTTTTGAGTAGGGTGAGCAGCAGGACACTTGGACACAGTCCTACGTTGAGGTACTATGGCCAGCCAGTGCAGTTCACCCACCTCGAGCTCAGGAATACCATGGCATTACCACTGTTAAAGCGAGATTTAAGACTCTTTATTCGTCACATACAACGTGTAGTTAAATGTGCTCCTAAAACGGCCAGGAGAATGTGCAATAAAAAGAAAATGAAAGACTAGAACTAAAAGACTAGAAGTAAAAAAGAACTAAGTAAGGAAAAAGTGAGATATATAATAGTGTGCAGAAGTGTGTACATAATAAGAGTGTTTACTGTACAGTAAAGTGCAGTTTGGTAGTCATAGATGGCAGGTGAGACACCCTGTAGTGGAGAGTTCAGTTTGTGTTATAAAGAACACTTTAAAGTTGTGGTGTCGTGTCCCGTCCTGAGCATGGAAGCTTCTTCTGAGCCTCTATGTCCATGATTCTCCATAGTATTTGTGCAAAGTAAAACAATAAGCCACAGATGGCTTCTTGTTACAGCTATATTATCATAGGGTATGGACATGACACAGGGAAGTGTTTCATAAAATGGCAGATAACATATGATGAAATACACAATTTTCCAATAATAATTTTTAGTTCTTAGTAACACTATTTGCGATCATTCCGCTGAAGTTCATTCAGAGGATGTTGTTGTTGGCAAGCATCCAGAGGCTGATGAAGGAGGACAAAACATTCAGATGCCCATTTTTGGATATAGCAGTCAAAACAAGAACCATTAAAGCAATAAGCCAGGAGAGGTGTTGTATAACAGTGACTATCATGGGTAAAGGCTTTATTAGGAGCGATGCAAAATGGAATGTCTGAGAGTTAATGATTAAACACAAGAAAATGGTAAAAATGTGATTCTTTCTCACACTACTGCTTTAACAAAAATATCAAAAGTAAAAATAAAACCTTCACTGTTGCAGCTTCCAAAGCATCCGCACAGGCCAAACTGCAGCAAAAAAGGTGGAGGTCCCATGAATACAGACTTCAAAACAGCTGTTTAAACTGTAGATAGGGATAAGGTATAGTGTGTTCATCAGAAACCACATCACTAACGAGCTTGCTGCAAAACTAAAGAAACAATCATTGAACATCAAACATGCCTTGGTTGATTGGTTGTAGCTGGAGAGAAGGGACAGTTTTGTTGTGTTTTTTTGTTGAAATGTTCCTTTAAATGTTTAAATCCTAGTGCTTGCAGTATTCATGTTTTTGGGCTGGAGGCTGTCACAGCTGAAGGAGGGGGTAGATTTCACTACAGCACCATGAATAAAAGAGCGCACATGAGTCTGGGAACAATTTTCTTCTTCTCGGATGAGAGTACAGGCTGGCATAGTCCCCATTGTACATATTCATCTTGCGTATCTCACATCTCACTCTATCTCTCTGGCTCCTTTTTCTTTTGTTTTTTTCTGTCTCTCTCTCTCTATATATATTTTTCTCCATCTCTATTTCTCCCTCTCTCTCTCTCTCTCTCTCTCGCCCCCTTCTTTCTCTGATCTCCACTGTACATTATAACCACACAGCCTCTCTGTCCTGGTTTTGGGAGTCTCCCTTCCTGAGTTTGTCACCAGTGTTTGTCACTGCAGTATTAAAATCCATCTTCTAAAGCTTTTTTCTCTCTTTCCCTCTCACTCATCAGGTGTTTTTTATCATGCATGAACTGATCTGAAGGTGCACAGATTTGGGGATTCTTTTTTTTTTTTTACAAAAACTATTTTCATAGTTTTAGAATAAATGTGAAAAATGAAAACAAAATCAAATCAACCTAATAGTTGTCTAAAGAATCACATGCAAATCTCTTCACGATGAGTTCGGATCTAATCACGATGAGGTCAGAAACGTACATTAAATTGCCCTCTGAAGAAGCATAATCAAACGGAATCATTACGAGTTCCGAGATGTGAGTCGTTTCTAAAAAGAATTATAAACAAACAGAGTTGCTGTGAAGTCAAAGATGTGCACTGATCTGTTTTCTAAAAAAAATCAGAAACAGACTGAATTATGATAAGGCCGAAAATTGCACAATTGAAGAATTGACTTGTTTTCAAAAGAATTATGATCAAATGGAATGTTGGTGAAGTAAATGATATGCACAAAATCTCTCCTTCTTTGTTTGTAACTTTTCTGTCTCCACATCATCTGTTTTAATTCTCCAGATCTCTGTTTGATTCTAGTTCTGTCTGTCTGTCTGTCTGTCTCTCTCTCTCTCTATCTCTCTCTCTCTCACACACACACACACACACACAAACTCACACACACTTTATTTTCTCCATGTATCAGTGTCTTATATAATGTTGAACTGATAGACCCTTATATAAGCTCAAAGTCTTCAGCTCATTATGGGGCCACTAACACAATGCTGCTATTTATTCCAATAGTACTGATGGGGTGTGTGTGTGCGTGTGTGTGTGTGTGTATGTGTGTGTGTGTGTGTGTGTGTGTGTGTGTGTGTGTGTGCGCTTGTGTGTGTGTGTAAGTAAGTGGCAGAGGGAGAGACACTGCTCTGTTCTGTCCCCCTCAGGAGCTCCAGTTATGTTTGTGTTGACACGTCTTGTTTGGTTGTGCTTATACTTGTGCGTCAGTGACAGTCTCTTAAACCATTGTGTTTGCACCATATGTGTACGTGTTTGTTTGTGCACTTGACCTTGTGCTCCACCTTGGGACCCCAGAGGAACTGTCTGAATAAACACAGATTTTCCTCGACATCACACACAGACTTCAAAGTTATGAGACTCATAATTAAATGTCACAAAAGAGGATGTGTGTGTGTGTGTGTGTGTGTGTTTGGGCATGTGTGTTTACACGGAACAGCAAATAGTTTTGATCGAAAGTGCATTTTTACTAAATATTTCAAAACTGAAAGGGTGGTGTTAGGTTTAAATGCTATTACTACATACATACTAATGTATATACATACTTTGGGTTGAACAGTATTTATGATACATAAAAAAAACAATAGTAAAATTTCATTGTTGTTTAACAACATTACTTTATAATACCAGAAGATGGTGTAACTTGTAAGACACCTTGTGCGTTTTGTGCCTTATTGTCAATAACAACATTGTCCACCACTGTTGTTTGTTGTGGCTCTTCTGCCTCTTCTTCCTAATGAGTCTTTAACAAACTGTGAGTTAATCATTAAACCAATGGTTATTTTCAAACTAGCCATCATTTGAGTGATCACAGGGATGTCGGTATGTAACAGGCAGGTCAGAATATTTGAACTGTTGTCTGGGAACATGTCAGATTTATGGACACCTCATTAGTAGATAAAAGCTCCTGTCCACGTACTCATCTAAATCTGTGTGGTGGTGAAGGGGAAGATCAAAGAGGCTAATAGATAGTGTTGCTAAGTAAATTCACCTTAGAAAAGTATTTTTAGTATTTTTAAAAATGTAAATATGCAGTAGGTTATTTTGAAACACGTACTGTTTGGATATTTGGTATTTTATTTTAAAATACATTTATATGTATCTTTGCCAATCTCTGCCGACATAAAACATATGAAATGTATTATTATTACAAATAGGTACATACAGATCATAACTGAGGGAACAAAACCTTGTATCCCAAATTTGTTTCTATTTTTTTCATTTTTTCCTTCCTTAAAAACTGACCGTTACTTTGCATGAATTGACCATTGCATTATAAATAGGCCAACAGGGTGTGTGTATGTGTGTGTGTCTGCTAATGTAGGATGCATGTATGAACCCACATCCTGACCTTGCATAAAAAGAAGTGTTTGTGTTAATTGTGCATATATTTATGTATAAATATATATGTATATAAGCATGTATATAAGCACTTACATATATGTATATGGGATGTATGTATCTCACGTCCTGACAAAACAAGTGTGTGTGTGCTAAGCTGTCCTTTTGAGAGTGATTTAAAATTGGTGGGAACTGTTTCCTGACCCCTCCTACCTCTTTTGAGTCTTAGTCTCCCTGCATGAATATTCAGAGCCTTAATAAAGACTGATTGAACAGAGTGAGAACAAAATGGCAGCCACCCTGAAAAGTAATGAATCACTGATTCTTGTCACTCAGCGCTCATAGTTTGTAAGACGAACAAAGACGTGTTGAGCTGGGAGAGGAGATAGGACTTTTTCATTTCCTGAGTGGATTGTTTTTCTCATCTCTCTGTGGCAGCGAAAGAAAAAGCCTCACAGCGGCAACAGCGGGTCTTTGCGTTCTGTTTCAGCACCCTGATGTGTGTGTGTGCGTTTCTGTGTGTGTTTTGTTACAGGGTGGTGCCATCTCTGTTTTGACAGCATGTGAGAGGCCTCAGGATTTCGCCGGTGTGGTGCTGATTGGCCCGATGATCCAAATGAACCCAGAGTCCGCCACACCCTTTAAGGTGAAACTACACCCAAACACGCAAACAACAATGTGTGTGATGAAAAGTCTTTAAAAGTCTCTAAAATGCTTCTAATTATCCTGTAGTACCCTTGGGTCAACATGGACGTTTAGCTTTACTGTTTAATTACTAAAATGTATAGATAGTTAATTACATAGGTACATGATGCATTCATATTACAGTTTTTTTAACAACAGAATATCTCATACTAACAAAAACAAAGTAGTGTAGATTAAATGGTGTTAGAACAATTTTATCCATTTAGTATGTCCATATTCCATAGCCATTATCCATATGTCATAACATTGCATTGCACCAAGATTTTGCCGTCTCTAATGATTCAAATGCAAAGCTTTTAAAAACTGAGCGAAACAGAAAGTCAGGGCTGCCTCATTATTCCCTGTTGTCAGGAACGTGAGGCGGTGCATTTGTACAGCTTTGTAGTTTTCTGCTCATTTTCACATAACCTAAATAACCATGTTTCAAGCCAGTTTCCAAAGTGGCTGTAATTATTTACTACTAAATACCCACAGTAATTAACAAGTTGACACATTTTGATCCTCGTTAAAGACAGACTTTGTTTACAGGGAGTGCTAGTCTCCCACGATTGCATTTGCATGCTGAATTCACTTACTGGCTTGACATGATGAGAAAAAGATGAGTCCGATCTTTGTCTCAGCCACAGCTGACAAGTGGAACATCTTCAGTTCCTGCAGCAGTGAGAATGAAAGGGAGCCTGGAGGAGGACGTTTCTATAGTGCGGTTTTTTTTAAGGATTTTCTGTAGCTGTTCGACAGTTGCAAGCTGGCCACGGCTCAAACATCTTTGCTAACTACTGAAACTGCAGGCTTAGTATCCAGTTTTTAAGCCCACTTCCTATATTTTTATTGTATGTTTACGCAGACATCCAATAATGCCATTTGTGTTTTCATGTACCATAACATCAAAGCGGGGTGTTCTGACGAATTATGCTACACTGTCGAAAAATCCTATTGTAGGGCAAATCTACAGCAAAGTCTATCGATTCATGCTGCCCTATCAAAAAATGCTACCTTAACGTTCATTCAGTTTATACAATCAGTATATAACACTGATAATGATGAAAAGTAAAAAAAATATATATCATATTAAAAAAATATATTTCATAAGCAGTCTACCGTTTCATGCTAACCTATCAAAAATGCTCACTTGAAGCTAATACAGCTGCCAGTGTCCCAAGGTAGCAGATTTATGGGCGTGGCACTGAATCCTAAGACTGTGGAACTGCACATGCGCTGAAGGGCACAGTATCTCCATGGGTAGCATGTTTCGCAAGAACACTGGACCGGGTTTAAAATCTCGTGGTGCAATTATTCAGCGTTAATTTTTTTGATGATCAATCGATCGAAATGAACACATTAATTCAACATCTCTAAATCAAAACATTTACATGATAATTTTCTTTAGCAGTTTAACAAGCAGTTTCTGTTACAGTGTCTTTAAAACTAATATTCCTTATAACTTCCGTAAGAAAGCATGGGGCTAAACTGCTGTAGGTTGAATAGGCACATATACGGTATGTAAAAGCATTTTTACAAAAACTGTGAATTTATAGGTTCAGTGGACTGCTTTTTCCCTGCTATATTTCTTCATTTATGACTGTGTAAATGGAACATTTTTATGTAATGCACTGAACTCATAAAAAGGCATGAAATTGGCCCATCACTCTCAATTATTCAGTAACATAGTTCCTCGCTCTCATATCTGCATAAATTACGTATTAGTCGTTACTGATTAATCACTCACAATTATTCACTAGCTACTATTATGTGTGCTTTTACAGACCCTTGCATCTTTTAGAGGACAATGGTCTAGAATGTCTTGAAACAGGGGGTTAAATAAATATTAGTTTCATTGCATTACGATGACAGGTTTGGGAACCTCTGAATCACACTGAAAAAAATAATACGTTGAATCTAATCTGATTCAGAAATGTTGGGGATGGAATTTCAAGCACTTAATATTTTCAGCTGAAAGTTAAAAACTGTTAAAAACTGTTATTTTTGTCAAAAGAGAAAAAGGACTGAATATTTTAGCCCAAAATGAAATAGGCTACAGCTGTCAAAAGTTTTATGTGGCTTTACAAGTAACTTTTAATGGCAATGAAAGGGTGATATTTACGCTACCATGCGCTGGTCAGTGTAGACTCCTTTAAACAGTTTGAGCAGCAGCAAGTCTGCAGAGAAAATGTCAAACACATGGAGCAATTTCACTGATTCTGTGAAGCACATCAGACAAGCGGTTTGTAATCAGTGTTCCTGCCGAGTCAAGAGGGAGCACAACTCTCAAGGAGTTCTTTATGACTGGTTTGACACCACTTGAAAACATGACGTCCCGCTCAGCATGCAGAGTAAAGCAAATCAGCGAAAGCAGAGCATGCTGATGCCCTCTGTAGTCTCTGTTTATTTTTAAATTATGAAGAGAAAAAAAAAACAGCAGTGCCAACATTCATTATATTATATAATGATTTCTGTCAAACTAGGTTCATGTTGCTTAGCGCAAAGGTGTCCTTATTTTTGGTTTTGGCGAAAAGTTCCAGTGATGAATGAAACATTGTCTTTGAGTCTGCTTACTTTTGACATTGACTGTGTTTATGTAATGTACTTTATTATAGTTTCTGATTGAGTAATGGTGCACACATCCGAATCAAGCAGACTGACTGCCTCAATGTGCTCAGTGCAGAATTTTGCCCTGTTCTTAAGGTTTTATGTAAAGAGATTTTTCTGCTTGTCTGCAGGTGTTCCTTGCTAAAGTCCTCAGCCATATGGTTCCCAGCCTCACTCTTGGCGCCATTGATCCAAAATGGGTCTCCCGAGACCCCAAGCAGGTACAGTGTCAGGAATGTGTGTGAAAGGTCGTGCATGTACATGAGGCCCTGTGAATGTTTGTTTCCATTAAAAGCATATGTTCTCATACTTTTCAGGAAAACTATGAAATGGTACTGTCTGAGGCCTCTGTCACATTTGTTAACATTAGATATTCTTTTATATTCCCATAGTTTCTAATTGAGTAAGTGCTGACATATCATTTCCAATATGATTGTGCAACTAAAATGAGAAAATAAGTACACATCACTGTGATTGAAGTACTGATTATATTTAGTTAGTTTTGCAGCGTAGTATTTCCTGCCCTATATCTTGTTGTTGTAGAACAATCAATGGCATAGTTCTTCCGCTTGGAATTAATGATTGATTTTAGCACATGATCTATCACAGATCGTGACTGGACATTCGGATGTTGCTCTACGGGGCATAAATGTCATTTTAGGACGCCACATAGGAAGCTAGAGAAATTGCTAGAATTGCTGGAATTCAAAGCTTATGTGATTTGGAAGGGAAATGTTTGGTGTTGCTGTATTGATGAATTGAACATGCTTTTTGTTTAAAGAGCACCTGTTTGTTAGAAGTGCCTTATAGAATCAAATCATCTGGTTTGAACTTTAGGGAAACCTTTACCACAATAAAAGCCAGCTGCTCCATGCTCTTTCAGCCACAGACAAACAAAGGAAGCTAAAGGTCACTGAGGCATCAACCTCTGTCTGTCAGATGTCTCTATTTGAATTGCAATTTATTACAGACTTTTATTAGTGTTAGTGTAGAACAATATAGTGAGTAGTACTAGCTCTAGTCACTTGTGTAATACTTTATAGCTTTGGGTCTCTGTGGACGGTGATTACTTCTACTTTTTTTCCTTTCAGCGGAAAATTCATTTTCAACATTCTGTTAAATCTAGGGCTAGTCTTAATCCCTGTGCAGGAATATGGTCCCTTATGTCCAAATCATGTTGCAGAAATCCTACATTTCTTGTGGAAACAAAGGTGTTAACAGCCAGTTTGTCTCTCCTTCACTGCAGTAATAGCCTTTATTATTCTGGGAAGGCTTGATACCAGATACTAGAGTCATTGCTGTGAAATCTGATTGCATTCAGCTACAAGATCATTAGTAAGGGTCAGGGCCTGATGCTGAATGATTAGAGTTAGATTACAAACAGCACTCAAAACTCGCAATTCAAAAGTATTTGATGGTGCTCCAGGGGATTTCTACCATTCTAGTCAAACAGTTAACATTGAGCATGCTGCACTTTCACTAATATATGGCTGCTCCAGAGTTTCATATTATTTTGGCAAGATTTCTCTACAGAGATGATACAAGCTGCGTGTGTGCAATAAAATTCATGCATCACCACGGCGTGTAAGTAGCTGAACCGACTAATTTGAAGTGTCTGGACATTTTATAGGGGCTCCTGTCTGAATAGATATTTTTGCAAGGCTGCCTAGTGGACTAATATGGCTATAGTGTTTTTCTAGACAACAATCTTGCAGTTAGAGTCTAGTTTCAGTTCCTGGTTTTTCTTATTTAGTCACTTAACATATTTCCAAGGGAATATATTCAGTGAATTTACTAAAATGTTGGAAAATTCTTTTTGATCCATCAGTATATATTTGGTGTCCAATTTTAGTTTTAAACTTTAGTTTAGAATGTTAGGTACAAGGCTAGACAACCATAAATATGGAAAATGTTAAAAGAAAAGGTTTTTCATTATTCATTTTATGGTCCACACCAAGCCAATTTATGCCATCTTAATAAAGAACTGGGTGCAATCTGAGCAAGAAGAGAGAAGTGAAAATGATTTCTAGTGTTTTCTAGCCACGCCAGCCTCGTAGCTCTGGTGCTAAAGAAGAAAACTTAATTTTATTTTTGCTGAGTTGTTCCCTAAAAAAATAATAATTTGCATGTGTGGTTTTTCCAAGTCATAATGAATGATAAAACAAAAGATGGAAAGACACCATTGAGACTTATCACACAAGATTATCTTGATGGTCTGGTACCCTTTTGGCCACTTGTGAATGGCCCTATTCACTTTGTTTAACAAAGTTAGGCAAATACAACCAACAGGACCAACAGGTGTGGGAGGGTTGCTTTTCAAACAAGCTCTCTTTGCGTCAGTCATATGTTAGAAAGGCCTCTGTGATGCAAATGCATATGCAGGCCTCGAATGTTTATACTATACTGATAAACAATAAAATTGTGAAGCAAGTTGTATCTTAACTATGACATAAAACTTATTTTTGTTACATAACTATAAATATCCCATATAGTTTGTGCAATGTCACAAAAACCAACGTACGCTATTCTTCAAATATGAAACTAATTTGATTGCAGATATGTGTATAAAAATGACTATTATATGCAGGATCTGTACATCCTCACAGCTTATAAATAATTGGTAAGGCACTAGGAATAAAAAAGTATACATTTTAGATAATGATCAATGGTTTGTAATGTCTGAATCCACACCATAGAGGTTGTTTTATATAAAATAATAAATTGCTTATACCAGTGATTCTGAACGTTTTAATGGTAGTTTATTTGTGCTTATTCAGTCTATAGCAGTTACATCACTCAGTCACACTGAAGTTATTAAGACCTTGTTTATGTCTGGTCACTTCAGGCATCTCTAGTATTAGGGTAATCTTTGAATGAGGCCAGGCCACATAAAAATGCAGATGTAAATACACTCAAGATGCATTTAGAACAGATATAAATTGTGTTAACCACTGCAGGAGTTGGTCTGAGACACATTCGAGAGACATGTTAGAGCAGTGTAAACTCTGTAAGATGCATTCGACAACCAAAACCCCACCCAGTCCTGTCACAGTTCCTCCCTCTAATATTCAGCTTATTGGAGAGGCCTCACTCTGGCATTTAGTGCTGGCAAGCACTGCTCTTTCAGTTCATCTCCTGATGTGAGTTTAATTTTAGGTCTGTAACCCCCTCTGGATGAGCCAGTCAGTTTAAATAAAGTGCCAGTTTGGTTCAACTTTAGCAACCATCTTGTTACTATACGTTTTAATGCATGCGTGAATGCAATGACACAGAAAGATGATTATTCTAAACAGCCATCATCTCATGAAGATTAATTGGTTGGTGAAAATTACACTTTTCTTTTGAATAAAACAGAAAAATGAGGAGCATGCAGCACAGGCGATTGGTTTTTGTTAACAAGCTGATTTTCATATTACTCACCACATAGTAATTGAGTGTGTGGCTGACTGGGGATGCACTTGACTACCCAGTGTAAATGCTTGTGGCTATATGGCTATGGATGTGGATCCAATCTAAATTCCAGTCACATGTGAAGTGACCAGTAATTAACAGGGTCAGAGAGTGTTTCATGCTCTTTGAATGAGGAAGCCAAACAGAGGACATTTACATATATCATTCTTAAAGACTGTATCAGAACCAACCTGATACATTCTAAGCCAAAAAAGAGGCCATAATATGATATATCACCTTTCATAAAACCGCTCAAATGAAGACCTGAAGTGGGGTTGGGTTATTTCATAAAAAGTAGATCATGATCATGACTGGTTAAATCTATTGCCATCGGGGCTCATTTGTTCCAGTAAATCTGTGAAAATTAGATAAACTTTGTGAAAATTAGATAAATCACAAAACTGATGCAGTTTCCCTCCTGTGCTGCAGGTACAGGCATATGAATCAGATGAGCTGAATTATCATGGAGGGATGCGTGTTTCGTTTGGAATGCAGCTGATGTCTGCGACCACGCGCATCGAGAGGGAACTGCCCAACATCACCTGGCCTTTCTTCATTCTTCATGGCAGTGATGACAGGCTCTGTAGCATCGGAGGATCCCACCTCATGTATAAGCAAGCAAAGAGCACAGACAAAAAAATGAAGGTGAGTCTGCCATCTGTCTTTCTCTCACACACACACACACACACACACACACACACATATTCAGTACATTCAATATTACACACAGAAACAGATGCATGTACATAAAGGCAAAAGAAAACAACAAAAGAGGGTCTGACTCATACACCCATAAACACACACTCACAATCAGACACAATGTCATACATAGTCATATATATAATCATACTCTCACACTCAGGCATAGAGAATAGTGATGAATTTTAAGGCCGGAGCACATTAACCTAACATTATCCAACAAAGTCAAACACTGTAATAACCGCTTTAGGAATAACTGTATGATCCCACTGGCAGGCAACAGGTGGACAGACGAGCAGTCATTTCCCATGGGAGCAGACAAGTTAGTGACTTGCCAGCAATTAGAGCAAGAAGTAGCAAATTAGGCTGAGATTTTCGTGGGCAGTCGTGGACACAGGGCATGAGGTCCCCAGACACTACTCTCGAAAGTTTAATATTCCTGCTGACATTTTGTTTCTATTCCTATCAGTCAGTGCTAGAAATAGAAAAGAAACTTAGACTTACAAACACACTTTGTATCTCAAACAAAATGATGACACATATTTTTAATTGTTGTCAGAAGCTGTACAGGGTACACGCCCTCATGCAAAAACAAGAACTGCCTCAGACCACCCAAACAAAGACAAACTTGAGACAGATGTGAGCCAACGTTAGTGACTTGATGTGATCTGCTAGTGGGAGCATTCAGCAAGGCTGTGTTTAAAGGATATTTTGGCGTCTGTCAATAATACAACACATTGATTCAGTGGGGACAGATTTCCCACCAGTCACAAAAGGATGCAGTTAAAGAGCTGGATTTATTAAGCTCTGTTGATTAGAAAAGTATGCGTCAGTGTGCTTCTGTCTTAAAATAAAACACAAATGTCTATACCAGAGTTCATATGTGAATATATGGACAAATAAATGCCTCTGTCTTGAAAATGGGCTACTTGAGTTTAGTCATTAAAAAGTCACAAAAAATATGCTCATTTTCATTCTATTACTTACGCAGATGCATCATGAACACACAGCACACATGAACACAAATAATGTGAAAAGTCATCCAGCCAGTAAATCTTGTCTTCCCCATACCACACATTTCTACTGCCATCCAGCCAGAACACCAGATTTTTTCTATTGCTTGAATTTGTAACATGTTAGAGTTTAACATCTTCCAGGTGCTTTCAGAACCGCCAAAGCATTCCAACTCTGAAAGCAAAGCATATGTGGATTGTTTTTCATGATTGTTTTTCATGATCTCAAAATATGCAAGATTATCCACATTTGTGTGTCTGTGTGTGTGTGTGTATTCATGTATCAGGTATATGAAGGAGCCTACCATGCCCTGCATCATGATTTGCCTGAGACGGCAGAGTCTGTTCTACAAGAAGTGAACGCCTGGATCCTGGAGCGTCTTCCTGCCCCCCCTGCGCCTTAGCTGTCAATCCTTCCGTAAACCACTCCCACTCACCAGACCCCAATCCTCTGACAAATTTTCCTTCTCTCATCTCCTTACAAGACCTCTTCCAGCTGAACTTCAACTAAACTTCATTATATTCATTATTATCAATCTAGGAGCGGTCAGAGGTCGGGGCTATCTGACCCTTGCCACCAGGGTCAAAGCTTTGATGTTTTTAGTTTAGAGGATTGTAAGAGGCTAATGTGTCAGGCTTGTGTTTTTTTTACCCCGCACTTCCAGCTCCATGGGGTGCGGCTCACATATTACCGTGGCAATCGCCAGGAGGAACATAATGAGGCCTGCTGCCCCCGGCACCAGGCTGTCCTTTGTGTGTTGCCGCAGTAACGGAACACAGCTGCCCTTTGTTCTCTGTGTTCTTTTCTTTGATGTTGCGTTCTCGTTAGTAAGAGTTGCTGCGTTGCACTCTGCTGCCCCTTCTGTACAAGAGTAGAACTGAAGGCTCAGCTCAGCACAGTTACCAAGGCAACACTATGAAATAACTGGGCCTTTGGCAGGAGAAAAAGAATTAATTATAAAAGAGGGTGTCATGGTAACAGAGTAGGAGAGGACAGTGAATAGAGAGAAAAATGGATTCTGAGTAATTTTAACTGGGTGTTTTAGAGAGTGAATGGGAGAGAGAAACATAGAGAGAGAGAGAGACTAGCTTGAACAGAATGGCCTTTAGGGAACACCCTCAAGCCCTCATCAGTCATGCAGTCACAAGGATTTAACCCACATACACATTCACACACTTGTTCACATGGCTCTAGGGGAAGACCCTGTGGGATGGTCTCATCAGTCACAGGGATTAAACACACACACACACACACATCTGACTTTTTATATTGTCTGCCAATATATAATTTGAAAATCACTGTAC
>JBBPDC010000017.1:13015201-13032294 GCA_037974485.1 Hemigrammopetersius urotaenia
TATTATACACTCTGCTGAAGGCCGATGTTCATAAGGTTTTATGACACCTACATATACCTACATAAATTTATGTGAACATTTATGAAGATTTCCCAAAAGCAGAAATGAACAATTAAGATGTTATGAAAGGAATAAGCCTGTATAATGTTAATAAATGTATGTAGTGGCCTTCAGTAACACATGTATACTGTGTGTGTGTATATATATATATATATCCAGCTAACTAACTACAAATATTGCAAATACACAAGACACATTGCTGTAAGCGATAATTGGACGCTTTACTGACAATAATTGACTCTGAACTGGCTGAGCCTTCAATTGGCTTGTCTAGTTGTTTTTGACTCATGACTGTTCCAAAGGCTACAGACTGTTCAGTTCTTTAATATGGGGGTTGGGGTGGCCGTGATTGTTTTACAACATTGTGTCAGGATGCTGAATGTGAATACATCTATTAGCAGTTGACGCCTCCGTGTGAAGTCTGGAAATGTAACGTCCCTTATGTGCAATGTTACTGATATATCATTCTGTGTGGACTGCTGTGTTACTTCAACGTCTATAACATCAACGTCTGCACAGTTCTTAACATCGTTTATAGCCTAAGGATGAGGTGGCAGTTCAGGCAGGGGTTACTTGGCATTCGTAGGTGGAGAATGTGAACTGTTACAGGCCCAGTCAAATACAACACCTTACAGAATTGTACTTGTGTAGGAAAAAGTGTTTTTGTTACAGAGGTTTGCTTCTAATCCTCTTAGAGGCCTTTTAGTGGTGAAATGAGGGACACTTTTTACAACAAAATATTTTACATAGATTTTAAATAATAGCTCATTATTTCTGTAAACATTTTTATGAAGCCTGCTGGCCTAACCTCTATGGCCTCTTAAGAACAACAGGCGTAGGAGATGTGTGGGCACTGAAATGTCTTGTTTAAACTTTTTAAGAATATTTGCACAAGAATGTAAATAGTCTTGGAGACGTCTTCAACTGAAAAAAAATACGAATGTTACTAATTTCAGGAGTATAGCCTTCTTTGTTCAAGAGGAAACCTTACAACAAAATCAAAGTCAACCTGAAGAACACAAACATTGTAAAAAAAATCTGTAAAAAAATGATTGAAATAATTTGGCCCTGGTTTCCAGATGACACTGTAGCATTATAAAGCGGAATGCAAGTGATTTTAAGAATTACTGTGCTTTTGATGATTTGGAACAGTGCTGAAATGCTGTACTCTCTGTCGCAAGGAAGGAGAAAATGAGCTGTTTGCAGTTGTGTCGTTTTGAAACATACTGATATATCCAATAGTGATGTACTGATAGTTTCAGGGACACAAATGCCTCCTTTTTTGCTTCCACCCACAGAGAAAATGACATCCATCGCAATACGTCGTCAACATTTGCCAAAATGCAAATAGAATATATTGGAATATATTTTCAGAATATTACATATTTATAAGAGCTGACGTAATTTGCTGTACTGCTGGAAGATTTAATGACAGCAAGTTTTAAATCTGTCCATTGAAATTAAGCTGTTGTTGAGTGTACTCATATTTTTTCCTGCTCAGTTATTTTAGTGTGATCTTTGTACTGTGACCCTTCTGGCAAACCGGGCCTCGTTTTATTAGGACACTCTCAGCTGGTGCTGACCTCACGTATGCATATATGTAGTATATACAGATTGTTGGGAGGTACCTAAATGGTCATTCTCCACATGGGTCAAATGGTCACTACCCAGTGCGAGTGAACGTTCTTCCCTGTGCAGTGTTGCACGTTGTGCAAGTTGTTCTTGCACCTTCATCTGGTCTCAGGGAGAAAGTCTTTTAGTTCAAATAAATTCACCATGTTAAACAGCTACACACAGCATAATACTCAGCACTGACCTGATATCCCATTTGATGTACAAATTAGAATAAAAAGGAAAAAAAATTGTTACCTAAAAACATGAAAAGGCTAGGGTGATGCCATTTTGTGCAGCAATAGCGATGATCCTCTATGACTTTTGACTGTTTCCGTAATCAAAAAGCTCTGCAAACATGTTCCAACAATGTTGCTAGAGAGACAATCTTGAAAGTGAAGGAGCCTAAATTTTGAAGCATTCTTTGGAATGAAGGAATTTGAAGGATTCTTTTCAACAAATGATTTTGAAGGATTCTTTGCAGTGAATTAAATATGTCGGTTCCCTGAAGAACCTTTAAACGAATGGTTCTTTAAAGAACCATTTGCATAAATGAGATGTGGGAGTGTAAAGAACTTTTCGAGAATCATTTAGGAGCCTTTATTTTTAAGAGTGTATTTCGAAGAAATGAATTGAGTTGACTCCAGTATGATTGTACACTGCTATGTGAGATTTCATTACGCTCTATATGATGGCATCGATCCTTGCACACATAAATTTGAGCTCTAATGCCATGTTAAATTTTGATGTTGAATACAGACTACTTTCATCCTTAGCTAGCTGGATGAATTTCTGCATTCAGCTTCAGTACATTAGAAGTTTTAGTGTGATGTAGTGAACGTAAGTTCTGACATCACTACATCACACTAAAACTCATAGGCTGGATGGTAAACCACCACTAGCAACCAGCAACAAAAAGCTCTGCATTGCTCTTTTGAAATCCACTCTGTTACAAGACTATAGGCAGTTATACTGCAAAACATAATGTGAACTCCTTCAGACTTACACAACATATTTTGAAGCCTGTGTCTATGAGGCCAGATGCAGAAATGTTTTACGGACTACTGTTTGTATATGCATGTATATTTTTTTTAAATCCTAACATACTGTAATATAATACTGAAAAGCAATGTTGTGATTGTTTAATTTGACTTCCTATGGCCAGTTCAATAAATGATCAATAAATGAAGACTGTTACAAGATCTGTGTGTTGGTCCTTGTTCCTGTCATAGGGTTAAAGGGAAGTTCCACATGTCTGCATAATTAAACCAAAAGGTAATGTAAACAATGTAAACATTAAGAGTAGCTGTTCCATTTTAGAGGAACTTGCCAAACAATGGTGGACATTAAGAACATTTAATGCCTCTTTAAAGTTTATTACATGTTTGTAAATAAACTGCCGGTTGCGGTATAATAATTCCCAATGAATCATTTTATATAGTTACTGCTATTTTAACAACATTCACTATTAAAACCCTACAGTTTGTAGGATGGTAAATAGATGCATTGGCTTTGTAGACATTGAGACGTCTGGCTCCTATCGCCACCACAGTAAAGACGTTACTCTAGACACATTTCACATCAACATGTTTTACCTGGATCAAGTGAGTTAGAAATGAGAACACAGAGCGGTAGTGCATGTGGACTAGACTATTAGAACTGAGAAACACCTCCATAGCATGAGGCTTATAACTTCATTCTAAAGTTTCAGTGTTTTCATTTCCATAATAATAACAATCTCCATGTGAATTGAATGTCACCAACAATTTACTTACGGCAACTTGTGTTGATGTGATATGTTTTCTTTAAGATAAAGTAAACATATAAAGCAAGTAATTTCAGTCACTTTAAGCAAATCCACACCGGCAGTAGAGTTTGATGTTGCTTGCAGCTTTTTAAAGTGAACAGTAGATGGTGCCTTCTTACCACACAAGGAATAGGAAAAAGCCACCAGCACACACTGGCAATTTGTTTGGGGTGAAAACTAGTCTCCACCTTGCTGTGGTGTCACAGTGATCCAAATGACTGCTGTAGCTTTTATTCACACCTGTAGAATTAAGTGTTAAAATGTTTTAACTTGTTGATTCACTGTTGATGTAAAGGCACTCCTGGACCACAATCTTGTATGAAAGTACTGTATTGGAACCTGTTCATTACTGAATTCAGGTGGTCCCCTACTTCCACTAAAGGGCAATCTTAATGTTTCAGTAGACCAAGACATTTTGGACAACATCATGCTTCTAACTTTGTGGATACAGTTTGGTGAAGTGCACAAAGCAAGCTCCATAAAGACAGGTTTTCACACATTTAAGACGTGTGTGTGTGTAAATAAGCTCTTCTGACTGGCTGCAGTGCTCTGCACTTCATTTGAAAAGCAACTCAGGGTGAAACACATTAAAAGGGGAGAGTTAAACTGCTGAAGACTGAATTCGTGAGCCGTGCAAAAAATTGAATTAGTGGTGATTTCAACATGTTATGCCAGCCACTACTAATTTGATGGATATTATGTGATTCATTAAGCTGAGTTGATTTGGGTTGTTTTTGGCTTTTTCAGTCTAGGTTTCATCTAAATTTAGTAGCTTTTTATCCTTGTTTTTAGGTTTCCATGCTAACCCTTGTTCGCATGGGCTTCTCTTGTCCTTCTGATGCTTTTTTATTTTGTTTTTACCCATTTGAGCTCTCGCACTGACTGAAACAACTGAAATTGAAACAGTTAAACCGATGCCTCTACTTAGAACTCCAGCAGTTTGCAACAGCTGTGCACAGCTGAGTAAGATGTTGCAACTAGAGAGAAGAATCTCAGCGCTCTGTCAAATAACAAGGACAACGAAGATCTCCTTATATGAATATATAAATAGGCCCCTCTTTTCCTCTAAAGTCAGAGTCACTCTTCATTCTCTGGTTTCAATATAAATCCAATGAGTTGTACTTATGACCTGGAAAATGCTGCATCAAACTCTTTCATTAAAAAGTAAGGAAAATTCGTTTTCCCATTACATAGGTTCTTTATGCTTCCCTCAGTACCTGACTGCTCCACTTTTACTCTGAGTGATGGCCTGCCCTAATTCTGATGGGCATCCCTCCAGGCTCTTGGAGGCCCAATCCAGATTTGTCCTTGCTTTGGTCTATCTTGTATTACAATTAGGAAAAGGGACAAAAAATAGAATAAAAAAGTTTTATAAAGGTTTTATTGTCCTTTGTACAAAGTACAGTGTACAATAGTACAGCTATTTTCTTATGTGGATGCGTCCTCACAGACTGCCAATATTTGACATTGGAATAGAATGCAATAGCACAGAACAGAATAAAATAATATGAGATAAACCTTTATTATTCCCATGGGTGGGAAATTTGGGAAATATAATGTAAAAATGGACACTTTACAAATATGATACAAAGGTTTGTGTAAATACAAACGTTTTTGTGTGCATGTATATACATACACAAAGTGCTTAGTAGCAGCAGATATTGAATAATAATGCACCAAAGAAGCTTCACATGTTAAACACAGTAATATTGTACAACACTGTATTCAACAGAATTCACAGTATAATTTAATTTCTGTAACGTTGTCCCCTCGGGTATGTGATTTGTCACACACCAGTAAAGATAATCTAACCAGTAGTTTGGGCAAACTTGTACTTCAGGCATTATGATATTTACTTTCAGCCACCAGGGGGCAGGTGGATCCATATGGGGGTGGGTGGGGGGCAGAAGTGGACGGCGGATTTACAGGTAGGAACTCGATGGCTAAGGCTTTACCTGTGCCCTCCAGGTGAAGAAGCCCGAGATTAAAAAGGCTGCTCTATATTTGCTCCAGCCGCGACACGCAATAGGGAAATCCAACACCAGCAGGCACGCTGTATTACGTAGATAGACTCAACCGAGAACCCTTCTAGGTATCCCGAGAAATGGGTCGTGATGGAAATCCTACCCTTAGACAATCAGCCTATTAATCAATAACCCAGACTGCTGTAATTACCTGCGGTCTACTGCGGCTTTACTGCTCCTCAAGAACATAAACTCTTATGTGTGAAGTGTCCATTTGTCAAGCGTGAGCACACCACAGCACAGCACACAGTGTGATCAGCACGAAATTGTTCTCTGCATTTAACCCATTCACCAAGTGAAGCGGCAGGCTGCCCGGGGGCAGTGTGTGGGAAGGGAACCTTACTCAAGGGTACCTCATTAGTGCCATTAGCAGTCCTGAGATTCGAACCTGCAACCTTCTGATCGCATGGGGCAGATCCCTAACCACCCGCTGCATCATTAGAGAAGCTCCTTTTTCCTTCTGTTGTATTTTCTCGCAGAAAAGTGTCTACTCTGCTGTGCATGTGTGGTTTTCAGCACTCTGCTACCACGCCGGCTGGAATGTCTCTCTGACGTTTGAGTGCGTTGGGTCACGCAGTGCAGCACAGGCTGTCATTTTAATCAGCAGCTACTAAATTCTCTCAGAAACGCCCAGTTCGTGGCTGTCTGAGATGTGATTGGTTTACTTGGACGTCAATCAAAATCGATGCGCACTGTATGCATGTGGTCACGCCCCCCACAGGGCTGTCTGTCATTTTATCAGCCTCTACCAAGTTCTCGCTGAAACGCCTCTTTATTTGCTGTCTGAAATTTGATTGGTTCTCTTGGACGTCAATCAGATTGCGCTGTAAGTCAGTAGCCACGCCCCCAAAGCCCGGCTCGTGGAGTAGAAGGAGAAAACACGCCTCGGCGAGAGGCAGGAAGGGGCTTTACGGCGAAAAGAGCGTTTTGGTGAATATTTAAGAGGCTTTTGTTGCATTACGGCCAGGCATATCCTCGTGCGAACACAGCGCTGTGAGAGGAGGAGGAGAAACCATACGAAGAAGAAAGTTTTCGTAGTTTTCTTCTGGTTGGGCTAGTTCGCTAGCTGGTAGCTTGGCTAGCCGACTTGTTGTGTGTCTAGTTAGCTTGGCAGGTTGTCGGTCAGGGGCATTTTCATGCCCTGGTTCTTGGTTTATTGGACTACCCTGTCTGAAGTGAAACTAGCCTTCTGAGGACGGGCGAGCCTAATCTGCCACCCTGTCCCACGCCCCTCCCCACTTTTCTTTATCTCTGGCTAACAGAAGCAAGCTAGTTTTAGCTCTTAGCCCGGCAGCTAGCTTTGGTGGCCTCTTGGGCAAGGCAAGTCTTGCAACACAGCTACCTCTGCTGAGCTTCTCTGGAACAACTTTTCGTAACTCTGAGTTAACAGAAATCAAAAACTTTTCGTTCATACATTAACAAAGTGAACGGGCGTCAAAAAGAGCAAAGGATCGAGCGAGAAAAGAAAACAACGGGCGTCAAGAAGGATCTGTCAACTGGGAGATAAAGTCCCGGCCAGCTCAGTCTCCTGCTGCTGGTTCTTCTGACAGCACCCGAGAAAACAGCACAGCAGCTCGCTAATGGTTGTCACAGGACACAGAATAGAAACGTAGTGCCGTCTGAGTGTTGTGTTTTCCCAGTCTACGGATATTCTTTTGGATACTTGATACTGAAGCACCAATATTTCTCAGCCAACCCACCTAGGTAATCCATTGGCCTTATAAATGCTAACCTCTTTAGCTCTCTAGCTAATCCCACACTCCGTGAGAGGCTGAACCGTCGTAGGAAAGGTAAAAATATTTTGTCTCTTTCATGTTTTGACACGTTTACCCGCTAGAAAATTTGGATAAACTTTTGATAAAGAAGGTCAAAACTACGTAGATTGAAAAAAGGTCAAAACTACGTAAACACTGATATGTAAGTTTAGTCAATTGATAAGCCGTTTATTGAGGATTTTTCTTTAGTTTGGTAAGGCTGGGGATTTTTGTACTTCTCTTGGCACTCCTGCTGATTCCTACTGGGGATTTGTACGTATGTTTTCAGCATTAGATTTCCACCTAGGTAATTAATTTCAGCCCCTGAGGGCAGTGGCGGCTCGCTTCAGTGACAGCAGTCGTTTTTCAGTACGCTACATGGACTGATAAGGAGAAGTTTATTTATATTTTTGTACGATCCACTTAAAAAAGTGAATTATATATATACGTGTAGTTAGGTGTCAGGATAATTGCCACCGCCGTGCAGCCATGAGTATCGAGATCCCGGTTGGTCTGACCGAGTTACTTCAGGGCTACACCGTGGAGGTGCTCCGCCAGAGGCCCCCGGACCTGGTGGAGTTTGCCGTGCAGTATTTCACCCGGCTGAGGGACACGAGGAGCCAGGACGGGTCTGGGGCCACTGCTAAATCTGGAGGAAAGGGGGTGATGTTTGATGGCGAGCCGATGCAGACTGAGTCAAATGGAGATGAAGACGACGAAGAGGACGATTCTGACTTCGAGCGTGAGTACCATCCATACACACCGTCTGTTTCTGTGATTAAAAGAAATTATTTAAAACAAAGGTGTTTATCACTAGGAAAAATCCCGTGCATGCTACAAGAAAGAATAAAAGACAAGACAGCAGAAAAAATATAGACAAGAAACAGTAGTGCAGCACAGGAACATTACTGTAGCAAATAAGTGCAAAGCTAACATTGCGGTGTACCTTTTATTTACTATTTAAGCGTAGCACCTTAAAATACTTGGTTTTCCACTTGACTTGAATTTAAAAATGTGGATTTATTTTATGATCGACATGGTGATCATAAACAGGGCCTGATAAGAGTAGAGCACTGTTACCATGGTGATACCCGTTTGATAGACAGCCCGGAGGGCGGGACAACCGTGTCCATCTGATGTAAATTTCTCCATATTTTAATGTCATACGTTTTCACACGTTAGTAGAATGTGTGTATGTTGCTGTTCATTGTGAGATTGTGCTCTGGCGTCTCGGATCTTCTTTTATGAGCGGCTGTGAGAATGAATGAATGAATAGATGAATGGATGCGAGCTGGTCATTGAGAATGCTAGCCCGATTTTTTTTACAATGAGGAGAGATACGCACAGCCCTGTATCAAAGGATCCCCTATTCTCTTTCATGTACGGCTCCTCAGTGTGCTGTGCTGCTCGGTTTCGCTGTGCAGGAGCTGCTCACATTAAAAACATTACAGTAAGCCAAAACAATGATGGGGGACTTGGATGGCATTAATACTAAAATTGTGAATCAGTTAGACTAACTATGGACTGTATAGAGGAGCAGCAATGCACAGATGATATTGTAGAGCAGAAATGTGAACACGTAACAGTGAATGCCAAGCCCTCTATAAATGATATTTTGTGTAAGTGCATTGTTAATAGTATTGAACCAGTACCAATCATACACTACCCTTACCTGCCTTTTTTTTTTTTTGGAGACAGTAACTAGTACTGTCTCTAAAAATGTCACCCAAGGATTCTCCTCATGGACTAATAATCTAAATAAGGAAGTAGAGTTTCATCATTGAATAAACCTGTAGGCCTCTATAAAGGATTACTACAGTAGTGAACCTGGCTAAACTGTATTTGCAGAACTCTACAATTAACCCATTTTGTCACTCTTGGTTATGACAGCACTCCTCAGCCAATGAGCAACATAAAATACTTTGTTTTAGTGTGCAGCGGTTTCTTTCAAGAGGCTTTCGCTCATAAATAAAAGCCTCTTAGTTGGGATAACACCAGCTCACCCGCTGAAAACAAATGGCCCAAATACCAAACCAATTAAATATACGTGGTGGGCGTCCTGTCTTTAACATTAGTGGTTCAGCAGTCATTCGGGTTGATAGGCTTGTTCAAGTATTATCTTTAAGAAAATATTAAAAAAGAGAAGGCCAGCAGTTATTGTACTCCATGTGGTGTTTTTGCGTGTTCTGTTCTTTATGCTCTGCATCCACTAGCAGCAGGAGTTGAGCTTGAAACAGCATGTTTTTTGTAATCAGTGAAGAACTTCACATTTTCTATTCACGGTCAATGATTCCCAGGTATTCTGAGTCTGACATTCAGCACCGACAGAATTCCCAGACATATTATACTGCTGTGTGTCTGAATAGGGAAAATGTGATGAGAATAGCTTGATGATTAAATAAATGGTACTGTAATTGATTTAGTGTGGCTGAAACCATTTAAAACTGAGTTTACAGTACAGTAATCCCCTGCTTTTTCGCGGGGGGCGTTACGTTCCAAGAGCACCCACGTATAATGAAAATGCGTGATTGTTTTAATTTCATTTTAAACTGTAAAGATAAACCGTACCTGTACTGTACAGTTTACAACTCCTGCAGTGCTAGAATGTAAATACTGATGTGACCGCTGTACAGACCGCACTGCATTTTCTTTGGCATGCGCTGTCATTTTTTTTTGTATAAGCAAGGTACAGTAATAACTTAATGTATTTTTAGTACTAAAAAAATACAGTAAAATGTATGAGGAATCGTCAATCGTTTTTACAGTTCAATAATTTATTCTTCATCTGACAGCGAGTTGAGTTGCAGTGACCCGCCGGTTAAAGCAGAGATCAACAGCCTCTTTAGGTTTAATTTACAGTAATAAAAATATAGAGCTTTAAGAGGGACAAAACAAGAGAAGCAAACAAGCATTATTAACCACCCCACGGCAGCTTTCTTTGTGTTGTCTGGGCAGTAAACATTTACACAATTATATTTTATATGCAATTTAGGTTCATTTTTGTTAGTAAATTATATTTTTCTTAATTTAACATTAAAATACATGAAGAATTATATATTGTGGAGGATATATAATGGTTGTGGAGATTTCACAGATCAGTTATCATAAAAAACCTGTGTGTGATTGAATCTGCGACTCCTGATCCACGTAAAACTGGGGGGTTTACAAATATAGTCAGTGCATCTCGAAATAAAGTGCTCCTGTCTTGGATTACAATCAGTAAATACTTCAAGTGTTTCAGTCCTGTTCGCTTGATATTAAACTGTGTGTCATTCCATATGATTTGGAAATAAACATGTAGATGTGTGATTGGAGTAGATTAGTTATTCTTTCCAGTGGTTTTCAAATTTTCAAAACCCGTTAATTTGAATTTTGAACCTTAATTGGCAAGTTTGAGGCCAAAGTAGGCTAAGTTGTTTTTTTTGTTGTTTTTTTTTGCAACCATGGAGACACGAGCCTATTGCCAAAACGTGTATACTTCTCGCCTATGTGACATATGGCGTGCTGAATGACATTTGTCACCTAATGCACTTAATGTAAGCAGGGCTTACATTATTGCAACTATTTTCAATAAATCAATGTTATTTTGGCTTAGGACATTATTTTTTGAATGTCATGTTTATAATATAAGCTATACAAATTTTATAAATTATAGCTACTCTGATACTCTGAGAAATGCAGTTGTAAGTAATAGCAGGTATGTGACTTGAAAATGGATTGATTACAATTCTAATGTAAAGACACCTCATTATTCAGCTTATATATAGCGTATTCCATTTGCAGTGACCAAAACAACATGAACAAAAAGGCGCAAGAAGGATCCAGTATTAGTCTATGTGGTGTGTCCTTTTTAAGTGTGTAAATGTATAATTAAAAAACAAAAGATTTAATTACATTTTTCCCCCTTAATGCAAAGTAGCACTTTACTGACATGGTTTCATGCGTCACATTGCACTGACCTTTAGAATTACCTTTTGCACCTGTTATCCTGCTGTCATAAACTAATACCATGACATCTAGAAGAGAGTATTAAGACAAATGGAGCGACCGAACAAGGGAGGAATTGTTGTCACACGCGAGCAAATCTCTTAATCGTATTGCTTCAGGTTGTGTAATATTCTAATATGTGCTTGTACCTGAGTGGATTATGCCTCAGCTCAGTTTTCTATGCTGCTGTCTACCTTACACTTTCAGCCAGCATATTACAAAAAAAAAAATCCATTGTATTAAATCTCACTCCACATTTAATGGAAAACCTTTTTTGTCTTGCAGTCTTCTGATGCGCCTATTCTCTGTTCATCAAGAGTTGCCAATGCAGGAAATAGATTGCCTACCTATAATTCATCTCTACCGTGTTTTAAGCAATAACTAATGCATTAAATTGATGTGTGTAGATTTACATTATGCCTACTTAGACTGCAGCATCCTTTAATGTTTTATTTCACTAGACTGTGAGCTGTGTTTGAATAAGTTTCTTGGATGAGCTATTGGGTATTTTCTTAAATATTAAAGCTTGGTTTACAGATTGAATACTTCGTGCTAATTGACTTTTAACGTTGTTTTTAATTGGTCAATAATGTATTTAACACTGCAGTGGAACTTCTGAATGTTGTTTTTCAAAGTAGCAGTTACATGCTCCTAATAAGAGAGCCACTACAGCTGTGAACATTCCAGCGGCTAATCTTAGTAATGTAATGTGGTTAGTTTCAGCACAGTCTGAAAAATCACCTGCCGTATGAGCTGTATGTCCTCAGAGAATGGTTGTGGTCCGTGGTTTTGTGTTGATGCACTTATCGAGACGTGCTACTGAGCCTTTCTGCACATGATTTAATATCTTAAAAGCTGTTTTGTTACTTTCGACTTGTACACTTGTGCTTTTTTGTACCTAAATGATTTATTTAGCGCACAGTGTAAAGCTGTATGAGCGTATGTTGCTGCTCCAGGGTAATAAATGAATGTTTTGTCTTTGTTGTTTTAGACAAATTGTTACTTGTCCTTGATTAAAGGGGGAAAACAGATCTTTTAATTGTTTTATCTATGTTTTCCACTTTATAGTAAGTACTTGCATAAGATGCAAAAGTGTGATATTAATCTTATGAAAACCTGTTTTGTCAACACTCTGTTCTAAGTTTAAGGTAGTACTTTATCACTGGTAGCACAGCTTTAATCAATGTAATAATGTGTGAAATAAGCAATAAACAGTACTGCTTTGTAACATGGCAACAGGCAGTGGGAATTGTGGGAGACTTTTAATTTGCCTGTACTGGGATCAGGTCCGAGAGGTTAAAATGAGAGGAAAGCATGTGTGCATCATTCCTTGAGCCTTGATCAGCGAAATGAATTGCCAGACTCTGGTTGTAGGTCTCCTGTTGCATGGTGGCTTATTTGGAGTTGTGGTGGCACTTTTATTAGGCAGCTTAAATGTTTATTTTTTTGCAGTCAAAATGCTGATATGAGAATCACGGTTTAATTGAAGTAGCCACATGTGTCTGTGTCTTATTTTGTTCCAAACTGATTTCCTTGAAGACACAGTAATTAAAAACTAATAATAGTAAGGCTGTTAATTATTTTTTGCCACCAGCTTCTGGACCACAAAAAAGGAGTTTAAGGAGTTGCCTGACCACAGCCCCGCAACCCCACCCCCCCCTCCCCCCATTTCTGTGGCGGCAAATCACCCTTTAATTCTTCCATTCCTTGTATATTGTTCTGGGATATTCATTTTGATAATCATTATTTATTATAGTAATGAAGCAGTTGTGATGATGTATTGGACAGACCGTTTTTCTTTTTCTTGCTTTGTACTTTTGAGCACTTTGTATTTTATGGAATTAGTGCATGATAATTTTATATGTGTTTTTCCCTACATAAATTCCATAAGGGATATTAAGTTATGTAAAATTCTATTTATCTTGATTTGTGTAGAATTGAACCGATTAACCTGAGGCTGACCTCGTCCCACAAGCATGCAGGTGAATATCTGAAATAGGAAACAAAATAGTAACTAAAATAGGATACATGTAACAGTGACCGTGCTATACCTTATGGTTTTTTCCCTCTTAGAAATGCACTCAGATGCTTAAGACCTTGAAGCCTGAAGCAGTTTGGAGTGTGTAGAAATATGCTGAGCATTTTTAAACCAGGATCCTTTTAGAGACCTTAAAGTAGTGCTGTCTTTTTGTGAATATGAAGTGCAGCACCTGTGTTTCTGATGTTCACTGGAATAGAACTACTTCTTGTGTGATCTTAGCAAGAACCTGTAGCAAGAACTTTTGAGTCATCCGTGAAGCTGAACTTCATGTTCAAATGTCCATTATTGTGTATTGGGTGGATATACGATGTAGCAGTAAATCTTTTGAAGTATGGACTTAAGGCCCTCAATGGAATTTTACACCTACCCTTTACTTGCTGTGTCTGCATTTGTGCACTGAAGTATTCTTGAGGGAAAGTGTGCATGGACAGAAACGACATGTAAAGTGTTTGTGTGTGAGTACGGGAGTTAAGTATTGTGGTAATCTACTGTAGTTCCTGTATTTAGAGTGTTGTGCAGCGATTTGTTTTTAGAAGCAACATTTGAGTGAAACGTTTCAGCCTGTCTCTTGAAATTGCTTGGATGCTGAGTCAATCAGGCCCTGTTTATGCTAATGCCTCCAAGCGCTTTTTGCTGGCTTTTGTTACACGTGTGTATGGTAACGAAACAAACCTGTTTGGGTGCTGTGATAGCTGAATAGATAACAAATTACATGGGGAAACTGTGTCTCCTGTGAATACCAGTCTGCAGCCCTCTCATAGCTTGTGTTTATCCCTGTGTGTTTGCTTATGTGCTGTTGATCCTGCAAGCTGAACAGATGTGAAGTCATAGGTCAGAACTTTTAAACAGTCCTGTACGACACTGCACATTTTAAACGCTCTTAGAAGAGCATTAATTGAAAAAAAATACTGTGGAATAAAGCTATAACAAAATATTTTTATTTAGGATGACAGGTCTTAAATGTATGTTCCTTGAATATGGCGTCAATCTGATTCTTATAAAAATACCCTATGTCCATCTCTTTTTCTTGTCATGATTTGGTTTTTTTTTTTCTGTACTAAGATTTAAGGAGTGTAAAAGTGTACCTTTACATTACACCGTGCCTTAAGTGCAGTCTTGGTGTTGTATGAACCCTTCAGAATTTTTCTCTATTTCTCAATAAATAAACATATGAACATCTAATGATGAACAGCCTAAAGCATCATTAGATGTTCATACAAGTTTTAAAAATTGATAAGGAGTGCCCAGTTAATCAAATGAGACAAACATATTCTGCTTGGTCATTTATTTACTGAGTAATAGGATCTGATATTAAATATGTGAGTGACTTGGCAGTGAAGTCAGAGTTGTGTGTGTGTGTGTGTGTTCGTGTTCATGAGTGTTCACTATCAGGAGAGCAGCAATAGGCTGCAGTGTTGCAAAGGGAAAGCCACTCTCCTCCAAAAGGAACTCCAGGGTCAGAATGACATGACATAATTTATCAACCATTAAATTCTAAAGGAAAATGTCGAATTGTCTGTGATCTGAATCCCTGGGGAAAGTGGTTTACACAACAAGACCCATAAACACACAAGATGTTCTACCCAAGATAGAAGAATAAAGTTCTGACTTTAACCCAATAGAAATGTTGTGGAAGGACCTGAAATGAGCAGTTAATGTGAGGAAACCTACATTCCAGCGTCGAAGCAGTTATTACTGTGGATCACACCCGAGACTAAGCTGAGCCTATTATGATTTGAGAGTGATAGGTTATTATTCTAGATAGGTTATTAACTGGCATAAAACAAAAGAAAAAATACTCCCCTATCCCAATACTCCACATTTTGCATGTCTAAAGGTACAC
Source organism: Hemigrammopetersius urotaenia (assembly GCA_037974485.1). Taxonomy (NCBI): domain Eukaryota; kingdom Metazoa; phylum Chordata; class Actinopteri; order Characiformes; family Alestidae; genus Hemigrammopetersius; species Hemigrammopetersius urotaenia. Next base: position 13,030,329 of record JBBPDC010000017.1, read on the forward strand.
CGATTAATTTAGACAACACTCCCCCCCCATGGAAGTATGATGCTTTGAAATATCAGCTATTAGCTATCATGCTTAATATAACTTAACATGTCTATTGTGAAAATAGCAACACTGGTTCTGTTGTCTATAGCATAAATGCTTGCATAAGATGGCTCCCATTAGCAAACTCTACGGTTGACGTATCAATATACCGTTCTTGCTCACATTCTCAGGCACTCATTGGTCACATAGTCCGTGGTAGCTTTTTCTAAATTGATGTTGGCTTCGGCTGCAAGCGCCACTAAAGAAAGAATGATTTTGGTTGGGTCCCGTTGAAGCAAATGGATGGAGATTCTTAAACCATAAAACTAGAACATTTCTGTATTACACTAATGTCCACTGAGAAAAGCCCCAGTTTCAATTTTCATTGTGCAGTGGAGAAAACCAGTCTAAATAGTAAACCGTCTATAATTAGTCTTGAATGCCTGGACTTCTCTCAAGCATTTTTGGTTTAGTTTATGTGGAGACTGAATTATCAGTATGTTCCAGAAATCATGACTCTGCTTAGGATCAATGTGATACGATAGTTTGTCTGTTTAGTGCATTATGTGATTCAACTCAAATAAGGAACACCTGCAAATGGGTTTTATTAAAATGTTAATAATTTATTTAAATCCAAGCTTCCAACATTAAGAAAACACTATTTAAGACTTTAACTGGGTAGTCCAGGATCTGGTCAGTTTTTAGCTGAATATAAACACTGTATATCTGTACTTAGTAGTGCTTCATGCACTGGCTCTGAGAACTCGATATCCAAAAGATAACATCCAAGCTACATTACAGACAGGTACATGATATTATGATACGGAATTTTAGGTTGTTTTGTTACGTTGTGTAGTCTGGTAGTAATATTTCCATTAGGTGGAGTTCTGACAAACTATAGACTTTAGTGCACAGTACCTCATATTTGAAGGGTCTGTCTCAATTGCCAGGGTTTGCAAAGCAAGTAACTGGTTTTATTGTCCTCATGGTACATTTAAGATGAGTGTGATGTGATTGTGCTTATACATACATTTGTACATATATACGTGTGTGTTAATACCTGTGGCTACTCTGTTGTCAGATCAGGATAACAATCTGGACTTTGACACTTCCTCATTGTCTGTCTGTAGCAACGGTAGAATGAGGAAGAGATGACAAAGTCATCCCTCGTTGTTTGTTTTTCTCACACTCTTTTTTTTTTTTTTTTCTTCTTCCATCCCAGAGCCCTCATCCTGGCTGCTCAGGTAGCACAGAATGATCTTAAGTGGAATGTACAAAAAACGAAATGTTGACAGTGATGACTATAAAATAATGTCATTTCCCCCCCTTTCTCAGCAAAGTTATACCTCCTATTTATCCCAAAGGTTTACAGTATGCCTGGCATACTCGGCTATAGGCCTGCAGGCCAGGTCCGGCCCTTTTGAATTTTTTTATGTGAAAGTATTAAAGTTAAAGAAAATTGTCATCAAGAGTAATTTTTTTAGCTAATGCGTGACAAATATTCTGTGTCCCCCGAACCCCCAGTGATCATATTCAACCCACTTGCAGTATGCCTGCAGTATGTCTGGGTATATTCTGGGGAACCAGCTGAGGATGCTGGGGCCCAGCTAAGAGTTTAGCATTTAGTCAAACTAAAATAACATCATTTTGTTCATCTTTGCATAGTGGGTGAAGGTCAGTGTGTATACAGTAGAGCCCGACCGATAAAGAATTTTGAAGGCCGATACCGATACAAATATTTGTTGGTTTTAAAATCCGATATTCTGATATATCGGCCGATATATATAAATATAAATTTTTTATTTTTTTTATTTCAGAAACGCGCAACAAAACATTAACAGATTTCCCTAACATTAGTTATTGAACAAACTTCACCGATGATCTCACTCGCGGGTAACTGGTTCTCTCTGCCCGACTCTGGCTGGATCAGCAGGTTGCAGGATGT
>JBBPDC010000017.1:13037246-13049213 GCA_037974485.1 Hemigrammopetersius urotaenia
GTGTGTGTGTGTGTGTGTGTGTGTGTGTGTGTGTGTGTGTGTGTGTGTGTGTGTGTGTGTGTGTGTGTATGAGTGAGCAAGAGAGAGAGAAAGAATGCTTGATCACTCTTGTACACATTTAATACTGCTGCAGTCTCTAGGTTAGACCTTTTGACTGACCTTAGAGGCAGTGCACCCACACAGTAACCACATGGACAACGAGATGGTGTTGGTAAATGTAAACAAACTGTGTTTATAACAATGAGAGAAAATGTGAACCTTCATTTACTCTCTCTTTCTTTTTCTCCTGCAGCCCCTCCCCCCAGCAGATTTAACCGGAGAGTGTCGGGTGAGCTGTTTTTGACGTCATTGCACTAATCATGTGGTTTAGAAACTGTGTGAGACACAGAGATGTGGTCTGCCTCTCTGTCTGTCATTCCCCCCACCCCACCCCAAGGGTGTGTATATCAGTAATTATGCCCCCCCTTCCTGTGTGCTCACTAATTTGGGCCCCCTAATGTTTGTTGCACTAAAAGTTTTCACTTAATTTGACAGTTCAATTGTCTTTCGCAGCATGTGGATGTTTTCATGTTCTGCCATTTAAAATTTATTTAATGGCTCCTTAAGAGGATTTTTAATGCAATGAAATGCTTTGAATGCTTGGTAGAGTGAAATAAGAGATAATAATCTGTGTTAGCAAATGACAGTAAATGGTTTACAGACACAATACTGATATGGAAATAGCCTAAATAGCATCTTTTTGGTCTGTGATGCTGTAGTGCATTATACTGATCCAAACCCCCTATTAATTTTGAGATGTGCCAAGGTGACGATTGCCATGGGAATGAGCAAATTGAGATGGAATGGTTAGGGCAAGAGCTCATGAGACTGAGATGCACTAATGAGCTCCTGTGGCTGTCATAGTTATTAAATTAAACTCAATTACTGTTTTAAATGTGTATAGTAGTCTTTCTTTGAGCCTGCTAGATGCATGCATTTTTAACTTAAGCTTTTTCTCAGTAACATGCTCCTTTTTTATTTGTTTAGGTATTTTGATTTCTCAGTAAAACAATTAACAATTAATTAACAGTAATATCTGTCTCTCAGTTTGTGCAGAGCCTTTGAATCCTGATGACGATGATGAAGACTCGGAGTCAAGAATTGTTCATCCAAAAACAGACGAACAGAGATGCAGGTTACAGGAGGCCTGCAGAGACATATTGCTCTTTAAAGCTCTTGACCAGGTAAACACTCACACAAGCACATGCTCATAGACCCACAAACACATCCATGCTTAATATCTCTCTCACTCTGTTAACAGGAGCAGTTCTCACAAGTGCTGGACGCCATGTTTGAAGTGATTGTGCAGCCAGAAGAACACGTAATCAACCAGGGTGATGATGGGGACAATTTCTATGTCATTGAGAGGTGTGGCCATGTGTGTGTGTGTGTGCGCGCATACAAGTAGCAACTATATCCAGAAAGAAATGTTCAAAATTTTTCCTTAAATAAGTTAATATCCAGTGATGATTAAATGTAAAATGAACTTAGTGACGAGGACCTTATTATATGTTGCAGTGTAGATTATTGCTTACTTTTTTGGTGTTGTTTTTATTTAATGCACTTGTTCAGATTAACTTTATAGTTCAGTGAAAAAAATCTACATTTTGCAGTTTTCCACTTACTCCAGATGTAGTCAATCATTGTACAGATTTTACTTCTTTAGTTTTACATGAATGGTTCTCCAATCTAGCTTTTAATTAGGGTTGTTCAGACTTAGCAATGTTTAGGACACTGTATGACCAACTGTTAGATATAAAAGCAAATAAAACTGTAGTTTTATTTACTTATAGTTGAATGTTGCATTTAAGACAGCAGGGTCAGACAAACCATGTCAGGAGTAGGAGTACTGTGGAATCAGTCTTTGCGATAATGACTGTCATGGAGGAGTCCAATCCAAGATGTCAGGTCTTCCTTTCAACTGCTTTGTATACACCAACTCTACAGCTGTGTTCGAAAAGTGCACTAGTTCACTATGTGTGGTACTATATAGTGAATCAGCCATTTAGTTGTGCTGTTCAAAAATTCCAACCGTCAGTTTAGTGCACTACAAAATCGCAGCACAAATCTAGTGTCCAAACACTGTACACAACATGAAAGCACATATATGGTAAATGAGTGAGTGCTGACTGTCGGAGCCACGAAAGCACTTCAAGTTTACAAGTTCACTGGCACAGAATCCCGTCAGCATCCACAAAACAAACAGTGTCCGAAATTAACTAAACGCCGCCTCCCCTTGTTCACTACTTAACCCATTATATAGCAAACATTATGTAGTGAATGAGCGAACGAGTGCACTTTTCGAACACAGCTCAGAATTGTCTGAAATGTTTTATAATTTATCATGTGTATCATTTCAATTTTTACCAAATGAATTCCCAAAGGAATTTTGCTTTCTCCTAAAACATCATGCGACGCATGTGTGAACAGGCAGAGGGAAACAGAATAAGCAGTTTACCCTCTTCTTTCTCAGGGCTGTCTTTAAACCAAAACATTTAGCTGGCTCAGAGACCCTGTTTTAGTTGGGAATATATTGTTAGGTTGAAATGTGTTGTGTGTGATTTCTGGTTCATTTAATTAATTCTTCGTCTTTTTATCTTTTAATTCATTTGACAAATGTTTGTAGTCTCTGTACTCTAATTCATTAACATACGTCTAGAAACTTCTGCCAGCCCTGCAGTGTGTGGGAGCAGTGTTGTTAAGGCACCAACACACAGCGATCCAATGATATAAACGCTTTTCCACCTGTACCTTCTTGAATTTCTAGAGCCAAACCCCATCTGTGTTGAATCGTTGCTTGTCAGACATTCAAGACATTCTGTTTCTCCTGTTTGTCATGTAGGTAAACAAACATTAGCTGAACAAAATGTATTCTGACTGCACTAAGAGCCCTATTGTTTGTGCTGCAGGGGAGTGTATGATATTGTGGTGCAGAAGGATGGCGTAGGCTGCTGCGTTGGTCAATATGATAATAAGGGCAGCTTTGGAGAGCTGGCGCTCATGTACAACACACCTCGTGCTGCTACCATCATTGCTAAGCAGGAGGGAGCCCTCTGGGGATTGGTGAGTGTGTGTGCGCGCGCATGTGTAAATGTGCTTGAGTATTTATTAATGCACACTTCATTTAGTCATGCTTTTTTGGTGTTTGAATGGGATAACCCTCTTTTCAGTTTTGAGCTGCAGCACCACCAAGTGGCTGGTTAAAAGTCTGATTACTACGTGGTAAATCAGTTTGAGTGTAGTGCATAATAGAGGACTGAACGCAGGTTTTGTCGATTAGCATAAATATATCAAATGCTGAATGAAACTAGTATAACAGGTAATTTTATGTTGGCATTACCAGAATTATGTAATGCTGTCAATTATTTCAGTAAATGACATTTTGAGTGATGTATACAGTCTGCTGTTGCTGTCAAATAGCAGATAATCTTATGATGAACGATAGCAAGGGAAGTTATGTTTTAATACATCAAATTTCCTGTGTGTATGTTTTACAGGACCGAGCAACATTCCGTAGGCTCATAGTAAAGAACAATGCAAAAAAGAGGAGGATGTATGAGATATTCATTGAGTCTGTGCCACTCCTCAAATCTCTGGAGGTGAGTGATTTGGGATGAGGGGCTTTTTAGAACAAATGCCCAAAAGTGTCTGGCTGGGCATATATAATATTTATTTCTTTGCATGTTTAAACCAGCTACCACAGTTGCATTTTCTAATCGAAAACCAAGTCTTAAAAGCTGTATCCCTGCTTTGACTGTGGATGTTGGATGTTGTTTTTAATTTTCTGATTAGTCACAAAGCAGTGACGAAAAACAAACTGCACTAAAAAGCACTAATGCCCATGCTACGTCAGAAAATGGTGACATTCTTGGTCTGGATGCACTTATTTATCCCTTTATTAAATGGTGTGTAGTGTGTGTTTCAAAGCATATATTCATGTCTATCATTAAAAATGCTTGCTGGCAAGGTTTGTTTCAGCCTGTTCTGCTAGAGACCCTCCTAGGCTCAAGTTAATTACTTACTGCTGCTTGTTAATCTGATACACCAGTCTGTCTTAAGAGGTTCAAAGCTAAACATAAATGTGACCATATGGCACCCCTGACTAACCATTCAACCCAAAAAAAAGTTAGTAACAGTTATTGAATAGTAATACAATAATATTAACCATATCAATATAAGATTATTAATAACTCGCATGCACAGATATAAGTCCCTATATAACTGTTTATGACTCAGTATTTTTTTAACTTTAGATTAAACTGCATTTTAGTGAGTAATATCCTATTCTGTGTTTTACTCTTTTTGTTCATCCCCCAATTTTTCATAATAGTTGTCTGAGAGGATGAAGATTGTTGATGTTTTGGGAGTGAAGATTTTCCAGGACGGCGAGAGAATCATTATGCAGGTAAGATGCAAGTGTATAAATGTTTGAGCACAAACACGCATCTGTATTTTGCCGAATTCGGAAGATATTTGTGGATACATTGGAACATACTTCATCGTTGCAAAAGTTGTGAACCATCATGTTCATCCTCTAGTTCATGTATAGAAATCAAACTGCAAATCAGAATTTTATTTTTTAAATTGTATTACCGTATTAAAGGCATAGCAATTAAACAAGCCAATTTAATGCTGCAGAACAAAGAAATGTCAGGAAAAAAGACAAAGATAAATGATGGTTATTTTTGGAAAAATGAAACCACATAGATTAGTGGACTTTAGTTTAACAGGATTCTTACATAGAAGTTTCACTTAGGAACATTGGGAGTGCTACTGTTACTAATAGAGACGTTTTGCTAGGGCGATAAGGCAGACTGCTTCTACATCGTGGAGTCTGGGGAAGTGAAGATCATGATGAAGAGCAAAGTGAGTATATTTGTCTTTTTACATAATTCCATCAATTTATTATCAAGGGATGTACCTTAAATGTCCCCACTCAACTTAGTGATGCTCTTTTTAGAACTGAGGCCTTTTTGTTTTGTTTACTAATCACTTGCTCTTTAGATCATATGAAACCTTATTGAAATGAAACAGAGGATTAGTGATGAATTTTGGTGGCCTGGAGGTGTGTAAGCAGTTTTTAATACAATAAGATGTTTCTGTTGGGGAGTGAAGCTGCTGCACTTAAAACACACACTCTATTCTGGGCCTCCACACACTCTGGTTCTCGTATACCCTAAAGCATATCCTTATCTTTTAAAACTAAATGTCTCTCTCTCCCTCTCTCCCTCCCCCTCTCCCCCCCTCTCCCTCTCCCCCCCTCTCCCTCTCCCTCCCTCCCCCTCTCCCTCCCTCTCCCTCTCTCTCTCTCTCTCTCTCTCTCTCTCTCTCTCTCTCTCTCAGACAAAAGCAGACAGGCAGGATAATGCAGAAGTAGATATTGCTCGCTGCACCAGAGGGCAGTACTTTGGAGAGCTTGCTCTTGTCACCAATAAACCACGGGCTGCCTCCGCTTATGCTGCCGGAGATGTCAAGTGCTTGGGTATGTGTTTGTGTGCACAGCAGAGCTTTAATCATGAGTACAATTTTAGCCTGAACCTGTTTAAAAGCAGAAAGCATCCTGGACTAGTCCAACCCAACAGCACCCCCAACAGCAACTTCAGAACCTGAAACTGACATACGTTTGCTAGATTTTTGTCTAAAACCTTCTGTAGCCCTTACAAATTCTTTCTGAGCCTATCCATATCCATACAAAACTGTCTGAATCAGATGCCTGACAGTTCTGAACCCAACTGTAACAAACTGTAACAAAATCTTGTTCAAGCATGACTGTGCCTGATAGTTCTAACGATAGCCAGACCAAATTCTGTTCGAACCCAGCAGTAGCACAGCAGAATTCAGTCTGAAATTCTGTTTCAGACAAAAAAGTTTTTACCTGATTTTGTCTACAAAAAAACCCCCCAGAATTTAGCTTGACATAATTCCGCCTGAAACCAGCTGTACCTCCCCTCCACCCTCCGTCACCCTCCACCAACACAGAAAGGATAAAGGCCCACATATCACTTGAAAAGTCACATCTAACACACTGAAGGAGAACACTGTGTCATCAGAAAGGACTGAACTTGTCATTTTCTGACCCAAAAGAAATTCAGCCTGAACTGTAGCTTGACAAAACTCTGTTGAAGCCAAATTTAGCTTGAAATAATTGACAAAACCAGGATCCAGCTAAAACATCACAGCTTTCTAAATAATCAATAATAAGCCTTTTAACCATAACCTTATCAGTTATCTGGTGCACAGATGTCTCTCTTTGTGGGATTGAGTGGTTTGTCACAGTAGAGAACGCTGGTTATGTTTTGAATGCATTCTTTGTTTTTAAATCTCTTATTAATATGGGGTGTGTGTGTGCGTGTGTGTGCGTGTGTGTGCGTGCGTGTGTGTGCGTGTGTGTGCGTGCGTGTGCGTGCGTGTGCGTGCGTGCGTGTGCGTGTGTGTGCGTGCGTGTGTGTGCGTGCGTGTGCGTGTGTGTGCGTGCGTGCGTGTGCGTGTGTGTGCGTGCGTGTGTGTGCGTGTGCGCGTGTGTGCGTGTGTGTTTGTTTTACAGTGATCGATGTGCAAGCTTTTGAGCGGTTGCTGGGCCCGTGTAAAGAGATCATGAAGAGGAACATAGCTCATTATGAGGAGCAGCTGGTGGCTCTGTTTGGCTCCAGCATGGATCTTAGAGACTGAGAGAGACTGGTCGTGCCTTACACACTCACACATACATACACACACAAACAAACACACACACACATAATCAAACAGTTTATATAGACATATTTTGTAGGCACACACTCCTTTTTATGCTCAACTTGTATCAGAAGAGAAAGAGAATGAAATATTCTGTTCTTGCTCTGTCTCTTTCTCTCTGACCCCCTTCTCCACACACACACACAGACACATGCACGGCCACAATCAAAACATCAGCTTTTCGGTATGAAAAAGAAGCATTACCTTTCCTACGGCTTCAACTCTCAACCAGTCTGACACGGACAGACGGGTATACACACATACATACACTGGCTTACACCTAAACATACACTCACACATACACACAACATACATAAAACAACAAATAACCCAGCCAAGGACCCATCCCTTCCTATGGACACGCTTAAAGAAAAAAAAGAAGAATTCAGTGGACTTAAAAAATAAATGAAAATAAAAAAGTGTGGTTGGGGAAAACAAGAAGCCTAAAGTCAAATCTAAAGTTAAAATGCAAAAAAAAGAAGTTGAACAGACATTTTAGAAGCATTTTATGACGGCGCAAAGCTTTGATTAACACTTATTTAATAAAATGAGACTTGTTTCCTTTCCTGCTATTGGTGCGTTGAGTTAGTGCTGGTGGTATCCACGGTGACCAACGTTAGGTCCTCGTCTTGCTCACACAAACTCCACATGTTGTATTGATTCATGTATTATTATATTATTATTATTATGATATTATTATTATATTATTATTACATGGATTATTTTTGTTTTACTTTGACTCCGCTGGCAGTCTCTATTGGAGGATGTGAGAAAGAATCTAGTGCTTATTTCTTCTCTTGGTCATTCTGGATGAGTTGTCCCGAAGATTAAATAAAGCAAACGTTTTGGTAACACTTTCTGATTCTTAACTTGGTTTGAATCACTGTGTGTGTTTTGAAAGGGAAGAGGTGAAACTGAGGGAAGGTGTTCTCATGGAGGACTGAGAGTAATATTTTCATGCCTTACATCTCGGACAAAATTATTATTCCAGGGCCATCACATCACATTGAACCAGTAAAAAGTAAGCTTGTATTAGAGGGCATGGAGTTACAAAGCTATGACTAATCATAGCATTTCCATGCTTTACTCGAATGTGGTTGTGCAATGAATGATTTTCTGAAGGTTTTAGAACAGAAATTGACTGAATCCCTGTATGAATTGAAATAGTGGCATTTTTGCAGTCTGAGGCTTCAACTTGTCCCTGACTCGGTATGTCATTGGGTGGTATGTTTGGAAAACACCAATAAGTACTATACCATATTTAGTTTTTCTTTGTAATGGTGAATTATTGGACATTATGACTGGTTTTAAAATGTTCGGTTGGTTACATCCTCTTCTAAAACATAGTTTTACATACGTTACATTTTATACAAGTCATGGTATGTCTACAAGTCATGGTAAGTTACAGGATGTCAACTGGAGTCCTATAGAAGGGACATTACATTTCTGCTTTGTTTTCCCATCAATTGGTGTAAAGTATGTATTGGTTACTATTATTTACATTAAGTATGTCATTCGTGCTTGAGGTGAGCATAAAGTGGCAAAAGCAGCATTCCAAGAAAGAGGTGCATAAGAGTGCACAAAATCTACTACCTTTTACCTCTGACTTAACAGCATTATCAGCACTAAGGGGGGGAAAACATGGAAGTAGACATGTTTAAAAAAAAAAAAGTGATAGTTTCTGTTCACAAGTGAGAAATGGCATATTTACCAGTTCATTTTAATAATAATAATAATAAGCCATCTGAAGAAGAAAATTCAATGTCCAGTAATTACATTTAATTTAAATTGAATTAAAATTTCATTTGTACCTATTACAGCTTAATTCTTACTAAGAAATTAAACTGTTCATAAAATACTATTCCTATTATTCATTTTCCCAGAGGAAACAGACACAAAGACCAGAACAATGTAACATATAAAGAATAATGTAATATATATAAAAAAATTAAAAACTGTAGAAAATGCTCAATATGAAATAAACTATATGTACAAAAATGTTGGGTATAAATACTATAGACAATTAACTTAAGTGAATTTTTATTTGTGTTAATACAATTTTTGAATTAAAATTTTATATTAAAAGGTGCATTGACTTTCCATTAAGACATTACAGGAAAACGTCATTAAGAGCATTTGTCTCTGAGCACAAATGAAACCACTCATGTAAAATATTATTCATATTTATTTAATTACTGTTGATACCATTTGTCATTAAAATGTAAGATTTAAACGTGCAGAGGTTTCTCGTTTACACACAAACTTTGACCCTTTGAAAGTTTCATTGAGAAAATTTAGTCTCCGAGTACAAATTAAACTTTCCGTAAAATATTATTCCTAGTATTCGTTTATTAAACTGTGAAGTTAAAAAGCTACAACTGCTTTCCATTATCACACATTACTGGAATTTTGATCCTTTTGAAAATTTCATTGAGAGAATTGTAGTCTGAACACAGTGAAGAGCCTCCTCCTATCCTGTAGAGGGCGAGCTGCTAGACTAGATGAGGAGACTCCTCATTCATTGTAAGTTGTCACTGAGTGCAGAGGCAGTTGAATCTTGAGAGCTGAGCTTTAAATTATGCTTTTAAGGCAGAATAAGGATTTTGACAGCAGACATTTCTTTGTGGCCTCGTTCGGTGCCTGTTTTCTGACACGGAGAGGAAGAAAATAAGGATGAAAATGTGGGTAAACTATCACGTGTTTAACTTTTAAATGAATGACAGACTGTTTATCATGACTCTGGAGCGACTGCGTGTTCAGTTCTGATTAATGTCTCCTTTACTGAACAGAATCTGGTTATTAATGTGCTTTGAGAAGACCCGTGTCGAACTGACTGCCAACTTTGCATGCCAGAGCTCAAAACTAGCTAAACTACAACTCCTGACTCGAATGAACTGCTGTCGACAGAGGGTGTGATCTCTTTATACTGTATATGTAATAGTTAAGCGCTGTTGCATTAACTGGAGAAATAATAGCCAGAGTTTTAGAGTTAAATGTTCTTGCTTTGTTCGGCACAGGACACACCACCATATTAGGAAACAACTTCTGCATAGACTTTGTGTTCACAGCGCCCCCTGGTGCTCAAATTAGACTTCATACATCATGGGCCAGTTTCCCAGAAAGAGATGAAGACCAGTCCAGGAAAATAACCATTCACAATTCTTTTTAGTCCAGTACTAGGCTTAATCCCTGTCAGGGAAACTGCTCCTATATGGACAAAGGTATTGGGACGCCTGACAGTTCCACCAACAGGGATCTTAATGACAATGCATCGGTTGGACTTAAATATGGAGTTGGTCCTCCCTTAACCTCATCTTGGAAGGCTATGCACAAGAAAAAATAAAACAGGTGTGTCCCAATACTTGTGTCCAAACTGTTCAACAGTACTTTGTAGCACGTGCACAGCTGGTGGCCTAGTGGTTAGGGCATTCGCCCTGCAATCAGGAAGTCATGGGCTTGAAATAGTTATGGTTACACTGCATCATATCTAAAACATTGTTTTGGGACACAAGGTTTTGATCTAAGATCTATTGTTAAAACCCTCATGACTTAGAGTTACACAGAGGATGATGTGTGGTGAAGTAGTACACATGTGATCAACTATACATATAACCACCCAGAGGAAGTGTAAGCTTACTGAACATTTTGCATAGTAAATAAATACTGCATTAGTAGAAAATATTAGCATTGCATGTGTCTCAATCCCTGGTTCCTATCATCAACACTGATACTGAAAATAAGGTGATACATCAGTCCAATCTAATGACTTTACATCCCCACTACTGAATTATGTAGAAATCTGTGGAGTTCCCCATTAAAACGTTTCAAATATCTCTGCAGAGGCTCCATTCACCCAGTTTGGTTTTTGTGTGAGCACGCCAGCTAAAACCATGCATGTCAGTGTTTAGTAGTTGAATTAAACTTTGCCTCTAATGCTTTGCCACCACTTGTGAGATCACTTGTTAAAAAAAGTCAACTGTGAGAACTGCACACCTAAAAACAGCGCTTCCCTGCAAGACCTCTTAAGTGAGCTCTAATAGTATTGATGTTCAGTCTGATCTGAGATCAGCATTCTGAGCTCATTCACTTCCTCACTCTGACACTCTCCTCTTGGGTGTGTAAGAGTGTCTGTGCATAGAACAGGCTCAGTTCTGTCTCTCTGTGGACGCATCACTGTAGGTAAGAGTGGATGTTTAATCGCTGGGTGTAATTTAATTCAGGTCTTTGTGAGTTTGAGCTAAATTAAACAGAAGTGTGTGGTTTCAGTTCTTGACCAGAGACCTTGACATTAGCTTCATGTTCTCCAGGAGAAGTGGTTATAATACGGGATACCATTATAACCACTTCTCCCCGGGGTTCTGTGTTCCTGGCTGCCTGCTTCTTCACTTGGATTAAATGCAGAGGAAGAATTTTGTGCTGTGCTGTGTTCATGTATGACCACTGCATGAATGGTCACTTTACATTTAAATGGAGTTTATGCATTTTACTGTATTTTAAATTCTGCAATGTAACAAGCTGGTAGTGCCTCATTGTTCAACAGAACCAAGCTGTGTTGTTAAAATTTCCAGCATTAAGTGATGTCTTTATTGTTTGTAATGGTGTTTTACTGTTTGGCTCATAGAAATGCTTTAACCTGTTTTAAACCATTTGCCATTTGTACTTGAAAACAATACAAAAAAACTTTTTTTCTATGGAAAGAAATATGTTGAAACTAATAACAGAATTATCAGGCAGCTGTCTCATTTTATCAGATCCTGCAAATAGTCTGCTGAATAGATTTTTATGGCTTTTTGAACTCTCAGTAGAAAGAAAGCAGACGAGACTGTGAGCTAGACCCATTAAATGTGTAATCCGTTTTTGTAGAGTATGTGAGCTGCATACTCTTTCATACAAAAACTCTTTCTAAAACCACCGCTCTGCGCTGTGTCGTCAGCCTTGTGGTAAGGAGCTGTTAAACTGTGTAAAAGGCCCTTGAGCCATCAGGGGATGTAACAGACTGACCTGTTGCATCTTCCTGGTTGAGAAAAAGGAAACACAGAATTACAGCAGAATCTGCTAGCAAAAGCGTTTTACACAGAAGAGGCCTAATTGAGGGCTGACTGCTGAGGGTGTGCGCTGCAGCAGCTAAGGGTCATCAAACCGTTATTGCAGTTAATGAGGAAGCATCATCACCTCACACACACACACACACACACACAC
>JBBPDC010000017.1:13063668-13097338 GCA_037974485.1 Hemigrammopetersius urotaenia
TGTGTGTGTGTGTGTGTGTGTGTGTACTTGCACATCACTACTGTCATAAAAAACCTTTATCTTATGTATGTTGAATATATTCCAGATATTTTGAACCACTTCTGTTGGTCCATGCACCATGGAATGTTCACATACAGTGTAAAAATTGTTTTGCAGGCCAAGCTACAAGAGTTTAAATCCACAGGCCATGATGTTGATTTGGAGTGTTTGGAGGAGAGTTTGATTGCCCTGCAGGGTAAGAATAAACTAATGGCTACTGTGTGTTTTTATGAATGTGAATAAAAGATAGAAAATAATACACAAAGCACTGAGCAGCCATGCTTGCCATCTGATACATGAGTGAATGTGTGCGCTTCATCTTTTTAGTTGTTTCCAACTCGTGTGTGTTTGTTTGGTTTTGTTTGACTATATGTGTATGTTTCACTCACATTTGTGTGTATGTGCATAGGTCCATCCATGGCCCGAGTGCTGCGAGAGGGTGTGTGTGATGATCTCAATAAGCTGACATTTATGACCAGTGTTTTGACCCCAGTGTTTGGCATCCAGGGCTGTAGGGTCACTCGCTGTGGATACACTGGAGAGGATGGTGTTGAGGTGTGTTGGTGTAAAACTACATTCATTTGTAATGTAATAACTACAACCTATTGAAAAGATACCATCCTGAATCTCACCAACCGGAATGGGTCTAATTCAGTATTTTATTAACCTCATGACAGGCTAGTTATGTATATGTAAATAACAATTAGCTCATTTTTTTACAAATTCAAAATGGGTGAGGAACAAAGAAAGAATAGTCTTTATTTCTTGATATTGGAATTTTTAGTGGGTGGTGTGTTATGGTGCAGTTGTGTGTTATTTTCGTTACCTTTCTTAGCTGATCTACTGAGTATGTCAAGCTGGAATTGAGCTGATTATGCATTGGTCAAATGCACACCAAATGCACAACTGTCACACCAATTATCATTTCTAAAAATTCTACCTGAAAAAAACACTAGCGAGCCATTGCTGTAAGTGACTCACCATGTAAAACCAAATCCACCATAATAGGAAACTCAGTACTTGAAGCTGCTCAGTTGTTGGTACTTTAGTTTTTGGTTACTCGATTGTATGAGAAATTGGCACCAACATGCAACCTCCAGAGAACCCCACCTCAGACAAGTCTTGTTTGTTCTGTAGTATCACAACCCACATGCCACTATCATAGACCAAGCTCTTTGCACAGTGTTAATTAATGAAGAATAAGCTTCAGTTCTGTGTTAGGTATTTTAGCACTGTAGACTAAACTAACATCTTGGACACCATATAAGGCTTGGCTGATTGACATTGCAAGGATAAGAGGAAAAATTTTATTTTATCTCCCGCCTTTCTCTGTCAGATTTCAGTTCCAAGTAAGAGTGCGGTTGCATTGACAGAGAGGCTGCTGGTCAATAGCGAGGTGAAATTGGCCGGCCTCGGGGCTAGAGACAGTCTGAGGCTGGAGGCAGGACTGTGTCTCTATGGCAGTGATATTGACGAGACCACAACCCCTGTGGAAGCGACTCTTGTCTGGACTATAGGTACATCTTCTCATATTCTTCACGTATTCCTGAGTAAGTGTTGGTATACTGTATCCAGTTGTATTGAACGGTTTAGACACCCCCTGACAAATGACATATGAATGTACAATTAGTGACTTTATATATTGGAAACATTTTTTAAAAGAAAAAAAAGAGAATTTTGCTAAAGGTGGTGTCCACGATGTTAAACTAATATGTAAATTAATAAATAAATACTGCTGTATTTTGGGTTTGTTCCTTGTGGAGGATGTTTACTAAAAAAAAAGATGTTAATTTTGCATTTGGTTGTATATTAGTATGTATTATTTTTTATTTTGTGTGTTCATAGGTAAACGTCGTCGGCAGGCGAAGGATTTCCCAGGAGCTGATGTCATTATTCCGCAGATCAAAGTAAAGACTCAGAGGAAGAGGGTGGGCCTGATCTCCAACGGACCCCCTGTCAGGCAGCATACCCCCATACTCAGCTCTGATGGCAGAGTTATAGGTAAACACTCAAAGCACTACTCAGGCCTTTTGGCAAGCCATTGTTAGAAAACAATATCAGTATGACAGAGTAATGTTAAAGATATATTTCTTGTGTAATTGATAGAAATGTATTTTATAGGCTATTTTATAGGTTAGGGAATAAACTGAGCATGATTTTTGAACATAAAACTGAACTAGAAGCCTTACGTTATTACAGTCAACACTATATGTCTATAAGTTGGAGACCTGCTTATTCAGTGGGCAGTCAAGAGCACAGCGCCCGGAGAGCAACATGTGGGCACGGTACCTTGCTCAAGGGGACCTCAGAGGTGCTTAGCAGTCTTGGGATTCGAACCCATGACTTTGCGATTGTATTCTGTGTTTTTAGAGCTTTCCATATTGTTGCTATCCTATTCTGAAGTTCTCATAACTCTCTCCTTTTCAGGCGAGGTGACGAGTGGATGCCCCTCCCCTTGCCTCAAGCAGAACGTTGCCATGGGTTACGTAGAGACAAGCTTTAGTAAAGTAGGAACACCCATTCAGGTGGAGGTTAGGAAGAAGACAATACCGGCTGTTGTCAGCAAAATGCCGTTTGTGCCCACCAACTATTACACTGGACATTAAAACCCTATCTGGACTATCATAAGAAAAGTCACTGCCCTTTAAGTTGGTCAGTGGCTGTTTTCAGACCAACTTTTAGTACTTGAGGTCAAAGGCACTGGACAAGACTAAAATAATTTACTCATGTGACAAACACACTAATGTATCTTGACAGTGGAAGTAACTGGACGTCAGAAACACACAAACCTACATGAACATAAACACATATCCTCATGCTGTACATTTATAGGGTGAATAGCTCCATTTGACAATTTGATGACATACACACAGTTTTATGCAAAAATATGGGTGCCTTACAGAGAGCATCCTCTACAGAGAGCTCAGTTCTGCACATTTAAATGCACACAGTTACTCTTCATTTGCTGGGCTGAACATACTGAGAGATAAACATAACAAAAACGTGTGGCTTGTGCAAAGGTAGAGGCTCATTTCATATAACTATAACTATATTGCAGCACTTAATAATATTACAACAAAACCAGCGAATCTATAAAACACGTAATGTGATTGTACCTTCTCTTATGCAACATAAACCAAATGTTGGTGCACTGTATTTGTTTTAGTCTGTGTTTTGTGTTTGTGAAGGAAGCACCTGTTTGAAAGGACACTATTTGGCCCACTTTTGTCATTTTGTAATTATTTCTGCTATCCAGGATCAAACGCAGGCAATTATACTAGTCTGTTAGCACATATAACCATGTGCCTTGGGTTGTGTAATTGTAACATAGGCTTATAGTAAGCAGGTAGAACTTGCTTTCCCCTGGTGCCAATAGTGACAGAATTATAAACTTTATAGTGATGCTTTTGATATATGTTTCTGTGTGTTTATTGTTTACTCTTGCAATTCCTCACTTAACTGTGAAGCCAAACATGTGGGCCAAAACACAAAGTAAAACATCAGAAACTTTTATACTACTGTATTATCATAACGAATTTTAGCATAGGTCTATTTTAGCATACTGATAACAGTAAACAATATTTAATGAGATTAATGATTTACTATTGTCAATAAGCTGTTAACAATATAGTTTTTTTTTATCTTGTATTAACAATATTTCAGATTAGAACTTCACAACATGAATTTAATAAAAACATTCAAAAAGATAACACCATTGTAAGCATTTATTGGGGATAATAAAACCTCTGGGTATTAGTACACCTTGTTCTGATGGTTACAGCACACTGGAAGTCCTGAGAAGGTGGAGCACGCATTACTGCAATGAATAATGCAATACCTGAACTGACTGATAATGCAACCAGGGAAATTACCACAGGCAGCAGCAACACAGCTCTTGCTTGCTTTTCTCTTCTCAGGCCTCTAAAAACTATGCAATTCAAAAGCAATGAGTTTAGCTATAACAGCCTTTGTAACACAAATACCACGAAATGCAGCCCTTTGAAATATATATTACTAGATGCTGTGAGCATCATGGCTAAATTTCAAATCGGAAATGAGATTCTATGACTATTTAGCCTTGAATCAAGATTTATCAGTGTATTTTATTAAACCTCATACTGCTGTTGCAATGTATTGCACATTATAATATAATATAATTATAATATCATAAAATGGTATTTTTACATACACACCCTACACACCCGAAGCCCCACCTGGACTAATACTCAGTTTTGAGGAGTGCTCACTATCAATTTTGCATTAGTTTTCACTCCAGGTAATGAAAAACTGAAGTTTGATATTAATGTTACTGTTCAATAGAAACTGTGCTGTTATTTACAGATCCTAAGACCACTTACCTTTTCTGAACATGGTAGTAATTTATCCATTATGATGTGTAGTGCTTTGTGCCATGCAGGCAGAAATCTGAATAGGCCTATAGTATTGGGTGGCATGGACACCAGCTTCAGAGATGAGGAACTGTTTTCCTTAGACATTTCTCAGTGGTTCTTTTCAAAGTTATCTGAAAACATTTGCTTGGATAAATTTGAGTGTGCAGTGTCGGTAAGGCTGTAACCCAGCCTGTTAACTGCTGTGCAATATGATCATTAGACAATACCATTCTTGTCCTGTAGTTCATTGGCAGGGACCTGAATGAGGGATAGGGTTTCTTACTAATCTTAATAACTTGGCCAAAGTGTGGTGATTGTATACTATATGGACAAAAGTATTGGGGCACCTGACCATTACACCAACAGGGACTATGCACTGAATTATGTTGCATTGAAATGGAGCTCCTCTTTGCATCTAAAACAGCTTAAAATCTTCTCTGAAGATTTTTGAGAGTTTCTGTGGGAATTTGTGTTCATTTATTCTGTAGCGCTTTTATGAGGTCAGTCACTGATGCAGGACAAGGCCTGGCTCACAGTCTCCGTTCCAGTTCGTCCTGGATGTGTTGGATGGGGTTGAGGTCAGGGCTCTGTGCGGGCCAGTCAAGTTCTTCCAAACTAAACTCATCCAACTATGTCTTTATGGGCATTGTTTTGTGCTCTGGGGCACAGTCATGCTGGAATAGAAAAGGGCCTTCTCCAAACTGTATCCACTAAGTTGGAAGCATGGCGTTGTCCAAAATGTCTTTGTATGCTGAAGCATTAAGATAACCCTTCACTGGAAGTAAGGGGCCTAGCACAAAAAAACAATACTTTTGTCCATATAGTGTTGGACAGGGTTTGCTGGTGGCTTGAGTTTTCTAGTTAACAGAAACGTCATGCTTGGTGCAGTTCCCTTTTTTGGAGTTGGAAAAAAGTCACGTGTACAGTTTTTGCCTCTCCATTCCTCTTCGAACGGCATTTACAAGAACTCTTCTTGCAATTTAGTTGGGAAAAGATCATTCCTCCGTCAGAGAATACTAATTGTTCCTAATTCCTAATTGTTCTTGGATAAACTACTTTTTCAGCAAAATTAGTCGAGCGTGACAAACTCAGATAATCTACTACTGTTTGCAGAAGACGTCATCACCCAAACATTTCCAAACAGCTGATATTGGCTTGGAACTCTAGGAATCGTAGTCCCCGCCCTCATTCACATGAGTTGGGAAAATACCAATGAAACTACATTACCCATGGGCACCGTGGCAGTCTGGCGCGTGCCGGGTCTGAGAGCGGCTACAACGGAGAAGATGGTGGAATCGGCAGCTACAACGTGCACTATTCTCCGTCCCAAACGCTTCGAAAAATACCTACCAACTCAACCTGGCATTAGATATCGGCTGCCTGGTGATAAACAGAGATAATACATCCTAAAAGAGACACAGAAGTCCTGCAGTGTTTGATGTAGAGTGGGGGTCACATGGAGATTGATGGTGTTACAACGTGGTGCTGAAGTGAGACAAAGTTACGAGATTAACGTGAAGTTGTTGGTGAGGTGACCACCCTTCCACCCTGTTTAGGGAAGGATTTCGGTGGCTGTGAAGATCGACAGTCCATCGACTGTCGGTCGAAACTTGTTTTTGTCATATCTTTGATTTTCCCGGTTGTATTGGCGCCATAAAAGGTTTCCTGCTGGTTTTGCTGGGCAGTTAGCCGTAGCTTCTGTAGGATCAACCATCTGACAACATGCCACGGAGCAAAAAAGGGAAACGTGGTGGCACTTCAGGCAAGGGTAAGTTCGCCAAACTGTTAGTTCAATGTTTCTGCACAATGACACCTGTTAAAAAATGAATGTCATGCAAAAACGTCTAATAAAGAAAAAAAATGCATTATAGTGCAGTTAAGTAGTGTTTACATTGTTAAACCCACCACCTTAATACACCAGGCCTCATGCAGCTTATTAAGCAACATGTCCTGCAACTGCACAATTGTCAAACTGTTAGCAAGCTTCCACCTACACGCTCTTTACATTAACACCGAAACATTGGAGGTTGTAACTGTTAGCAGTTTAACTCCGTGACATTCAGGTAAACATGCCATTCAAAAATATTTTTAGAATGGCCGAACTGAAACACAGCTCTGGCCTTGGTTGGGTGACTTGGTTACATGAGCAGCTGTTACATTTTAACCAAACTTATTTTTGTTCGTTTGAAATGTATGTGTCTCTCATTAGAATCTGATCTATTGATTTTTTTTGGGGTCTCAAAACAGTTCATTTTCTTATATTTTGGTAGCTTAATTTATTGCCATATGGACATATAGTTCAATGTTTTTTTGCATGGAAGGCATTGGTTTATACGATGCAACAACAACTAAAACATAAATAAGAACACACTAATATTAATTCAAATTGTACCTATCTGAAGATACAACATATTTGAGGTAATAGATCCTAATTCAGAGCAGCACGATTTTGATATACTTCACTTTGGCTTTCCCTGTTAATTAAAAGTTTCTCATAAACTTAGTATTTTTTAGCTCGATTGCAGTAACTTTCTACTGAATATATATGAACACATGAGCGTGGGTCAACTTGTTCTAACGGATTGACCCCTGCATTGCTACTATGGTATTAATCACCCAGGTTAGTTCCTGCAAAATATTTATTCCCTGAAACCTGATTGGGTCTCCTATGCTTTTACCTTAAATCCGATGAATGATGAATGGAAGATTAATCATTCAGACAGTAGATGAATGGAAGATTTTGGTAACTGTGGCTCCTGATGTAGAAAGGTTGCTGATGGTGGGTGACAGGATTATACAGACACAGAAATTTCAGATCATCAGGTTAAATGTGGAAGACCTTCCAGAGGTTGTCCTGGGATTTTGAGTCATGTGAATATTTTTTTCCTCCCATTGGCTTGTAATAGGCTCACTTCGACAAGAAGTGCTTCAGTTGCAGCTGTCAGCCAAGACTGCACTGTCACGTCCAGGTAGCGTGACCTTCGTATGGATGTTATCATAACCTAGCATTTTCATTCATATTCACTCTCATGCTATAGCGAATGGCACACATTAATGCATTTATTAACCTGGTACAGCCATCAGCCCGCCCCCTCCATTTTCATCTTGGAATATTGACCTTATCTGTGGTCCTCCTGACCGTGCATATAGGTTCCCAGGTGTGGATGTAGAGCTTCTCAAATCTAAAAAAATTTCATTGTTTTCTTAGTTTTTACATTTTTTATTTAATAATCACCAAATTGCCAGATATAACTAGACTAACTGTTAACACAGTAGTGAAATGTAAACAATGAATGATGCACTAACTTTTTACATTTGGTGATGGCCTGGGGAAAAGAA
Source organism: Hemigrammopetersius urotaenia (assembly GCA_037974485.1). NCBI lineage: Eukaryota > Metazoa > Chordata > Actinopteri > Characiformes > Alestidae > Hemigrammopetersius > Hemigrammopetersius urotaenia. Next base: position 13,071,438 of record JBBPDC010000017.1, read on the forward strand.
AAAATGTTGTACATAAGTGCACACTAGATGTGTACTGTTGATAGTAAAGCTTACACTGGCTTTACTTGGGCTTTCACATATTCTAGTTTATACAATTAATTAGTCACATTAAGATTAATGTAGTTTTGTCCCACTAGTAATTTGTGACGAAATTTTTTATGTGAGATCAGTTTCGGTGTTCGATGGTACTTCCAAAAAGACCTTGGTTAGCTGCATCAGATGTGCTTGATGAGAGTTAACATCTTTCCTGGATGAGCTCTGTGCATGGTCCACTCAGTGAAAACACTGCTTTTCATTCTTATCCCATCATTTCCACACTGTCCCAGACTTCCAGACACCTGTCATGCTCTTCATGAAACACTAACCTCACTCGAGCTTCCCAGCTCACCCCTTGAACCCTAGAATGTAAAAGTGTAATGCATTTGAGGGTTCCAGCCTCAGACATCTCAGACTTTTTCCACAGATTTGCACTTCCCCTCATTGACTGGTATCTCATATCTAATCATGCAGACAACAGTTGATCTTTCTATTGTTGCTTCATTTGAGATCAGTTTTGTTGTAAGCTTCATTAATGTGAGATTTTTGAAAGTCCGTTGTAACCATGGAAACTGTTGCAGAGATTAAACACTGGATCAAATCTCAGCGGTGCTGCCTTGGTTTTATAACCTCCTGTTCAAAATTTCACTGGTGGTGTTTCAAGGTTTCCTGTGTGTGTGTGTGTGTGTGTGTCTTTAGTGAGAGTGCAGGCAGGACTGAACTTTGCCCCACATCAGAGCCCTTTACCTGGATAGAGTATAGGGGTCAGAGTGCCCACGAGTGGAGAGGTGTCCAAGTGTGTGTGGGTGCATTTGTGTGTACGAGTTTAATGATTTCAGTACGTTGTCTCTTAGTCTGCTTAGATTGCCTTTCGTTTGCCATTGAAATTAATGTAATGTAATCTGTTTAAGGTCCAGTTGCAAACTATCTAACTATAAACAATCATATGTTTTAGTCCGAATAATGTCCAGTCTGACACACTGGTGTGTCATCATAAGGTGTGTGGATGAATATAGTTGTACAGTATTTAGCAGTTTGTGATGAGTAAATTGGATGGTTCATAGATTTGATGAAAGATGGTGTGTAAGGGGCAGTGTGTGGGTGTGAATAGAGTTTGTTAAGCAGGGAGCCAGTGTAAATGGTTGTTCAGAACTTTCTAATGTTTTCAGGATTAAGGTGAGGGGGTCATTGTGTTTCTGACCCATTGTGTCTGGGGTCAGCTGGTTTGTAAAAAGTCATGACCTCAGAGAGAAATCTGAAATGCAAGCGTACTATGGTGATTGTTTCTTTCTCTCAGCTGGTGGTGGATGTGGTGGCATTTTAGTACGTTTAGTACAGTTCAGATTGACTGACACTAAACTAAAGGTCTGAGGTCAACAAGTACATTATGCTCTGCAATGGCAGTGCATGTGATTGTGCCAGTGTAAGTCTGTGTTTACATAAAATAAGTAGTGAATACTCCATGCTCTGTTTATACATTTGCACATACACACGTGATCATCTCCCATGTGTATGTCATGAGTGCAGTGAAGTCTATTAAAAGGGCTCCTTATACATCTGAAAGGTCGATATTATGGAATCTTTGTAAAGAAATTACACTGATTTTTCTTATTTGTTGCACAATTAATTGTTAACATGTAAAGTCATGTAGAGTGGTTTGATGTTAAATGCACTATTCTGCTGAAACGTATGGAGTCCAAATTGTTCGCTGTGGCAGTAATGAAGCCTGACATCCAAAGCATTTTAATAACTGCAGAAACTCTTTTGCATAATGTTGGTACAGAATGCTGATGTCTAACACATTGTGATGGTTTTAAATGAGGTTTTGGCCGAAAACATTTGTAAAAATCATTCATAATGCAGTGATGCATGCAGAGCAGGAAATTATTCAACAAATAGTATAAATATTTAAATCCATTTTAACTGTAGGCATTTCTAACCCTCTGAATTACATGGTTACTAATACTGACAGCCCTACACTGATGTCTTTTCATGTCATCTTTTCATTTTGCTTGTGTTTTGCCACACTCCCACTTCCCCTGACCACTTTGTATTGGCATAATCTAAGATCCGTTCTCTCTCTCTCTCTCTCAGGAAAGAATGGAGGAAGAGGGGAATCTGGAGCTAGTGATGATGACTTGGCCTCTGATGTGCTCAGTCATTACAGCAGTGCCAGTGAGAGTGCCTCAGTGTTGGACGAAGGAACAGGTGCCACACACTCACCCGCCCACAGCAGTGCAGTTCAGTGTTGTTTTCTCTTCTCTTGCACATCTGAATCATCAGACATTGAAAATGATGTGTTGAAGAACGGAAAATAATGAGATATACTGTACTTATGTGCTCATAGGCTAACATGTAACTTAAACCACCTTGTTCATGTACAAATGGACAAATGAGGCTAAACACCTAAACATAGTCAACACAAATCTAGTGCACGTAATCAAGTACCAAGACACACATTCCTCGCTAATCGTGTTTCCTGCTGAACAGGTGAGGTAGTGGATGAACAGACTGCTCAGGAGGAAACAGAAGACAAACTGAGGCAATGTATCGACAACCTGATGGACAAGAGGTGACACAACCACACTAAACTGCTATGAGCACTAAAACAAACGATGCACACGTTGAGACATGTATTATTTTATTGTGCAGCTATAACTCCATTAACTGTCTGTCATTAGTGCTAAGGTGCGCCTGGCGGCTTTGGAGAGCTTGCGCTCTGCTTTCTCGTCCAGAGTTCTGTATGACTTCCTGCTGGAGAGGCGCCTCACCATCAGTGACTGCCTGGAGCGGAGCCTGAAGAAAGGTGAACACTAGAACTATGCTTTGGTTTTGAAGAGAATTTGACACATCGATTTTAGGGTGTACTCACACTACGCCTGGTTGCCTTGTACTGTTCCCGATTGTGCCCTATTGGACAGCACTCACATTGTGCTTAAGTGCATCCAGGCAGGTCCAAAACATTGTCATTACATTACTTACTGCTTTATGCTTTCATCCTGTAAACTGCTAGTTTTACGGCATGTGTCCCTCAGATACTGAAGCATCAGTTTTTCAGCTTATCGTTATTGTTAAATGGCTTTTTTTTTACCAGTCTTTCTAAAGCTGGAAATTTGTGCAGATTTTGTGTGACAGCTGTGTTTGAGTTCCATGCTCTGAACCTCCTCAGACTGAACTATAGACCGATCACACTAAGCAAACAAACTGGACTTTAGGGGTCAAACCAGCTTGGTAGGGTTCACCTAATGTGAGTACACTCTTAGAGTTTGAAGAGAGGTTGCAACTAGATCGAAGTAGGGCTGCACAATATATCGCAAATTTACCATCATCGCAATATCAACATGCGCAATATACATATCGCAAAAAAAATATACATATCGCCAAAGACTGACTGACAGCTGCAATAAATGGTGTTTTTCCAAAACTCTTCACCCAGTGCCACAGAGAAGAGGGCAAAAAAATCACAGGGCAGTTTCACAGGGCATCTTCTGTGCTGCTGTTATAGATTGTTCCTTTTGCTATTTTTTTCTGGCTACGAACTTACTATTATTTAAATTATGTTTACATTTATTTAAGATTAAAATTATTTTAAGAATAATTCAGATTTTTTTCAATAATGTTCGATGGTTCAAATGTTTTATGGGAGGCATTAAAATGCTCTGTTTAAGTAAATTCTTTAAAAAAATAATAAAAAGTTGGAATGGAAACATTGCATTTCATTTTTTTTGCATAGACTAGTCAGCATCTGGAGTCTCTGTTACCAACAAATCCAAAGCAGAAAAACATGAACACTATAAAGGCTAAGTTTTTATTATCGCATGTGATATCGCCATCACAACACTCAACAATGTTATCGCATGTTTTCCTAATATCGTGCAGCCCTAGATTGAAGGCAGGGAAAAACGCAGCCTGGTAGTTAATTTGTGTTCGAAAAGGGTTTCGCAGCTCTAGTCCTGAGGATCAATGGGTCTGCACAGTCTTGTCTTTACACTGTCTTAACATACCTGAACTCATAAAGAATGTGATCAATACTGAATAACCTGTAATATCAGTTTTTAAATTAACTCAGTAATTTAAGACTGGATTCAAGGTATGGAATTAAATTGTTATAATTGTTCTTTTTCTCTCTGTAGGGGGAGGCGAGGAGCAGGCTGCAGCAGCTACACTGTGCGCTCTTCTCTGTGTACAGCTTGGAGGCGGAGTTGAAGGAGAGGAGGGTTTCAAGCTCCTCCGTCCCATCCTTAGCTCCATCCTGATTGACAGCTGTGCCAACTTGTCAGCTCGCCAGAGTGTGAGTACTGTCCTTAAACTATTGAAGGCATTCGTTTCATAATCTTAGTTAAACAATTTTCCCCTTACTTCAAATGTTGTCAACCAGCAGGGGCATGTCTGTGCCCTTGTTTGTAGATGAGTGGCTGTTACTCCTATTTAACTATTATTTAACAAAAATAGTTAAATAGGAGTAACAGTCATCTTAAAGCCTGAATTGATCAATATCTGTATTTGTATAGATAACAGTATGTCATATAAGGTTAAAAACATATTTGATTACTTGTTGACCTCGCATTCTGCTATTTTCAAACATGTCTTGGCTTGGAAAGGGGATATTGTGCAAATTGTCACCAGTATTCTTCAACGGAGTTTATCTTATGTTCAAAAATAGTCTGAGCTAATCATTATGCTGATATTTTGTGGTTGTTTATTGTTATTCTAGTGTGCCCGTGCATTGGGCATGTGCTGCTATGTATCTGCGCCAGACAATATTGAAGTAAGTATTAATGTCACAATAAGCTCATTTCTGGTGAAAGAATTACGTGATAGTTTTGTATGATGTAAGAAATATCTGTATTAAATCTATTCGCCCTCCACCTTTCAGGACCTGTTGAAGTGTATGGGGCATTTGGAGAGTGTATTTGTGGGTGCATATCCGCTGGCTGATGGAAGTTTGCCCTCTGTTAAAGCGGGACTCCCTGCACTCCACAGTGCCGCTCTACGGGCCTGGGCTCTGCTCTGCACACTTTGTCCAGCATCACGCATCGACAGCATGGTCAGCTAGTGAGTCACACACACTTGCCCACCCATCCACCCACCCATATGTCAGTACTTTTAAACAGTGGGCCTTATATACATGTTTACTTAAGAATACTGCTATTAGCTCTAAAAAGCTTAAACCTAAGCAAAAAAATCATTCTCTCTCAGTCATTTGCCACGGCTGCAGGCCTGTTTAGACAGCAGTGACGTGAACCTCCGGATCACAGTGGGAGAGACAATAGCTCTGTTGTATGAACTGCAACGAGACATTGACCAGGTAAGACATTCTTTAGGGCTCTAGATATGTCAAAAATACAGTGTTTTGATACATGGAGAGATTTTCATAATAGTCAGTACATTTTTCTTGGAGTAGTCAACAAATCATGTTACAGACAATGTACAAGCAAAACAGGGCACCATTTAAATAAAGACAATGGAAAAACAGCTTAATCATTGTTTTTTAAATAGCAATTTACTTATACTGTATTCACTGTTTTTGTAAATATCTATTATGAGCTCTGACAAGCATGACATGCGATTTGTTACGATGCATCAGTGTCTCCTCCAAAGAAAATAGCATTTTTTCTTCTCTTCCTTCTGGCTCTTTCTGAATCAAACATTAACAAAACTTCCACATAAACACAAAGGAAACGAACCAAAATAACCTGTTCACTGTTGCATATGCAGATTGTTGTGTATTACTTCTTGTAAGTATTGTATTTGCTTGATTACTGTATTTGCAGTAGTTTGTGAGTATGTAAGGAAAAACAAGGTGTGTTCCTAGGAGTTTGAGTATGAGGATTGCGACGCGCTGTGTGAGAGCCTGAAGGGATTGGCCACAGACGGCAATAAACACCGGGCCAAAAGCGATCGCCGGAAACAGCGCTCCATTTTTCGCGAGGTCTTGCATTACATTGAGGTGAGACAAGAGTCATGACCCAGAGATGTAACTTGCTGGCTGTTGGCTTTTTCAGCCTGTGTTCACTTTCCCTGTGTTGAAAGTCATAAACCTTAGTTCATTAAAACTTGTTGCTCTAAGGTTCAGTGTCTTTTTCCTGGGTATCATGTCGAATAATGTGGAAGTATCCAACAGTTCTCTTCTCCTTTCTTTTATGCAGAATGAGGAATTCTCAGAGGAGAAGATCCGCTTTGGGGTTGAGGTGGTCTACATTGATGGCTGGATGCGTCACCGAATTTATGATGCCTTTAAAGATGTATTGGAGTCTGGAGTTCGCCACCACCTTCAGGTGAGGAGAACTCAACGCAGCTCTTTTTAAAACGAGTTCTGAACTAAAAGGCAATTAAATGAACAAAATCACAAAAAAATATATATATATATATATATTTGTCATAATGTGCATAACATCAGGCAGATATCAGACTCTTGATGAGGCAAGTCAGCGATGTATGTATGGTTGACTTTACAAATGTGTTGCATATCATTGAACATATTTCTGTTAATAGTTCAATCCACTGCTGAGAGATATTTTTGGACTTGGAGCTCCTCTTATTCTGGACTCTTCTGTCAAAGCCAACAGGATCTCCCGCACAGAGAGGGTAAACTAGCCTTTCACCTCCACAGAAAACTCTTTATTTCATTCTCTTATTTCATGCTTGGGTTAGAAACAAATGTGTTCTTGAAATTCCTGAAATGTCAGTGTTTTTTTTTTTTTTTTTTTTTTTTTTTTTTTTTTTTTTACCCCCATGGTATATAAGCCAACTCTCCTATTGTTAGTTACTCAGGAGTGTAGGGTGAGCTGTATTGATACATGCTTTATTACAGTGGTCTACAGGCTTCTTGCAGTTTGTGGACCACTAAAAAAACAAAACAGTATTTACTAGTGAAATGGGTCTGAATTTTATGACCCTTGCTTGCCAAAGTTTCTCAAAGTTATTTATAAGTTAGTCCAAACAGTGCTTTGTTGTATGCTTAATTTTTTAGTTAAAGGGGACTTTATGAAGTTCTTTGCACAAAATCACTCTCCTATAAAGAGACCTCATCATCTTCATTATTGACCGTTTCAGTCCCTTTCAGAATGAGCCGTTTATGGGCTTTTCTGCAAATAAGCTGTTGCTGGCCACGCCCCATCCATCCCATGCTAATGCTGCTCATTTAAATTCTGGATTTTACACATTAGAATCCATGTGCTTAACACCAGTGAAAGTCTTTTTCTTTCCTTCCATCTGTTCAATCTGTGACAGTGGTTCTAGCCTGTATGGTGACCAGGCTGGAGGAAGGGAGAAAGAGAGTGAGAGATACACTAGTTGGACAAAAGTATTGAGACACTAAACAAACGTGAAAAAGGCAGAAAACAACCCTATATGTTCGAGCCTGAGTCGGACCCAGAGCAAGATGAACACATCACATCGTGTGACTTGCCTCTGCCTGTAGCCATAGCACTCTGTGTCTTATCTGTGCTCGTAAACCAGCAGACAAAAATGGCGAATCTTCAACTAATCTAGTGGGCGGGGGCTTGACAGATGAGGGGTGGTTCTATGCAAATTTCCTTAGTGTGACGTCACAATAAGGGAGCCGGCTAATTTTGAAACGGACTGAAACTGTCCAGAATAAAGGTAATGAGATTTCTTTATGTGAGAGTGATTTTGTGCAAAGAACTTCATGAACATGTTTTGTAAAGCCCATAGACCCATTATAACTTGTTTTTTAAAAAAGTGAGTTTTGCATAATGTCCCCTTTAACTGACCCAAACCTGTCTGACCTAGGCATCACGAGTATTTGCATAGTTTACTGTAATTTTACTTTACCGTAATTACGGACATGCTCATACTTGACATGCGTGTTTTAACCTTTCTTTGCAGCATCTTTTCAATTCTGCTGCTTTCAAAGCTCGGACGAAACTGCGGAACAAAGTGAGAGACAAACGAGCCGATGTGATGTGATGAGACGAAGTTTTAAATACTTTGAAAGGTGGAGAGGTTAGAGAGATGCAGAGAGAGGAACACTACACCCCTCCTATCAGCTCACTTGAAAAGACAAACAGCGACTGCCAAACCAGGGACATGACAATGCAAAGTGTGTGTGTGTAAGTGTGTGTGTGCGTGCATGCGTACGCGTGTGCATCAAGCTGAGTGAATGCGTGTATGGTGTGTCTGTTTTATTTAACATTACTAAAATGAAATAATAGGAAGCCTAAAACAAATGATGCAATAAGCAGCATTTTCCCATTAAATAAAAAAATAAGTAAAAGCGCGCCCACACACATGACTACAGGTTGATGTGCGCTGATGGTTCAGCAGGGGCAGGGAACTGACAAAACCTGGAAAGTGCTACTTATTGCACTGTTAAACAAGCCTCTTAATCTTGTACCTTTGTAATGACCTCTTGTATGGCTGTACTTAGCTTTTCTGTTAAATTGTATTTTACTTTCTAACTTATTGAGAGTTTTTGGAAAACAGAAAAGACTTTTTAACTTTTGAGATATATGAGCTGTAAACACATCTACAGAGTGGGAAATGGCCAAGGAAATGAAACGCTTTCTAATTTTTCTATGTATATTTTATATACAGACTGGTCATGCATCTCAAATCTAAACTTGAAACTATTTGAAAATGTATTTAATAATGGTTATATTAAAGTCTCCTCTCACTGCCAGCAAGCCATTTGTTTCTCTCATCAGAATGCTTCTGAACGGATTCAAACTCCAGTCAGAACATTGTCGAATTATGCACATTAGTCAAAGGAATTTTCAAAGAAATGCCTCAAACATCTTCAGCCTAACCTCCATCTGCCATATCTGTATTACAGATATAACAATTCAGTTTCCTGTGGAAAAACCCTTTGACTTAATAAAACTCACAATACAAGCGTTTGGTCAGCTGCCTCAACACCTGCCCTTAGACTTGAGTAGAGTAGAGGCAAACAGGGAACAGCATCTAAATGATAAACCGTAGATAAAGGTGGAAAAACACTGGAGTATTCCTTGAAAATATTTTGAGACCTGCTATAATTGAGAAATGTTCCACTTTTTATATTAGAGCTGCTCTATTAGTGGTTTGGACCAGACCGAGCCATTTACTTGGTGGATGATTTCTGTTGGCCCAAATATCTAATCAGTAAAGGGAGTAATAGTTTTTACAGTTAAACCTTTTTATTCTCTCCCTAAGAAATAGTAAACGGATAATTATATCAAGGCCAAAATGCTGAATTATCTTAAGCGTCGGAGACAAATACTTCTGCATCCAAAGGGTATACCTAATCCAGTGGATCATGGCTTTCAATAAAAATGTTTAAAGAATATTTGTGTGATTTGGTTTTTTTATTCTTAAGTATGAACCACAAAATAAGCTGATTTAATGCATTGTGTATTTTTCTTTAGTTGTGCTTAGTAGAATCCCATGAATATTATACAATATTTTTTTCCAATAAATACGATTATTATAAAAAGTATAGATATGTATGGTATGCATACTTAAAGTTGTATAAACACTTACGTAGTATGCATAATGGTGCATTAATTTTTTGTAGCATGCACACCTTTGGGCTTGGACACACCAAGCTGACAAACTGCTTGAATATTAATATTGCTTGAATTTTATTGACAGCGCACAAAACAAGGTCCATAAAGACACAGTTGAATGAGTTCTGTGTGGAAGAACCTGCCTGGCTCGCACAGAGCACTGACTTCATAAATGCTCTGCAGACGGAATGGGCACAAATTTTCCACAGAAAACTCCAAAATCTTGTGGAAAGCCTGCCAAGAAGAGTGGAAGATGTTATAGCTGTGAAGGGGTGGCCAACTTCACATTCAAGTCATTCAAGTCTGAATGCTATGCTATTAAAGTCCTTGTTGGAGCAGTTGGCAGGCGTCCCAGTACTTTTGTGCATAGAGTGTTTCGTGAATGTTGGATTCTGTCTCTGGTTTCCCCTCCAGCTCAGTAGATGGCGTTATAATGATGCGTGTTTTCAGGAGTTTGAGTTAAAGAAGCCAAAGTTGGGGTCTCTGGTAGGAATATTTGACGTTTATAAATTTTAAGGTACATTAATTTATTTACAAGACATTTTCACATGATCTTTGTGAGCTCATATTCATCTAGTTTCTGTCTGCTCGCCAGTAAAACGTCCGCACGTAGTGTTTTATGTTCATTAGGAAGCTTTGCAATTTGTCACTAGTTGCTGCTGCCAAAAGTCAAGTCGATGTAAAGTACTTTGCTAAAAATCAAAAATCAATCTCAAATAAGTAGATTTTTCAACAAAACCCAAAAACAAAGTTTGAGTAAAAAGTAGGATGTCAAAAACTCAAACTCCCCATTGAACTGCAGTGGACGTTTTTAGTACATCCAGCACCGCTCCATAAAGGACCTGAATTTTGTTCAGTCGCTCTTCTCTTTTTAGTCTAAAATAAAATAAGAAGGCTTTAACATTAGAAGTTACCAATCTCAAAGCCTTATGGCAACGCGACATAATGAATTCAAACACAAAATAGAGTGTGACTAAACATTTAACACTTGGACAAAAATATTGGGACGCCTGACCATTGAACTAATAGGGACTTCAATGTAATTGCATTCAAATACATAGACTTTAAGTACTGGATCACAGTCATGCTGGAATAGAAAAAGGCCTTTCCCAAACTGTGTCAACAAAGTTCAAAGTTGGTATGCTACAGCATTAAAATTAAGTCCTTCGCTGGGAAGTAAGGGGTCACTTGAATTCAACAATTAAGAGGTGTGTCGCAATACTTTTGTCCATATAATGTATATATAATGGATACTCGCCCCGAGCAAAGTGTTTGCAGTATCATTTGCTTTCTCCATGCATTCATAGCCATCTTTAATTTTTAATAATTTAATGATTATATGTTGACACACTGCCTACAAAATCAATTGTCCTCGGATAGGAGGTAACATTTTCAACCTGATTAAAAAAACAAAAAGTAATAATTGAATTGAATAATATCTTTACCACATGTAAGAGTGCATTGTAATATGTATTTAAAAACTACAAACAGTGAGTTTTGAAAAATATTTACTATTTGTGGTTACTCAGATGTGTCCCACATATTTGTCACCACTGTCAGATATTTATAAAAAAGCCATAAAATCATGCAAATACAAGGTCAACTTTATTCCTGAGGACCCCATTGTCAAACCTTCAGCTCTATTGCAGGCTGTAAGATCACTCAAGCTCCTGTAAGTTTGTTATTTTCTCTTAAACTTGTTCATATTTTTGGACACTGCTAAAAAAAATTTATAGATTATGACAAATTTATACTTTTTAAGAAACATCACAAGTCATATTGGTATTTATTGTAATCAACAATTAAAGCCCCTGTTGAGGATCATTTGGAGGTTTTCATAACCGGCGTCAGACGTCACCACCTTCAGGTTTTCTGACGGTGGTAACAAAAACCTCTGCTCTAGATAAGCTTCCATTAGAACACAATGTGTTGTAATAGTTCATTGTAAAACATTATTTCATAAATATAATGCCACTTTTATACACCCCCCAACCCCCCTTGTGTTGCTGTATTAAGATTGTAGTCAACAGTCAACTCTGTGTGGACCTTCCTTCACTTTCTTTGTTTGGAGGAACAGAGCTGGAACCATCCCTGTTAAAACATAAGCATGAGAAACGTCCAAACAGTAAGTCCAAATATATTAGTACATGACTATTTGCATCAACTTTAAGTAGCAGTTTTGGCTTTCTTGGAATAAAAAGAAATACACAACTAATTTAGTGTTGTAAGTTTATATACGTTTACCAGATTATACAGTTGGGACAGTCTCATTCAAAGTATTGCCAGACAAGTCTGATCTGATCTTGTTCACCTTTCTCCTTTTTATGTCAGTTGCACATCACAGTTCAGCGAGGTGAAGAGCGGCCCACTGTGGAAAAGTGTGTAAAATGCTGCTCTCTTTACCACTGCCCTTTCTGTGTGCCTGAAATATTCAAACCTACTTCCAGAATCAAATGCTGGAAACACTTGGAGGGTCACAAGAGGAGAGCAGTCCGACACAAAGGCATGTCTGTTTATTTTTAAAGTGTATTGAACTGTCACTATGACTTGTACAGTCAGTAATGCTGAAGGCTTTGTACAGTCAGTAATGCTGAAAGAACTGGATAATCAATTTCTGTATGTGGCACAGACCTTCTCCCAACAGGAGTGAATGAATAAACGCTGCTCTGTGTTTTGATGTGAGAGTAACGAACCAGCCCCGATTTTGTCCACCCACCAAAGTGCTGTACTCCTGTCCAATCCAACCAATATTTACCCAGTTTTTTGTGTAATTACCTAATCTGGCAACCCAGAATGAGTATATTTGTGCCAGTAATTGTTTTCGGTTTTGTTTGTTGCAAAAAAAAAAAAAAGTGTTTGATGCCTAATATAATCCATTTTCATACATTTCTCTTTACATTTTCAGATTACTTCATCTACAAATGCAATTTAAAGTGCAGCTCCGTGGCACATTTCCATTGTGTTACCTGCACATCGACCTTTATAAGAAGAGAGTGGTTTATAAAGCATCTCGAGAGATGTGAGGACAGAAAAACTAGGAGGAAACTCTCTGAAGTGGTCAGTGGAGAAAATCCATCTCAGAAAGGTGGTCCATTGTCAAGAGCTTCTGGAGTTAGAGGAAAGGACTGTGTTGACATTTCAAAAACCAGTGCTGTGCAAAATCCACAGGACAAACAGGTAATGAAATATGTAGACCTCTAATGGAGAAAGTCCATTTTTAAAAACCATTTGGATGGTAGTGCATGTGTGTGCTTAATTAAATGTATAAAGTGTCTGTCATTATCAACTCACTTGTTTACAGTCAATTGAATTGCTGTCTAATAATTCATGTTTAATGAAAGGTTTTGACCATATAAACCATCAATAAATAAATAAAAAAATAGTAGCTCTGACTATGAATTGAATGCTGAGGTTTAAATGAAATGTCTCTGTTTTAAGCCAAACATTATCTAACGTTCACATTTCCACATGTGCTTTTGTCAGTTGCACATCACAGTTCTGGGAGGTGAAGAGCGGCCCACTGTGGAAAAGTGTGGAAAATGCTGTTCTCTTTACCACTGCCCTTTCTGTGTGCCTGAAATATTCAAACCTACTTCCAGAGCCAAGTGCTGGAAACACTTGGAGGGTCACAAGAGGAGAGCAGTCCGACACAAAGGCATGTCTGTTTATTTTTAAAGTGTCTTTCCTTTAAGTGTTGCAAGTTGATCACAGTGAGTTAGTCAATGGCAACATTAGTAATCAGCTCTAACATACTGTTGATTTTGATGCTTCACGCTGGTGACACTGTGTCCTTATTTGTAATCGCTGTATTTTCTTTTTTTAGATTACTTCATTTACAAATGCAATTTAAAGTGCAGCTCTGTGGCACACTTTCATTGTGTTACCTGCACATCTACTTTTGTAAGAAGGGAGTGGTTTATAAAGCATCTCAAAATATGTGAAGGCAGAAAAACTAGCAGGAAACGTTCTGAAGTGATCAGTGGAGAAAATTCTGAGGAAGATGGTCCGTTATCAGGAGCTACTGGAGCGGTATCGGCCAACAGCGCCTTTGAACATTTGACTGACTTCAAAAGCCTCACAGCTGTGGTGAAACCTCTTAGTGGCTCTTCAGCTCCTCACACACCAGCGGCCTCTCCTCTGCCTACCTGCACAGACTCATATGTGGAGAGGGGCACTGTGGTCATGCCTGGTGATCAAGAGGAGGAGGGAAATTGCTGTGGTGATGTATGTACCAGTACTGAGAGCGTTTTGCACATCCACTGCTTTTTTTGTTTTGTTTTTTACTCACTGTAAATTTCACACAGTGTTGCTTTTGTCTTAAAGATTTCAGCTTAAAATCAAATTCAAAATCAAAAACACATTTTACTCACATCCAGTGTAGTAGAACCACCAAAACACTTTTGTTGGAGGTGATGCCAAATACTTGCCTAGTGGTTTCTGATAGTGTACAACATACAGTAGTTAATAAAAATGGACAAAAGTTAGTAACAGGGGTAACAGCTGCATTGGAGCCTGAATTTTGTCCATGCTTCTGTTCAGACACCAAACATATCTTGCCGGATTTACTACATTTGAAGTAATTAGAAAATTCTATACATTTTATTCTAATTTCACATTGACCTCAGTACTACCACAAATATCTGGTTCATGCATCAAAATATGCTAAATGTGAAAATATCCAGTTTGTAAGCATAGTCGGGCATTCTTGCACAGTTAGATAATGGCAATTTCCCTCATAGCTGCTGCTGATTACATGGAGCATTTAGGACTCATACTATAAAGCAAGAAACGTGTGAAAAGCAAATAAAAATGGTAAAGAAGTGGGTTCATGACTGAAATACCCAGCATTGTGACATGATGTGCTTAGAAGTCAGTAAACTATAATAGTTTGGAAATTCTGTTTTGCCAAGGATTCTCATTTAGCCTATCATGAAACAAAGATACACAGTGCAAATTTTGAAATTACCTGCAAGTAGATAAATAATTTGTCTCTTCTTTTAGCTTTACCTTACTGTTCGGAAAGTGAACGAGGAGCCCCTGGTGCTTGTAAAATGTCAGGAGTGTTGCAGCTTGTACCACTGTCCATTCTGCTCCCCCGAAGTCTTCAAACCCAGTGAGTGCAAGGATGAAGTACAGAGACACCTGAGAATGCACTGTGCGAAGCCTGTGAGACATGAAGGTACCTCTGACCTTTTTTGTTTATAACTGGTGCTTCCTTTAAACAGACTCTCAACTTCTCCATCCAAGTATCAATATCGACAGATCAATATCAATATTGACAGATATTTGTGTGTGTATATATATGCACAACTTACGCACAAATTATTGAATGATTAATAAATGTAGCAGTCAGTTTTAATTTTATATGCTTTCATGGATTTACATTACAGATGAACAAAATGACACTGAGGAAACCCTGGGGAGAGCACAAAAGGATCCTTTAACAAACACAATAAAAGATGGATTTCCAGTTAGCACTGGCATCTCATATAGCAGCACAAACACCTGTTGCACTGAGACTGAAGCTGTTAATCAAACATTTGTGAACCAGCTTCTTTCTGAACACACATCTACAGAAAATGCCCCTCCAGAGAGAACAGAAAGGAAAAGGTCTAGTGTGATCACTGACCTCTGCCCATGGTGTGGCCTTGAGTTGAATCGGAAGAACTTACTCACACACATTCGCAGGAAGCACCCCAAAGAGACAGAAACAGTACAGCAAGACAAAAGACCCGCTCGGAACAGTCCCTGCTGCCCGGTGTGCAGCCTTTCACTGCTGCGGAAGAACTTACCACAGCACATTCGGAGGAAACATCCTGATAAAACGGACAAATCTGTCAAGAAGCTTATGTGCAGAAAAACTGCAGAACCACAGCGATTGTCCCGGCTACAAACAGTGACCGGGTCTTTAAAACCTCATATCCTGAACTCCTTTCCAAACTCTCAAACATCAACTACCCCTGCAGCACTGCAGCATTTCTCTCTTCCGTTTCAAACAGATTCACCTGCTTCAAAACCAGCACACAGTCTTCCAAAAGTTCAGTGTCCAGTTTGTGCTGCCACTATGCTCAAAAAGAACTTGTCTGTACACATGTCTAGAAAACACATTCATTTTGGAGTTTCTCAGCAGCTAGCTACAAAATAAATAATTTAACTACCTCTAATGTATGGCTACTGACTAGTTTGAGGACAATAAAATAGCTTTTTACTTCTTAAAGCATGTTTTATAGTAAATCTGTCTTTTGTTTGATACCTATACTCTCCTAAAAGGTATCTTAATGTGAGAGGTGCGTTTACCCAGATGTGAAAGATAAAGTTCACATTGCTCCATCAGGTAAGTCTTACCAACGAAGTAAAGAAGCATTCTTGTTTGTACTGTACAAAACACCTTTCAATTTTTGTGTCTCAAATATAGCTGAAAATGTTAGGAATCTAAGAACTCTTATTGGTATAGTGTGGTGTGTTTTGCCCAGTGTAGGAATAAGGAACTATTGTTTGCTTGAAATAAAATGTGTAGATAAACTGAGTTGAATTCTGGTTGCTGCGTTGCTGGCTGCCCACTTGGTGAATGGGTTAAATGGGTTATATTTTTTAAAAATAACAGCAGCTTTTACTGCAGGATTATAGTCGTTATTGCAGGATCGTGGCCGTTGGTGCAGGGTTGCAGCCTGTACTGCAGGGATGTTTTGAAAACAGCTGTATTTACATCGCAGACACACAGGGGGGCAGCTCTGGAGTATTGTACTGATGTTTCGACATTAGCCGAAGCACAATTCCAACAGAAGAGCAAATATGCCGAAGCGAGAGGCGAAGGTGAAACTTTTTAAACTCAGGAGAGCCGGAGAGGCTAAAAAATTCGGTGTAGCAGCGTTTACACTGAAAGAGCTGATCCAGAAAGGATGTGAATTATTCCAGGTGCAGCATGTTCTGTGAACGGATCTTATTTGTCTGGTGATTCGAGAGAGGTTTCACTTTGACCAAACAGACTTCCTTTTATTAACTATTTTTCTATCTAACCTGTTTTCAGACCCCTTTGTCGAAGGCTCGGTGTTGTTTATACGAGGACGGGACGATATTAACAGAGCAGTATTTCCTACATGTTCCAGACAACACAGAAGTGGTTCTGCTTTCTGCTGGACAGAGCTGGAGCGGCTGTGGGTATCTGAGAGACACGAGATACTGTATCAATAGTTTATATAACACAGTATAATTTATATCATACAAACAGCTTGTATTCGTCTTATACAACTCCATTCCGTTTTCTCACATGACACGTTTTCCCCCCAAACTCTCAATTACATTAATGAGAAGAAACAACAAAAAAGGGAATCGAAAGCATACCAAAAACATGTGTCTCAAGTCTTTGGAGACGCCGAAGTACTGTGCAAATACAGTTTTAATGTATTTATACAAATACATTTTTTGCATTTATGTATGTAAGAATAATAACAAATGTAACCTAATTAAACATTTATTTAAAATAAAATGTCATGAAAACGAAATAACACATCCTTGTGACTGTAATGATGTGACACTAAATGAACATAATTGTCTGTTCAATGAATATATATAGATAGATAGATAGATATACACATACACACACGTTTACTATAGGAGTAATATAATAATGATGCTGCTGTTATTACTAGTATGAGTGCTATGACACAGCAAAGCACTCTGTGCCTTGTAGCTTCTATTTCAAACATTACAGCATAGTCTTTCGAGTCACAGCCTTGTCACAATTTTCTGTACTGGCATAGAAAAATGCTAATTTAAGCTAACAATCAAGCTTGTGAAACATTACTTGAAGTGGACAGTGTGTCTTTATCTGTAGTGTAAAACACTCTATATTGAATGGAAGTGAATGTTCAGATTCTTTCAAATGGTTCTTTAGTACCGCAGCTGCTCTGGGTGGCACGCTTTAGAAGAAAGATCCTGGGGGCTTAATCCCACTCTTAAGGACCTGAACATTTTTAACGCACCTTAATCAACTCAGAAAATTAACAAACTGAACATGGGCTGTGTTGTTTAAAATAGGAAAACAAAAATAAGCATAGAAGGGGGCCGCCACAACTGGGAACTGCTAACTGCGAAAACAAATTTTTGCCTTCATTTTTCTCGACCAGCAGTGGTTTACGACATCAGTCAGGTGCTGGGTTTGGACAGTCACACAGATGAGCTTATTGATGCGGCCAGAAACCTTCTGCTGGATGACGGTGAAGAACTTTCTGCCAGAAGGAGAAAACTTCTGGGGGATCTCCTGTACAATCTGAAAGACAACGCTGATCTGGAGAACAGGGCAGATGACCAGGACTGGTTTGAAGGTAACAGTGGTTGTGAGTTAAATAGATAAACTAAGAAATAGATCAAATTAATTAACAGATTAATATGTAGAGTTGCCTAAACCCTTACTGAAAGTACAAATCGGATTGGACTGCTAATTTTGGCAAAAGGCAAGATCACCATTATACAAAAACCTTAACCAGCATTAAAGAAAAGGTAAAGGGTTATTTACTTATAGTTTCACACATTTCATCCTATTATAATGTTATACATTTTCACACATAAACTGTAATAGTTGCTGAAAGGCTCATTTGTTTGTTGTTGCTTCAATTTTACCTCAATTTCCAGGGATTGACACAAGGTTTAAGACAAAGTCTGCCTATATGAAACACAACTGTGAGCAAAGGATAAGAGGATACCTCAAAGAGGTGTGTGTGAAAATGTTTTCTGTTTTTATGGGTTTTTTTTATCTTTGTATTGTTCTGTTGCGCTATTGAACAAAATAACTTTTATTCAGTATAGTGCTATTTGCTTTAAACAATTGTAAAAGATGAATAATTGTTATTGTATGCTGGGGGCTCTGTGCTGTTACTCATAGAACTACAACATTAAATTCATGCAGATGAACCCACTGTCTATAGTAACTGTGAAAAATGAGTAGTTGGACAAGTTTTGTGTGTATTTCTCTCCAGGTGGATGGGCATGCTCATACTATTCAGCATGCCAGAGAGAAAGGCGAATACAAGAAGTTGGCAGCAGACCTAGCAGAAAAGCTGAAATCTCTGCGCTATCATGGCAATTACTTTGACAGGACAGAGAAGGAGCTACATCGACTCTGCACAAGTGAAGGATGGTTCTCCTGTCAGGTACCACAGATCAGTGGTTTGTGTAGATCGCAGGGTGGGGACCAGTGAGTTGTGAGAAACTGCATCAGCATCACGTGGTTTTTGCTTTTCCGTGAGAGCAGAGGGAACTGTGCCAAAGTGCAGTTATGCTGTCCATAGGTCACATGATGATGGAAGGCATTCTTGGCCCTCAAAGCTTCTAGTCTACTTTGCTGCTCTTTGCCCCTAGCTTCGGGCCACCAGATGCACAAAATTGTCCTGTCTGTCACTCATGACTGATGTTTAAAATGGAGCCATCACAGACATGTGTGTCTTTGCTGACATGCCACATTACTCGTAAAACAAGCTGGCTCTAGCCTGACTTGATATATTTTATGTTGTATGGTTGACCAGAATTAAACTATGTAAGCCTAATACAAAGCTATTGGGTTGTTCATAATGTTGAAGTATTAAATATTCAAATTTGTGATCCAAGGCACCCAAGGATTACAATGTTGAAAACTGCCACCGCAGCATAATTTCTGCACCAGTCAGTTCCCAATGAAGCCCCAGTGATCATAAAAGTAGGCTGAAAGGTTTAGAACTTTTTTGATAGGCGTCATTTTAGAAAATATTTAGTGGGTCTCAGGACAAACACTGCCTCTATATGTGGGTCTTGGAGTTTACATTTTTGGGGACCCCTGAAATGGGTAATAATAACTGCTGTGTGATATTTTTGTCTCTACAAACTCTATATTATTGGCTCTTATTTATTATTCAGTATTCATTACGCATCAGTATCTACTTCCCAGCACATAATGAACTGATGTTAATCCTTTTGACCATTGGTGTGTTGTCAGGGTGCCTTTGATCAGGAGATGTGCAAGTCTCTCCACTCAATAAATCCATACGGCAACCGTGAGAGCAGAATACTCTTCAGCACCTGGAATCTGGACCACAGGTTGAGTAGAGGCGATGTGATGCACATAATGGACAACAGATAGATTCCAAGTTTTTAAAAGAAATTGTCAATATTTTTCAATAATCTTTTTAGGAGACGTTAATAGAACCCCTCTTTTTCAGAATTGAGAAGAAGAGAACAGTCATACCGACACTTGTTAAAGCACTTCAGGGTAAAAAGAGCAGCGACATAAACCTGGACTACTTCTACAAACTGCTGTTCACTCGCGAAAATCTCAAACTTGTTCACATTGTCTGCCACAAGAAAGGGGCTCACGATCTGTCATGTGATTCACGCCAAGTGTACAAACGGGTTAAAAGGACCCAGAAATGACGTGAATAATGGCCTCCTATAATTCGTCAGAAGTGCTGTTTTCATCCACTGACTGGAAAAGTACAGCAAAAGGGCCACTTTGATCGGCTGGTTCTGAATATACTGTTCCTGTACATCATTTTATGCAATGCCCCATTTGTGTAGAATAGCTTTCAACTGAGTGGAAGTGCATACAAAATGTATTTTAATATACTTTAAATTTATTTATACTTTTTTAATAAAATGTCAGCCTTGTGGTTTATTTTTTTAAACTTGTTCATAGCTTTAATTGAAATATCCCATTTGTATTTCCCAATAAATGATCACAGTTCTCTGAGTTTCTAAGCTCATGTGTGGAAATGGAAATGTTTTTTTATTTCTCAACCAATCAGTTATTAGTGAGCTGCATTCAGAACCAAAGACCCTAAAAATGCCTGTCTCTTGTTAAAGCAGTTGCATTAATACACAACAGTCTACACTTACTCAAATCCATAAATGTTTAATTTGTCTGGACGGGCACTGTAGCTTTGCAGTGTTAAAGTAATACCATGGCTAACAATGAAATATGAAACATGATTTTACAAACATGATATCTGGTAGCAAAATTAGCACTTACAGAATTGTTTCAATACAAAAATATACATACGTGTAGTAATCAAAACCAGCAAAGAATTTGATGCCTTTTACAATTTATACAGACATGCAGATATAAAATAAATTAACAAGTTATGCCTATGAATATAAAGTTAGTGCAAATGTTTCATAAAATAAACTATACAAATTACATATATCTGGTCAATTTCAGATTTACAATGTAATCTATGTAACATTCTCCAGATAATCAATTTGACTGTACATCAGAATCCTCAAGAGGCAAATGAATAAGGATATACACATGTGAATAAAATGTAATCTATTATACAAAAAAAAAAAAAAAAATCAGGCAATCCAATTGTTCATTCTTGTTTTCTATAATCAATTACATGCATCATTAAAATCTTTAAAAAATGATTTTTGTTCAGTTTTTAGTCAACACCACAAAATTTCTTCCAGAGGCACTTCACTAAAAACACCAGTACAATGTGAGCACAGCTTCCTGTCCATGTTAAAACAAGGGTGCCATGGCTGACTTGTGCATAAAAAGTTACAGCTGACTGCAAAATTGAAGGTGTGTAAAATTGCTCCATCCTGTTCCTCTTATCACACTGATCATGTTACACTGTTTAAAAAGAAAGATGGATGCGTTCTTGTACAAAACCTTTTCACATTGCCAATATTCTATGCCATGGGTCACCAACTTATTGGCAAAGCGCAGTTTCACTTGTTTACTCAGTCGGTTCCAAACTGATTAATTAGATGCTTGGTTTCAGTGAAAACCTGCGGCCCTTTGCTGTAGGATTAGTGACCCCTTTTTAATGTAATAACCGTCCTTAACAATATATTTTCTGGGGTTTTATTTTTTTACACAACACAGTGGCTCAACCTTCAGCCTGATTTCTACCATTGGTTTTCCAGGCCTCAAGTCACTCAGGTTATTTGTAGCATAACAGACTGTAGACAGATTACTTTGGTTTAAAAAAAAAAAAAAAAAACCAAAAAAAATAAAATACATTCTTAACTGTGATTCTAAGTAGTTCCCTGAATTACCCCAACCTAATCAGTCATGAGATCCGAAAATTTTGTGGCCTTGGGTAGATTAAGCAGTATATATAGAAAAACATGCGGCTCCAAATGAAAAGCCCTCCTTTTGCATGTCGGTTGAAGTGTCACCCCCCCCCCCTTTTTTTTTTTAACCACTCAGTTTTTTTTTTAGGAAATGCAGGTATGGAGGATGTCTCAGAGTCACTCAGCCTGTTTGTTAATGCTTGTTATGTGTTCTCCTCATCACTGTCCTCTTTGGCAAAGAAATGGCGTCTCCTGTACTCTCGTCTGCTCATGCCCTCTGTGGCGGTGGCTTTGCGTGAAAATTCCTGCAAAAATATATATGATCATGTTTAAACACTATAATCAAATACTACATGTAAAAATTCCTTCTGCATGAGAAACAAACCTGTTTTTATTCTCCTGACTATATATTCTTTGAATGTAAACTTGATTTTTAATATTCAACTATTCACAATCACATGTACTCACATACCGACCAAAAGAGTCTGTGTCTGTCACAGCAATATCCATAGGCTGACATGTAGTGGGAGGGCTAACTCTAATCTCCCAACCATCACTGACAGTAGCCATATGGTTCCTCAAAGGGAATGAGAGCTGGCTGGTGTCCAACAGTTTGGTGCTTTCCCAGCAGATAATTCCCAGGTTTAGCAGGTGAGTCAGGGCAAGAAAATCACCAAACTATGTTGGTCTCTTGTCCCCCAGGGCCAGCACCTCTGTTTAGACCAATGTGCACATAACTATTACATGTGATGGTCTAATGATGAATAAATAATTTGGGGTGTCATGAATAGTCATAAGTCATAACTGATTAAAACAGACCTTTCAATAAATCAATGACTGACAGGCAGCATTAAAATCGCACCCATTTGAAAGCATCTCCAAGGGCACATTTAAATTAGTCCAGACAATGCCACTTTTTTAATAAAGTCTTTTGTTCATGCTTTTATAGTATAGTATAGTATGAGTCGATTTGTGTGGTTTAGCCCAAGATTTATTCTGATATACAATTAATCGTCAAATTAAGATAATGTAAAATGAAATCAGACGTGTATATACACTTACCTGGACTGCATTCAGGTTCCCAAAAAACTGTTCCACCGGGAAAATGTGGTTACTGTCCTCGTCGAAGAAAACACTGGGGTCCGTTTGCTCAGCTCTGTTCAGCTCCTGGTCCTCCTCCATCTTTCCCTCGACCGCAGCAGGGCTCACTTTCCCCGTGCTGTTCTCCTTCCCTCTCCCCTCTCTACGAGTCACCAGTCCGGCCTGGATCTTTTCACCTTCGCTCGAATTCCCGATCGATCTCTCCTCTCCTCCGCCGTGAGGTCGCCTTTTGGGGAGCCGTTTCCTCTCCCCGCTTTCTCCAGCCATCTGCCGCCTTCTGATTTCACTTCCAGCCGCGGCCACTATCCCGCAGAGCGCTCTCCTTCTCCTCCTCTGATCTCCCTGCGGCTCGTGCTGCCGAAAAACATCAGCAATTACCAGAAAAGTCAATCCACAAAATCAGAGTCCGACATGCTAACTTGTGTTTTGTTCTTCATTGTTTAAATTACACGTTTCTCTTACCAAAAACACAAAAATGTCCAATCCTGTTACACTGACGCTAACAGAGGAGAATGAGGCTTATCTACAATATATGGACAAAAGTATTGGGACGCCTGATCATTCCACCAACAGGCGCTTTAATGACATTGCATTCAAAAACTGTACATAGACTTCAATATAGAGTTGGTCCCTCCTTTGCAGCCATAGACTAGCCTTCGTTCCCCACGTGGAACTATAAACTTTGGGTTCCCATGTCCCTGCCAAGTCAAGTTTTTTCGAGATAAAATGTGATGCATCAGGGTAGTGTGTGAGGTGTGTAGGTATGTGAGAAACAGACAGAGAGAAAGAGCGACACAGAGAAACAGAGATGTTTACAGTGTGCTGGGTCTGATAAGACCCCGACGGGAGGAAGCAGTGGGGAGGGGGAGGAGACAGCCTTGGCAGAGACGCCACAGTCGCTTGAA
The DNA here is from genome assembly GCA_037974485.1 of Hemigrammopetersius urotaenia. Lineage (NCBI taxonomy): Eukaryota > Metazoa > Chordata > Actinopteri > Characiformes > Alestidae > Hemigrammopetersius > Hemigrammopetersius urotaenia. The sequence goes on from JBBPDC010000017.1 coordinate 13,095,034, forward strand.
CTTTTCACACCGACCCGGTTTAAAGAGACAGGACGCTCCTCTCCAGTTCCACTAAACCACCAGAACTCTGTCGTTCCTACGGAAAATAGCTCAGAACTCTTAAAGCCCAAATAGCGAGAACTAGTGTTTTGGTAGCTAGCCAATCATTTTTAAGTCAATTTTATCATTTACGTCGGCCCGGCTAACTTTCTAACCGCCTGTTGACACTCAAAGAAACAATATTTAACCATTGATTTACCAAGCTCACTATTTTTTAAGAAAGACCCAACCGTAGCAACACCGAAGTTAACAGTGTGACTGGTTACAGTGAACTTACCCAAACAAGACGACAAAGACGACCAAGACTCTTCCAGTATATTTCCAGCAGCCTCGTCCAACAGCCACGTTATTATGAACTAAATAAAATCCGTCACCTGTTGAGTTACAGGAAAACACGAGTGCAAGTTTCATTAAATTACCTGTTTAATTCTCACGAGGAGCCGTGTTAGCCGACTCTGTCTGCCTGCTCCCTCCCGAGTCTAAAGCTCCGCCCCCGCAATGAAGGAGGAGGAGCTAACTGAGACTCTCTGTTATGGAGGACGGACGATACCATTCAGCCTCCTGTCGATACCAATATCCACAGCACATATTCCCAGGTCTATTGCTATTTTTAGAGCTAAGATCAGTTAATGTGTACCGCAAAGTGATCATTTGAAATACGTTGCACTGGTTGACCACTTAATAATTTAATGATTAATATTATTAATATTTAATATTACACATTTTTTGTTGCAGCTCTTCTGTGTGTATGCAAATCAGAAGAAGGAGTGGTCACTGGCAAGAAAGGCCGGAAATATCGGATTACACACGCACGCCTACAACCATTGTTTCACACTTTTTAAAAATTACAGACACATGAAATGAGAGTATAAAGTATATGGAATGGGTCAGATTGCTACCCCCCGAATATTTGTACTGTAAACCTGTACTGTAAACGAGGCAGCTGGTGAATGGTGGTTAGGGAGTTGGCCCAGCGATTGCAAAGCAGTTGGTTTGAATCACATGACTCCCAGTGGCACCACTGAGGTACCCTTTGGGCAAGATCTCCACACACTGCTCCCTGGGTGCCACGTGGCTACACACAGCTTACTTTATCAATACATGTATGTATTTCACAGTTGTATCCATGGAAACAGTAACTTCCACTGTAAATTGTACTCACACAATGAACAAAGTCATAATACAGACAAGGCACTTGGGATTTGAGATACACAATTTTATGAGACGATATGTTAAACGTAACCTTTCACTTTTCAACCAGTGAATCACTGGTCCCCTGTTGGTCTCAACATGACATTTGAGGAACAGAACATTAAGGATTTAAAGCAACTTAAATTGGGTTTGTGTTAGTCATTGCAAGAATGACACACACATGAAGCAATGTACATCAGACATGGACATCTATGCTCCGGTTTTGGTCATAATTGTAAAATTGTAACTATTCTATTTTAAAAATTCAGAGGACCATGAACAATGGACATTTAAGGTATTATGTAGGTCACAAACTTGCATAGCAAGAGCAATATGCAGAATATATTATTCAATAGACATAAAATTAAACGTTATATTCCCCTTCTCTTGACAAAGGGCATTTCTCAATTTAACTTTTATTTAATTCATATTACCATCCACACTTCTAATGCTCATTTAAAAAGTATTTTTTAGGTTTTTAGTTTTTTTTAGAAAGCTTTTTCTAAAGCTTGCCTAAAGAAGTTGGTGTCTTGGAGATTTAGTTTAACTGCTTAGAGAATTGTTACATTGAATTGAGTATAACACTAAGAATAGTATCTTACTTTAAATTAATTAGTTTTAATATTTTTCCCTAACGGATTTATTGGAAGATTTAATAATTGAAAAGCCATTCACATGTATTTTTTGACACACATATATATATATATATTTTTTCCCCCTTAAACCGGTGTGTTGTAAGATACTGTAAATGTATTGGGAGACTTGGCTTAACCATGTTTTATATTTTTTCTACAATACATTTGTTGATAATAAGCTGACCCGACCCCATTACTAGTGTTTTATTGGACAGATGTTTTTTATATATGAGTACGTTCACAGATATACACAATATAAATGTACAATATAATTTAAAAAAAAAATAAAAAAAAATTTAAATAAATAACATATGAACACCAGCACATGTGAAGCATGGTGGAGCTAGGATAGTGGTATTTTATATTGATGCCACATTGAAAAAGGTTGTCTTTTGGTATTGGCCCCAATATAAGGCACACCTGTACACAATGAGACATTA
>JBBPDC010000017.1:13107393-13155029 GCA_037974485.1 Hemigrammopetersius urotaenia
ACACACACACACACACACACACACACACACACACACACACACACACACACACACACACACACACACACACACAAGCCACTCACTGTTACCTCACTGCCAAAGGAATGTATGCATATGTGCTTTATACTTACACCGTAATACTGAAGCCATATACACAAACTAAGACTTCTCATCAGGGGGAGATACACAGAAAATGACCCTTCTAACATTTTTTTGTCCACTAAAGAAAACACACAGTCTCACTCCATAATTAACTAAGGTGTTTCAGGCTGGTAAAGGCATTATGCATAGTAAGCACAAATGAAATTGTTATTTTAATGCAATAATTTCAGTCATTTCAACCCATTTGGAAAATACAACCAAATATTACAAAAATATACAACCATTTCTTTAGAAAGTTCTAAATGAAATGAATGCTAAACTAATAAACTGCAGCTTTTTGCCTAAAATAGGAGCATCTGTTACACAATGCTGAACATTTTAGAAATCACAGATTTAAAAGAATCTAATTCCCCTATAATATCCAGGACCAATAACAGTCCACTTTAAAACGTGGTGTTGACAAAATATAGGGAAAATCTTTTAGGATTATTCCATGTACCAATGGAATGTAGACATGAAAATGTAAACATGTTTACAGCCTACAGGAAATATGCTTGGATTAATTATAAGGAATAGACTCTCTGTATTACAGTGCACTGAGCAGGTATGTGCAGCCTAAAGGTATGGTCAAATTGACTTGGAAATTGAAGTGAAAACTTATTCAAAAAAAACCCAACAACATGGAGCAGAGCCCAGGGATCTTTAGGGCACCTCAACCTATTAAAGGCACTGCACAGCTAATGTCAACAATGAGCGAATACAACATTCTACACAACCACTATCTGCCACGTCAGCAGTGTAAGGTCGATTGCCAGAAATGATTTGATCATTTTATAACGTCTTTTGAAAACATCCAAAAACCTGTGCACTACAAACATTTGTGAATTAAGCTCTACATCTGTGTGATGTGTTGTTGCAGAATTCAAACTAATTTCCCAGACGGAAGAATTTGTGGCCATTCACTAACAGCGTAGTGGTGTGGGTAGAGTTTTCATAGGCTCGGTCTGGTTTCACATGGATACTGTGAAAGCTAAAGTAAATGAATTTTGAGTTGCTTCTGTGTTTGAATATTGTACAAAGCTTCATAAAATATACATCGACCTGTCTAATTCCAATAATAACAGAGCTATACAAAAGCTCCCTAAGATTTTGGAATAGTACTGAGCACTGTATAATGGCTATTGTTTCACATTTGTGTTATTTGTATGATTTGTTCTGTCCTGCTCTAAGGACAGGGAAAACCATTAACATTTGTCTGGGGTAACTGATGGTACGGTACAGATGTGGCAGATAGAAATGCAGAAAACTGAATAAAATATCCTCAGCCTCCGTGGACCTCAATGAACTGAGATGAAACACATGTTGTATGACCTACCTCAGCTCATTAAAAACACTAAGCAGCCCTGGAATATTAGATCCAGGTGTGTTAGTTAAAGTTTAGAAGTAAAACCTACAGCTGTCTGCAACCTTGGTGGGAGGACTGCTTACTCCTGCTTTAAGGTCTGGCATATAAAATATTTGTGAGCTTCTAGAGCAGGAGAGCTGCAGAGAAAGAAGCTTGGGGAGGATACAGTGTCAGCAGAAAGACACGAGAACATCACACTTATACTGCAACTACAGCATTTTAACAGTGGCTTGAAGGGTTTGGCGGTGCTGAAACTGGGCATTACTGTAAGTCTTGTGTCAATAAGATGAAATGTTAAGACAAAAATGATCTTTACTTTTTTTTTTTTTAGATGGTTCACTCTCATTTTGCCAAGATGACTAATATGATTCTCCTAGCTGCTGTGTGGAATTTATGCACACCTGTTTGGTGCCTGGCAGAGACATTAAGCCTGTAATTAGAGTGCTCAGATACAATGCTGCTGCAGAGTGGGACGGTGTGCCAGATGGTAGATGTTTGTTCAAAAAGCTACAAATAAAGTTCCTTCTTCTGCAACATATTGGATTTTGTAATATGATGTGGTTAAAGGCAGTTGTAGGTGGTGTGGCAAACACTTCCTCTTTTTTTGGGAAGTTTTAATTTAAGGAAAGTCATGAATAGAAAAAGAGAGAGACAGAGACAAAGAAAGAGAGAGAGACATTTAGGCTGGTATGTAACTCACCTCCTCTCCTGGAGAAAAAGTTTCATGACACAAAGGACAATGGTTACAGCTCTCAACAGGAAGAGCTGTTCAGAAAAAAAAAAACAAGCAAAACTAAATTATGTTATGCCATGCCATCCCTGTGTCTTCCTCAAAACAGCTTAGATGAAACTGTTATTGCAACAATATTACACCACACCTAGTTGCTGGAATTAGCGAGTTTGGTCAGAGGTGTTCATTTAAGAATGAAAATACACATCACATTGCATAATAAGGTACATCTAGCCATATATGATATGGCATATTTTAAAAGTCACAGTATTAGCCAAAGCAATTAACACCTTCATGTGACTGATACCAACCCAAATGACCACACAAAATAAGGTTTAAATGTTCATAATACAACACTCTAAATGGATAAATGATTTATTTTACATAAAAATGCCAGCTAAATCAGATAAAATCAACAATATAATGCATCAGTAGCAGTGTTGGCAGAGAAACAAATCTGTGATCATCTGTAACATTGCTATCAATTTCACTTAGTAAAAAAAAAAACTAAACTAACAACCATCCTCATGATCGTCATCAGATGTCACACATTTTCCTCATTTTGTCATCGCCTCTTATAGATAACAGTCATTTTTGGTGATTGCACAAGAAGTACTCACGGTTGCAGGAGGTGCTTTGAGCATGGTCCGTTAGTTTATCTTTGATTATGGCCTCTGAACATCGATGACACTGGATAAAATCAGATTTGTGCTCACACTCTGAGAGAAGGTGCTCTGTCAGACTGGAAATCTCTACCACCTAACACACAAACAAACAAACGCAAACATACCTGAGAATTTGAGACATAATTTGTACATACAAACATAATTCAGCTTAAAAAATAACACATACAACATTACGTGTTTCAGAACAAATCATATTAGTACAGTGGCTTCAAAAATAGTGCTCAAAACTGACCAAATGAACAAAAATCTGGGCTTTACATTGGCTGGTACCACTTTCTTGGCTATAAAACATTAATTTGTTCATTTTTATAGTCATCATTATGTTAAACAGTGTCAGAAACAAGGGAATCTATTAGAGCCTTCATTATTAAAGTGTTAACAGATACCAAAAGGATCCCATTACTTGTCATAACAGAAACACTGCTTTAAAATTTTAGTACACCAGCTCCTTTTCAGGAAGCGCACACTGCCATTTACTTAGACATTCCATATGACTCCCATATGTGGTTCATTAAAGTTCATCAAGTACAAGTACAACTTATCTGAGTTTTACCCTGAGAGTTATTAGCAATATGGGTTTATGTACCTGTTATAATTAATTTCTACAGTTTGAATTATCACAATTTGGTCCTTGAGTCAGATCCATATGCTTGCCCTTTCTTTCCTCCTTCCAAGTTGCCCTTTCTTTCCTGCTTTTTTTTCCTGCTTCCAACTCAGTTTCAAAAACTGCTTGTTTACTTCCTTACTGTGTTCCTCAATCAAAAAGCAGACCAGGCTGAAACACTCCTTAAAACTTCTTTTGTGACATCACTACAAACAACTAATTAAAAATGGTCTGTTTATGTAGCTTAGTTAGCATATAAAGATGACCTGGAGAGTGTATGGTATGTTTGAAACTTTAACAGTGTTTATAGATTAAATCAACAGAAAATCTGTTTTATATGATATGGGTCCTTTAGCACTGTCAGTCAGGATTCAGACTTCAAGAAACATAAGAAAAGAATGCATTGTAAGGTCAAGGCAGAGAACCCAGTATTGTTCTGAGGGCAATGTGAAAAAAGGGAAGTATGTGAGATATCTGAGAAAGGTCAATACAGTACTTGGAGTGAGTGTTCTACAAGGTTGGAATGCTGTTAAAGCAAACAAAGTGACAGCTGACCTCTCTAAAGTGAGCTGTCAAACAGAAGAACCAGGGAAACATGTGGCCAGAAAACTGAAAGGTACTCCCCTGGGCTCCACAGCCCGATCAATAAAGTGTAAGCATTGACCACAAGGCTAATAACATCTTTAGTGCTATGACAGAAAAACAATTAGCACTGGTTGGTTCTGCAACATTAGTAGTGCTTTATGCCCTGGAGCGCCATATTTTTCCTCTGTTCATTTTGTTGTGCTTGGCTATATAAGAGCAAATGTGCTCAAAGCAATGGTTTGTACAAAAAACAAATTCACACAATTTTCCCAAGTCAATCAAATAAGCTTTTAGCATTGAATCTGTGAAGGTAGCGTAGCTAACAAGCTAACAAGTATTAGTATTAAAGCTTTACAATGCTCTCCAGCAGAATGTCAGGTGTGCGAGGGTGTGATGGTATAGTCCTAGCACAACACAGACAGCCATTACTTGATTACATTACTTGATAGCTAAGTTAGCCTTGGAGCTGACGCAGTTCATCAGTGTGACTCATACAGAAACAGTCAACACTACACAAGCTTTGTACCATGACGTGACTGTGGGTTTGTGGGAATATAAGTTGATATACCTGTCTACACTGGAAACATCGGCACAGCATTGGACAGTGTTTCCAGTAATGCAGGTCCAAGCCGTCCTCTGTAAAAGACTCGTCTTTCTCCCCACAGAATATACACAGACTGCAAAACAAAACAGTATTAGTACACATACTGGGGTTCAACATGTTCTCCATACTGACTTAAACAGTTACATGCCCAGTAGAAACGGACAATTTAACAAAAAATGTATAAGTATACAGTTCAATCCAACTGGTGTCTGAAGTGGTAGATTCTTAGTATTATGCACAGTGTTCTCAGTAAACCATCAGAAATGCAGCATTCGGCACTTACTTGTCTAAGTAGTTTGCCACAGTTGACTGGCTTCCTTTGACTGGATCTCCAGAGATAGTTTCCTTTTTAACACCTATACAGAAAGACAGACATTTAGGTAAAATAGCCTCTTTATAATAACATCTTAAGAGTTAAAATCACATGTCATTAGGGATACTGGAATCACATAACAAATGTTTAGTTCTGATATTTCAAATTGACATCTAATGACGTAGTGAATGTACTCCAAGTGTTTAAGGAACACTGGGCTATATGCTAAATCTGTGTATATTATTCATTGTACTGCATTACTAAACCTACAGAAATAAATGTCGGTTATGCTAAATCACATGTAGTTCCAATTTTGCTGTTCCAAAAACGCTTACCTGGTTTAAGATGCTTTTCAGGTGATTTGTTTTTTTCCTTTTCCTTCAAAAAAAGGGTGTATGCCATTAATGCATTGTATCCATACATTTATAACAATGGAAAAAACAGCACGGTGGTAGATGTCCTTAGTCAAGTTTTTTTTTTTTTTTTTTACAAATGCAGGTTTACTTGAAATTCCTCAACTTTTTAGTGTTGTTCGAGAGCTGCAAGGCTAATAGAGTACTACAGTGAAACATCTACATGACTGTACCACCTTGAAAGTACATTTTCAAGTTACGTCCCAAGAGCAGCCGCAAATAGTGAAAAAATGTCATATTTCTATAATGTAAACCCTAAAAATGCCTTAATACATTACATTAGCCTATACTCATCTTTTCATTTTGTGTGAAAGAACACGACAATATGATGCTACTAGCGCCAACAGATGCTGCTACCGCCAGCAGATGAACGTACACTGATCTCCCTTAGAACAGCCAGCTGCTCCTGCAGGCTCCTGATCTCCTCTTTCTCTTTCTCTCCCTCCTTCTGCACTCTTCCTCTCTTCAGCACCTGACAAACAGACAGAGAGAGGGTAAAAGATAGAGGAGAGAAGTAAGAGAGTGATGCATACAGCGAGGATGAAAGAAAGAAAGACAGAAACCCTCCTTCTAAACAGTTACAGTTGTCACTTCAGAGCCATGCATACCTGAGTGTCTGGAAGTTTTCCATCGATCTTGGCAAATGATTCAAACAGGTTTTTGTAAAGGACGGTTTTACGCACGCTGGCATCATCAGGAGGCAGGTAGTTCAGTATGGTGTTGCCGTGGTGACGGTACATGGCCTGCACAATTCGTACAGCCAGCTCACGTACAGACGCTGCGCTGTGCTCCAGTGCACCTGCCAGAAACTAAACGCACTCAAACATTACATTCTAAACATTTCACATAAAATTAAAACAAATGATTAAATAAACAATGAGATCAATTAAACATTATTCTGCACAAAAATTAGTGCATGACAATTTCCTCCGGGATAAATAACATTTTCTGATTCTGATTCTAATAATCATAACGTATTATTCCAAAACTGCTATTTGATTATGACAACATTTCTAAATATCTGCTAAATTAAGTTATTAATATGAAAACAAAGTGGTTCAGAGTGGTTTCATGTGAGAAGAGATAAAAGCTTTGGTGATGGGATCCAGATGCAACTGTTTAAAGCCTTTCAAAGAAAGTCACTGGTGATACGTGAAGCTTTCTTTTTAAGCACAAAAAGTGCATGTATATGTGCAGGTTAACCAGTGGTTTTGGATTGTAAATAAAATGGCTATAGTTGCATTGTAGACATTGTGTACGCTGGATTCTGTCACTACCTCTGTAAAGTGTCGGTTCGTCTAAAGCATGCCACTAAGCATCAAATGCTGATAAATCCCCCATGAAATGAATTTTGTTTTAACATTCATAACATTTTTCCATCTCTTCTTTTCCCTTTCTGTCTCTCTCTCCCCTCCCCATTCTCTCTATCCCTTCATACACTGATGCTATTCATGAGAGGCCTGTCTCTCTTCCCCTCATTTTAATTACAGGAAACCCAATCGTGTCCAGGCTCGACCCAGCGGCCCATCTCCCAGGAAACCGGCGGCAGGAGGGAGACATTTATCAGCCCGGACTCCTTCTGAAACCCACGGCAACCCCCTTACCCACATACTCGGTCAAACAGGTAAATAAATAAATAAATAAATGAGTGAAGAATACAAATCAAATGAACAGTGGGAGCATTTTACAACAGTGATAAGTGGAGAACGCTAAAGAACAGTGTGAACCGGAGAAACATTGTAAATGTAACAACATGTGAATGTAGGAGAAACATCTAAGAGTTACCCAGCAATCAAACACAGGTACAGCACACCACCCAAACATTTGGGCTTGTTGGCATTTGTTGAGCGGGTGTGCCCTGGCCTTAGATAGTATAGAGAGTGGCAGTTTTTCCTGATTCAGGCTGTTTTCTAATAACAAGTAAAATCTAAACAAAATGTGTGCTCCATGGTGCCCTTACCAAATGAACTAGCCATGAGCTAATATGTTAGCCCGGAGCCAATGCACCAGTCACAAACCTACATGCTAGCCATGAGACTACACAGTATTGCAATACAATAGTTGCATTGTTACACCTCTGCGATATCCACTCAGAAGTTCAGCTGTGTGAATCTTAGACATTCACCTTTGGGTTGTAAACTCCAATTCTCTGATTACTCAGACTGTGTGGTGTTTCTTTCTGAAATGCAGTATGTGTACAGAAGGTATAAAACTCAGATCTGCTCCTGCAGTTACACACACAGAGCCAAGACTGAGCCTGAGGACCAGGACAGCAGCCCTGTTTCGAAACACCACCCCACTGCAGAAAACACTTCAGGTCCTGATCACAGTTACATGTAAAAATTCAATAGCTATTGTTGCTGCAGACCTTGCAGTTTACCCACCAAACATTCTCCAGGCTGCCTGACAGAAAGCCATGTACAAAGAAACCCAAACAGAGGATAAATATCAACTACTGTTACGGGCCTAGAGATAGACAGAACTGGGGTAGAAGGAGGGGGAGCAGGGGAGGGAAAGAGAGAGAGAGAGAGAGAGAGAGAGAGAGAGAGAGAGAGAACAGGGAAAAATAAAGAAAAAAAGAAAGACGTTCTGTCAGCACTTGGATGGTTTACACACAGGCTGTAGAAGCTGAGCTCTACAATAGAAGCTGCTGAAGGATTCTGTCTTACTGCAGAGAGGCCAAAAGTGACAGCTTTAGCCCAGTTACTCACAGGTTAAGAGCCTTATACACGGACATCACCCACTCGGCCATACAAAAGCTCTCCTGTTTCACGATCATTTCTTGTGCAAAGGCTAATTACCGATATGAAAGAGAAATTACTGGGGGGCGACTGAAACATTCACCACAAGACCAACTTTTGTTTTGTGTTGTTCTTCCATCAGCAAATATGGTACGATTACACTTCATAATCATTTTTTGCCTGTTTAGCCAACTATGTGAAAATATACAAATAAATATTTAATTCATAATTTAAGTGGAAACCTGTTGCAGTTGCTTTGTAGATACTTATCTTGCATTTAACTTATATGCAACAAAATATCTCAAATTGATCTTAACCTGGTCCAAATCTTAGCCCCAACCTCCAACTTGTTAGTTAATGATTTGAACATCTATAGATAATCAACTTGGAGCTATCTAAATCTAGTGGAACCAAATCATCTAATAAATTATATGTTTCTTTTTTAATCAAGTGTCCCTGACACCCCTTTCAAATAGTAAAATGTTTTGATGTATAGGATTTCTTCAATATGGTCACATTAGTCAGATTTGGTCCAAGTGGGAACATCAAGTTAAGATCCAGGGACTAGCTTTCATATACGTTTTGTATAGTGTTCCTCATTTTCCTTCTTATCTTAAGGCAAAACGCTAATATGAATAGGATCTGGTTCCATCCTGGAAAGTTTTTACCAGATGTTGCTCTTCTATAGCAAAGAATACATTTAGGCAGTTTCATATTTAATAGTGTAGCTAGTGAGCTGGAAGGAGAATAGAAAGGGTGGTGGAGTTGAAGTGAATCATTTAGGCCATGGAGTGAGGTCATAGCAGTTTAAGGGATACGTAAGATTTGTACTCCGGACATGGGTGCGGATTGTCTACCTACGTGTTTCAAGTATGATCCTCTGTCTCAGGCTATATGGGAGTCAAAAGTGGCATATCTCCAAAGAACGTGTTTTGTCACATTTTTAAGACTGTAGCAAGTTTATCAACATTATTGTTTTTACAATAGATAACTGCATACCACCAGCTGTGGCCATATAGCATGTTACAGTCAAGGGAGCAGACGTGGAGGGGTGTGTTAGAAAAGAAAGTATGCCATAAGGTAATAAGAGAGAGTAAAGGAGAGTGATTTGGAACTCAGAACCTCAGAAATGAGTGGCAGAGTAAGAAAGTTCTATACCAGCATGACGTTTTCGACACTGAAGCCAGAGTCTTTGGTACCAAGCTGTTCCAGAAGTTTCTCCAGTAGGTCAAGCCTGCTGAGGGCCAACCGGGTGGGCAGGCTGCTCTTTATGGGCTTTACCAGCTCAGCAGGGACCAGTTGCACAGCACGAACCTCTTTATACACAGCCATCTCCTGCAGAGAGCGAGAGAGAGAGAGAGAGGGAGAGAGAGAGAGAGAGAGAGAGAGAGAAGAGGGGAGAGGAGAGAGAGTAAAAGAGAGAGAGAGGGAGAGAGAGAGAGAGACAGAGACAGAGAGAGAACTGCATTTTTACAATCATTTATTATATAATGGTTTTGCAGAGTACAGTACAGTATATTTATACAGCAAATATATTCAAACTTCAACTCTTTGAAGAAGTCAAACAAGTAACATCATTTTTACAGGTACTAGACACATATACACAAATCATTTTTTTAACTTTAATCATTACATTAATCATTACAGCTAATTGTACTGGGCGGATCTGTGAAAAAGTTTTTAAAATGTCTACAACACCTATTTTGAACTTCTATAACTTCTACAGTTAGTACATCTTTTTTTTTTTTTTTCACCATTGTCATTACTGATCAGAAGTGATGTTTTTGACACAGTCAGATGCATGTTTTGGTAAATCATTTATTAAACAGCTGCTCGTGAAAACTGAGGCAATATAGAGATCATTAAATGATAGAATGCAGTCATTGATCTGACAAAAGCTCTATTCATATGTTGGATTTGCTTTGGCTGCTTTAATTAGTGAGGTTCTGTGCAGGGCTGGGAAGGCAGTATGATCTAACAGCTGCTCCTCCTCTGAGACATTGAGTCAGCCTTACTGACTACTGCCCAACAGAGGGTGAATGCCAAAACTGTCACACACCAAGAGAGAGGAAGAGAGAAAGGGAGAGAGAGAGAGAGAGAGAGAGAGAGAGAGAGAGAGAAGCCTGAGAACAAGAAAAAAAGTGCTAGAAAGAGTTTTCTCAGACACACACAAGGTTTTGGCAAAGTAGCGGCAAAGATCACAGTAACTATTACCTCTCTCTGCATCATGATTACAAACAGCTGAGAAGCCACAGAGCTCAATGGGACTTAAGCATGCCAATGTCAGTGAAGTAAATTCCACTAATGTTTCATTATTAATACATAATTCAATAGTTAAGATGTGAAAACGGTTATTCAGAGAGGATGCAATGTGCATGAACCCATTCTTTTTATTTCATATGCTATCCAAAATAAACTGTATGTACATTATTCTGTATAAATTTGACACTTTTCTTGAATAGTGCATTCATACTTTTTAGAATTCACATAATTGTGTGTAAAAAACAAAACAAAAAAAACTACAGAATTCCCTTTTTATTAAAAAACATATTTAAGAACTGTGTCTTAGGCATGCAGTTTGCACCACACTAACTAGTGGGACATATCCTTCACTGACTCAAGGAGAAAACTGTCAATTATATTTTTGGTTGATATATAAATAATAAACTGATCTTAAAAGTGTGGCAATACATAGATGGGAATATTAGCTATTAAATCGCCCCCTGACTTCTATAACAGCAAAGCATTTTCTGTTATAGTCAACAAGTGATGTCTCACTGAAACTAAAGAACAAAACTAGGTCAGAACTATTTGGTGGATGTTGTGTAACTAGCCTGGATGCCAAAGTATCAGTAATGAAAGAAGGCCCAAGGGCTCAGTGTTACCGTGCCTTTGTCCTGTTTCAAAATCATAAAATCATCATATTTGTTGCAGAAAATGAACTCAAACCATGATATGGGTCTGACATGTATATCTAAAGAGATCCTGACAATGATGTTATAATACATGTGCTCACATACTTAAGCAATATCTGAGCCGGATTCCGATGATTTTGATCCTGAAGACATTGGAGGGTCTGCTTGTAGAAAAGGTCACCCCAAATTTGGTACTATTTTATGTATTTACAATCTGAATAATTAATTTCAGCACATTTTGTGTCCTTGCATTTACAGCAGCAACTCATGTGTGGTTTACCTGTATGCAGGTGATGGCTAATGTCCGGAGCCTTGGTGTGGGCTCACTAGTGCGAGACAGCAGGGCAGGCCAGGTCTGTTCCAGACAGTAAGTGACCTCAGATTTGCCCAGCTGGTGAGAGGGCACAAACTCGCTCAGAATCAACCTTAGTAGCATCAGAGAAGCCTGGAACACCTAAACAAGACAAACGTCCAGTGTGCCGTTAGTAGACACATGACAGTTTCACAAATATTACATTCAGTACAGTACTTTCTTTGTACATAGGACCCTGAAGTCACAGGTTCAAACCCCACTTTCTCACCACAGCGACACCTAACCCTCAGTTGCTCCAGGGACTGTAACTAATGACTGTAAATTGCTCTGGATAGGAGTGTCAGCCAATTGCCGTAAATGTAATATTTATACACACACACACACACATACACATTTATAACAGAGTATTTAAATGTCACTCCACATACCTATAAACAGTAATGTGCAAAAGTCTGAAATAATAATCTGAACAAATTAACAAAAATTACATAATTGCTTTGTAATTATGTTAGTATTATTGTGTCCTACAACATACTGACACGTCTATATTGCCTTAATGAGGATCAGGATGTGGTATGAGCAGGTTGAGAGAGGTTTTAGTAGTGAATTCTTAAGAAAAATGTTTTGTGCCAACTGGCCGACTATTGAGTTCTAGTGATCGTTAGTAATGATAGTCTCACAGTGGCAGGTCTAAGAGGCAAAATGTGGACATAAAACAATTCTTAGTTGATCTACAACCTTATCTGTATGTACAGGGATTGGGTTATATGCTTGCTGTAAAAGAGACTTGAAAATACATTCATTACTTTGTTAAATATTTTGACACACTCTCACGCTCACATTCTTTGACACTTCAATTAGCAAGTAGTCATGATGGCTTGATAAACAGTCGTCAAAACTGAACCACAGCTAGTACAAACTCCTCTTTCAGTCAAACTTAGTTTGGACTCTGTGATGCTGAGGCTGTACACTGTCAAATTATTGCATAAGTAGGCCATGCGATAAACAGTAATAACACTATAATAACTAAATAATCTCAACAACAAATATAATAATAATAATATTTTTTTTTAAATCTTGCAGCTTTTTGCTTAACATTTGATTTTCATTTTGAGATTCCAAAAAGTTTTACAACATTCATTTATGTCTAACACAACATGTGGTATTGCAGAAGCAATGAAAAAAGGCAAATATAAATCCCTAAATCATAACTTCCCATTACTAACACAACATATCCAGCAGTTAAAGCTGTATGATTTGCCAGAACAGAATGTGTGTACTCAGTATTAGCTTTTGTCCCAAAGGGAAGGGGTCTGTGCCAGCCTGGCAGCACTGAGAGATCCTTAATCAAAATAAAATATATCACAAAAAACCTGTGTGTTTAACACACAAGTACAGTTAAGCAAAATACAAAAATATTTCCATATCATGACACATTCTAACAATATATAATATGCAATGGCAGATACAGAGTCTATGAAACAGTGTCTTCACGTGTTCTGTCAGCTGTCCCATGTATGTGTTTAGTTATTGGTTCTTGTCCTAATCTGTTCTGTATTTAAGTTCCAAGGATTCTTGTCTCTCACACATACCCTCACCTTTCCCATCCTTCATGTTTCCCCTATTTTATGTGATCATTGTGTTTTGGGCCTTCGTGCCTTCTTTATGTTCCCTGTGTTTTGAAATTCATGTTTTGTTGATAAAACCATCAAAAGAAACCCTGCACCTGCAACTCGCTACAAACCCTGCATGTGACAACAGAATACGATAGAATTTGCAAGATAAAATCCTGATACTCCACTTTAGCTACTCAACTGTTTACAGGTTCTCTATAACTGGTATAAATCTGTTTTCTTTCTTACGCGCACAGTTGTGGTCTAGAAGTACCGACAATACCCATTTACCGTATCCATTACATGCTACCATAAATGTGCCCCAACTTTATTTACTAGTACTGAAGGAAGTCAGTCAGACATGAATAGAATTAACTGTATGTCTAAAAGTCTTTCTTCCGCATAAACAGTTTCACTACCTCTTCTCTGAACAAATAATGTGGAATTTCTCAGTAAAGTAAAATTATATACAGGTAGAATCTGGAACCAAAGCACAATTTTACTGGCAGTCACAGTGCCGAAATGCTATTAACAGCAGCAACAGCGGCTGATTGTTAAAGTCTGTGCTGTGTTTGTTTAACTAAATGACCTTAGGGACAAGGCTTTGGGAATGTGTCCAGCACTGGGCCCTCATTGTTCAGCTTCTCATTGCTGCTGTTCTGAAGACTCTATGAATGAAACCCTGAAAAGAGCTGGCGATTTAAAAGATCATATACCGGAATTCTAGCAAAGGGTATTAATCAGGGACCTGACAGCTAGATAAAGACACCAGAAACACGAAAAACAGCTGAAATCTGAGAAAAAGTCTGGGGGAAACTAGTATCACATAACACATGCCCACTGATAAAGCTTTTCAACCACTACTAATCAGCCTTGCAGGGTGAACCATATGCTCTGTCTGTGAAGATATCATTTGTTCTGGGACAATGTCTTCATTCTACACAAACAGATTGGGAAAGTGAGTGAAGTAGGTTGCATTCTATATGCTTCATCATCTGCTTTTATTTATCTATATATGAAATCAGTCTCTTCACTTTCTGTTAAGAAGGCACATGCAGACTGAATATAAATCCTTTACCAGCAAGATATCTGTGGTATCTATCACTAACCCCACTTCATGACCTTGCCTGGTGTTTTATTTGCTATCTATTGGATGTGCTAACATTACCTTGGCTGGTTTTTACATTAACTGAGGTCGCTATTAATCCTGTCTTCAGTAAACTAAACTCTGTAGTTTCATCATCAGATTCAAATGACAGATCTGACTGGGCTATTGCCTGTAATGTTTACATGGAAATAGATTTTCTCTATACATTTATTTTATAAATGGGCAGTAAAGTGTCAATGACCAATTGCACTGAAGACGTCTGGCTACAATGGCAGTGAATAGAGGATGGGATAGCAGAAATCCAGGCTAATATCTACATCTTAGTGCAGGACAAGAAGGTATTTGACAAAGCAGAATTTCTCAGTAAGCTGGATCCCTTAAGCCCAGGCGAGGATGACCCAAAATAATTTCATGTGACAAAATTAAACCTGATCTTGCTTAGCAACTATGGTGGAATCAACTGTCTTACTTGAGAAACATCTTAGCATAGATGATCGGACTGACATCTGGGGATTTTAGAGGCCAAGTCAACACAAAGTCAAATCTCATGTTCCTCAAACCATTCCTGCAGTGTGACAGGATACATTATCCTGCTATAGATATTACGTATAACTTTGTTATGAAGACAAATACTTGGTCTGCTGCAATGTTTAGGTAGGTTATATGTGTGAGGCAGCTGGTAGCCTAGTGGTTATGGCATTCGCCCTGTGTTCAGGAAGTCGCAGGATTTGATTCCCAAGACCGCTAGGCACCACTGAGGTACTTTGAGCAAGGTACCCACACACTGCTCCCCGGGCGCTGTGTTCCTAGCTGCCCACTGCTTCACTTGGTAAATGGGTTAAATGCAGAGGAAGTATTTCGTGCTGTTCACACTGTGTGCTGTGGAGTGTTTAAATATGACTGAATTTTCACTTTCACTTTTTTTCCAAGTAACAAGAAACATGCCCAAGAATTCCCAGCAGAACATTGCCCAGCGCATCACACTGTCTTCTTCCCGTAGTACATCCTGGTGTGTCTATTCCCCAGGTAATCCACACGCACCTGGCTTTCTGCGTCACGTTTTCTAAGTCACTCGGATCCTTAAGCTTGCCCATTTTTCCTACTTCTAACACCTCACCTTTAAAAACGAACAGATTTAGACAGATGCCACTGTAACAAGACTGCAATCAATATCATTCACTTCACCTGTCAGTAGCTTGCATGTTATGCCTGACTGGCATCTGGCACACTAAGGCAGTAAGTCAAAGGGTCGTGTTATAGGAATAAACTTGTCAGAGTGGTATCTGACTGAAAGAGACGCAATCACACCCAATCCAGTCCAATCTAGTAAAACTAGTAAAAACTGGTAAAACTAGGAATGTTCCTAAGGTATTTTATCTTTTTTGACATCCTCAGTTGGTGGCCCTACCCCTCTGTTGTCCCTGACAACATATTTCTCTTCTCCAGTGTCATGTTGCTGTTTTTGTGGCACATCATGGTAATGACATGGAACTGAGATGGAACTGAGATGGAAAGTCACATCATGCTGAGTCATGTTGATGTCTAACTCAGAGGGAAATCGGAAAAACTGGTCTTGTCACTTTTCAATGATGGTAAAGCTGACCAAAAATGACCACAAAAGAAACAACTGTTTTCATCAATGCAGATTTCCATACATGACTTACAGATGACACTTTGTCAGATAGTGCCTTCTTGCAGAGGAATATTGCTGCCCTCATCAAGTTTCTCAGTTCGGTTTTAGGGGCTCCAGGTTGAACCTCCATAAGTTTCTTGCACACAGCCAGTAATGCATCTTCTCTATAGGACCAGGTCTTTGAGTATGCCCCGGCCACCTGAAAGGAGAACATTCTTACAGTGTCAGACAGCAATGTCGTATTAAAAAATTCAAATTTTTAGTTACTTTATCAATAAATTTAGAAAGAACAAAAAAATACTGCTTTGGTGTTTTTCATTGTATTGTTCTGAATGAAATGAATACTTGTGTAATTTAATTACTTAATTACTTCTTAAGAAACTTCTTAACTACTTCCTAAAGAAGGTTTTCCTTTTTCATTTACATTTCTGCTTTGATGCCCAGGACTAGTTCACAGTTTGCTACATTTCAATCTATCACTCTGTTGATCCTAAACATATTCTATCTTGAGACTGACATCAGTACTTGAACTAAATGTTTCTGATGTGTTTTCCTGGGGTTTATTCTAGAGAATTATCAAATCAGACTCAAACTAGTCACATAATCACATTTCTTAAAGGGCTTTGTTCTAACTAATATGCCCCGGAAAACACTTTTTAATTTCAGTTTAATGAGAGATATTTCTTGGGAAAAATTAAATTTCTTACCAGACTGTCTCCGTAGACCTCTATGGGCACACTAGCCTCTCTCTGGGCTTTCTCGGAGAGAGGCTCTGGTTCTCCAGTGCCCCCTGGACTGCGTGGAGTACTCGGATCCACTGGACCAGGCAAGTGATTGAGCTGAGGTTGAAGCTGCTCTCCTGACCTTTTCCTCAGTGCAGGCAGAGGACGCTCATCATACGGCATGGAAGTGACCTGAGGGAACACACGTAAATACAGAACGTGTACATTGTGATTATCTGGTTTTAAAAAGTGTACATAAACATAATAACCATTATCTACGACTAGACATTCTAGACATCTAGAGATCTCTCCATTAGTACTTTTCAGAAATGAAATGCAACAAAATTGTAATTTGTATAATAATAATAATGGTTTGTGAATCATCTACGTAACTATATGAGGTGTGAAAGAACTTAAATACACACGGTCCTACAGAATTTATGTCTATTCAACACTGAAATGTGGGCAGATTAAGCAACTCTGGTCTAATAAACAGACAGGCAATAAAGTTATTTTAATTAAAGACCTAAACTCAATACTCTGAGGTCAGGTGACTATAAAATCCTTGAAAAGCATGTTAAGCCCTACGGATGTTCCAATCACTCCTCAAGCCAGGAGACATGAAACAGTCTTAGGTTACCCTGTGTGCAAGAGTGCGAGTGCGTTTGTGTGTCAGAGTTGAGTCTCTAATTAAATTTAAATATGTTAATATTAAGCAACTCTGGTCTAATAAAAGTTATTTTAATTAAAGACCTAAACCCAATACTCTGAGGTCACGTGACTACAAAATCCTTGAAAAGCATGTTGAGAGAGAGAGAGAGAGAGAGAGAGAGAGAGAGACTTGGAAAACACATTGCACATGTACTCAATGAAGTTCACTGAAGTTTAGTAGATTGAATACTGTGCTCTTCACACTTTTAAAAGCCTATCCAAAAACATATAAAGCCTTTGTTTTTTCTGGTTATACTGTTCATTTGTTTTTGTTTACAAACACCATATTACATACTTGTATATCGAATAATATAAAGTATTTTTTATTTCTCCAGTCATTTAAGGTTAAATGCCCCAAGGCAAATAATATTTCACTGACTGATCTTCAAAAGAAAAAAGAGCCCACATCCTCTACTGGGACAAAGCACATTCTAAGATATATTCTTTTTTTCAATATGTTACATTCAGGAAAAATAATAAATAATAAATGTGTATTCAAATCTGTCCAGGAAGCGTACTTAGAAAATCAACAAACTAATTTGACTGAGTTATCCCAAATTTTGCATTGGCCTAGAATTAAAATCAGATTACGTTGAATCTCTAATTAAATTTAAATATGTTAATAGCATTATACTGCTGATCTCCATGCAGCAGGCTGAGATTTGATTCTCTGTTTGGGCAAGCAAGACTATTAATGCTGCATTCACCTACCTATGAAGACCTAAACATAGCATCAGCCAAGTGCACAGACGTAAATGAATGATTGCACTGATCCTCTATTGTCTGGGCCTAAGTTTTTCAAAACTGAGCTCTATCCGACTGAAGAAAATTCATGAAAGCCTGAGCTTTTGAAGTCAGCTGGAGTAGGGCCAGGCACACCCAAATATTTCTTAACCAATTTCATTTCTATTAAAAGGGAGGTGAGCTGGTTAAAAGGATCATTGTGATTTATAGCTAATGTACAGTATTGGAATACCACAGGCAAGGGTAGTTTGGCAGCCCTCCCTTAATTTAATTTGTTTCATCATCTAATGTAACGAGTGTGGCATTACTCAGTCAAATGTGACACAGCATATTTTAACTAGGCTAAAATGTGAAAGTTAATCATATGAGTTACTCAGACTCACATCAGTCTTCGGGTACTGAGGAGGTGTGGTGTGTGAGGTGTGCTGGGGGCTCATTGGTTTCGGTGTAAATGGATCCTCTTTCGATAAATGTTGCTCTGGCTTCTTCTTCTTTGGTGATTCAGAAAGACGGGGGGTATGTTTGACGGGCCGGATATTTGGAGAGGAAATGCTACAATCGGACACATCTTCTGCCATTCTCTGGATCTGTAACTAAAGAAGAGCGTCTGTAACTAAAGGATCTGATTTAGGGGACAAAGCAACAGGGACATCAGGAGGGTTGGTAAACAAACTTCACAGCAAACAAGATCCATAAACACTTTTGAGTAGATATTCACCTAAATTATTTACCATGACAGATAATGTAAAGTGTTAATATAACCATGCGCAAATATAGCTTTTGTGAGTTATGAAGATGGTAAGGGCACAACAATTGAGACGGTAATTTTGATGGCCTAGTCTGCAATTTTATTATCATAAAAAGCAACAATGAGGACCACATTCTCATCACGTTGTCACGGCTGTGGGCCGTTGGAGGCAACCGTGCTTTGTGTTGGGGTTTATTCTGTGTCCTGTGGCCTTTTGTTTTGGTTGTGTCACATGTTTTTGGTTCCCCACCTGTTTCCTGTCTGTGTTCCCCAGCTGCTTTAGTTCCCGTTCTGATTGTCCCGTGTATATAAACCTGTTTCAGTTATCCTGTCCTTATGTCTCCATCACCTCAATACCCTGTCTGTTTCTGCCCTTGTCTGTATCTTGCATCGTTATTACCAGGAAGGCCCACGCGCCTGTTTCTTTTGTCTTTTTGTTTGCCTTAATAAAGTCATGTATAGCATGGATCCTCGCGTCTCTGCCTGCTCCATGCCCTGAGGTAGCTCACGAGGGCCAGCTCCATCCAGCTCCATCCAGCCCTCGTGTCCACTTGTGACATCCTGTTATAGATACCATCAAAAAGCCAGTGCACCATGCATAGGAAAACTGGGGAAGTTAACATGAAAGAGGAAAGGGTAATACAAGCATGGTAATACAAGCATGTTTGCATGGTTTAAAATAATACAGAACATACAATTTAAATAACACCAGGAAACACCAGCAATACTACTGGTGAATCTACATGATAATGCCTCCAAAAGATTAACAATGGTGTGAGTTTTTGAGTGAACACCATTTAACAATAATGAACCAGGCAACATCTATGAGATTTGATGTACAAAGCTCAACGTTAGTCTGGAGTATTTGTGCACTGCCTGGCCTCTGTGCCCATTTTACTAGAGTAGGGAAAAATGAGAAATAGACCACAGCAATGATGTCACCACTACACTACACCGCTACACAAAGCATGAGTAAAGACAGAGGTACACAGAGTACAGTAGTGTGATAAATGAATGAATAAGTGGATAACTGCTAGATGGATGGTGGACAGATGTCTTACCTGCCCCATGTCAAGTAGGTCATGTAGCTCAAGTTGCTGGTAGACTCTGAGTCTGTATGCCTCCATCTGCTCCTTCTTCTGCTTTGCTGTGTCATAATCTTCCCTTTCTATAGCGCTGTGCTTCTCCACATCATACCTGCCAAGACGCTCACCCACCTACAGCATCCAAGAAACAGAGAAAAGGACAAATTAGTTACCTTTGTAATGCAAAAAGGATCAACAGCAACTCTTCTTCCCCCTTCAAATTATCCATAGTAATAGAAACAATTCTGGGTGCTTGTGCACTGCTCCCTGGCCTTCTTGTTTAAGTACAGTTATTAAATGGAAAGTTCCATATAATCAAAGTTATTTGCAAGGTGAGTTCTTGATTCAGGGGTCAATGAAAAAGTTTGTTAAACGTATAAGACTTTAGACATGTAGCCAATGCATGGCAAACAAAGATAGTAGTTGTATTTAATAAACAAATGTGATTCAAATGATTGTTCCCATAAATGTTGTCCCCCATGTGCTTAATTACTGTAGACCTCAAGTCTTAATTTTTTGCAATAAGAATAATTGTCCATCTATTTAGAACAGAATAATCTGATCTTGGTTCTCTTAGGTCCCAGTGCTACCTTCAATACCTTTTGTAGGTCTGCAATGGCCTGTTTGAGTTTTTTGGCCAGGTCATATCTCTCTAACTGGACCATGTCTTGCTTTTTATCATCCAGTAGGCGAATGATACGGGCAACCTCGGGATCCTGATACATGTCAAATGCCAAATCATCTAGCGGCGAGATAGACTCAGACCTGAAAATACAGAGAGCAACAAACAATAATAAAGAAACAATAATTCAGCCTGACATAAATGCATCATACAGTGAATAAAAGAAATGTGCTTATGGGAACCTACGGCCAAAAATGAATTTGTTTAAAATATTGAAAAGTTAAACTAAACGTCATCAAGCAAATCTTACCCATATGAGCCATCCAGAGCTGAGCTGTGCTGTGTGCTGCTGAGGTACTGCTCAATCAGGTGATCTCTGTTGGGCTGGGGCAAAAAGAAAAATAAATAAAAATAAATATTTGTATTTATTATTTTATTTTATATTTACCATCACCAGTACTTTACAAATTCACATCATATTCACATTATAATGCACTGTGTCAGAAATCGTCACAGAATTTGTCGCTTTTCACTAGATTTCACTAGAACAGAACTTCAAATATTCTTAACTAAAAGTATCTGGAGTAGAGCTATGGGATTTAGAGAGGTTCCATGGATTTCACAGATGTTTTCACATGAATTATTATTTTTTTTATTTTTTTTAAATAAATTATTATTTTTTTTAATCCATGACATGAACAGGCAGGTCTAGGTGAGTTGGTATGCAATTACCCATTCTCAGGATGCCATAACATTAAAGGTTCCCAAAGAAAACACTTTTTGGGCTGTACCACTATTCAACATAAGGTATAAACACTGAACTAAAAACTTTGACTGAAGTATGCAGTAATTACACTTAAATGCAATAAAAGCACTAAAAGCTCCAACAAGTAGTTCTATGAAGTATGTTATTTACACAATACAGTAATGAAAGAGGGTATACACGCTCATCTAATGATAACACTGTTTATAATACTGCTTCCAACCATTCAGGCATTTGTGAAAACTACAGCAGAAGCATGAAGTTTTGGGTAAGGGCTATGATCATGAGGCAAAAAATACTGTCTGGTTTAATATTTCTTAAATCAGAAGATCTTCGAAGTAAGTTTCATATTATATATATTAGGGCTGCACAATATGAGTAAAACATGCGATATGTGATAACGTTGTTGAGTGTTGCGATGGCGATATCACATGCGATAAGTAAATAAAAACATAGCCTTTATAGTGTTTGTTTTTTTTAAGAATTTACTTAAACAGAGCATTTTAATGCCTCCCATAAAACATTTGAACAATTGAACTTTGTTGAAAAAAAAAAAAGAAAATATTTAATAATTTTAAATCTTAAGTAAACGTAATCTAATGTTAGTAAGTTCTTAGCCAGAAAAAATAGCAAAAGGAACAATCTATAACAGCAGCACAAAAGATGAAGAAACTGTCTAGTGATTTTTTTGCCCTCTTCTCTGTGGCACTGGGTGAAGAGTTTTGGAAAAACATTTATTGCAGTTTAGTCAATAAATGCGATATGCATAATTTTTTCGTGATATGGATATTGCGCATGTTGATATCACGATAACGGTAAATATATATATATATATATATATATATATATATATATATACACACATATTTGACTCTGTTTTACTATAAATTACACATAATATCTAACCAGTTGTACGGTATGCTAAATTAAAAATGAGAGACATTTTTCTTATCACACTAATCAGTTTTATCTTTCAACTACATCTGTATTTCTATTTCAGCTCATGATGATGCCATGATATCCCTTACTCACTGACTAAAAATAAATCATGCTTTGCGAAATCTTATGCTTAATAACTCAGGCTTTATTACCACCGATGTGACGCAGCTCAGCTGCTATATTCTACTGTTACTGTGGCAGAGTTAGACAGAGACACACAGATACGTGAGTAGTACAGTGTATGTGGGTGTGTGGGTGTGTCTGTGAGAGAGGGTGAGAGAGAGAGAGAGAGAGAGAGAGAGAGAGAGAGAGAGAGAGAGAGGAAGAGGGAGAGCGAGATTAGTATAGAGAAGGAAGGAGAGTAAGTAATACAGAGAAATTAAGAGAGAGAGAGAGAATAAAAGAGGAAAATGAGAAAGAGTAAAAACTCATTGTGAGTGCATGAATGATAAAGAGCCTTATGAGTACACTTTCCTCAGGTTCTTTGGATCTGGGGTTAAACTACGAAATATAGCTATATGCAATACTTGAAAAAAATAATACATCAACAGATCCATTAATCCATGATTATGGCGGGTAATTATCTGATTACTTGGACATGGAGAATTTCACAGAAATGAACAAAAGTAACTTTGTGCAGTCTTTGAACCCACCCACATGAATCAGTATAATGAGCTAAATGCACATGTCACCATCTGCTGGCACTGAAGTGTACTACATGATCAATGGCAAACTGGATTTCCTTTCACTTACTATTGGGCTGATGTCACTGCAATCCACCGGGTCGCCTAAAATATTTATAGCCACTAATGCAACCTGGAATAGAGGGAGGAAAAGTGCATGAGAGAACATAAAAATAAAAACTGAAAAACTAAAAATAAAACATTACTGTGTATTTAGGTTACCTGGTTATAGACATTGTATTGATTGACATGGTTTTGATGAAAAGTAAGCTTCAGATATGTCCCAACGGCATCTACATGCACTGACTTCAGCTCTCGTGCTCTGAAACTTGTCTTCTCATTATTTGAGAGTGACACATACCTGTAAAGAAAAGATTTAAAAACGCTGCTCTTATAGCTTTGTTTCCATGTTTGAACTGGAGTGTGAAGGGTATGTTAATCAACTTTTACCTACTAGATTTACCTACTACATTCAACTATTTCTTTAAATGAGGACAAATCAGTATAGAACTATTAAGAGAACATGAAGCATGTCTGGAAGCATGTATGGTTGTTACTTGTTACAAATCTTTAAACTCAATTTGCCATATAGAGTGGTTCGGGGAAATTCACTGACCCAAGTCTACGTAGCTGGTGGGGGTTTCTGGGAGAAGCAGGTTCTGTTAGCCTGTCCCCAGTGTGGAACTCAATCTTGGATGAAATAAGGTACTGATGGGCCAGCAGCTGCAGCTTCCTGATGCGACATCTCTCCGTCATCTGCAGTGTGATTTGCTGTGGGAACGGACAAAACCTGTACACAATCCAGCAATATTAGTGACCTCATATTAGCTGTAAAATTGCTACAATTAAATTAAAATGCTACAATTAAATTAAAATTCTGCAAATCTGTCCTAAACAATGATCAGACCTAAAAATATTTCCGGTGCAGAATATTTAGTCAAGTTGTTTTTAGATGCATGCCAAGTTTGCTTTTTTGCATGGTTTTAATCATAAAGCCTATCATTCCATGGAAAAAAACACTGTGATTCAGACAATGACATTTACCTGGCAGACCTCCAACCACTGACAGTAGGAGCATGGACCATAAGCTCCTTGGCACTGTAATTTTCTTCTTGGCCAGACCAGCTGACCACAGTGAATCCTATCTTACGTGGCATCCTGCTCCCGTGCACTATAGACAGATAATATACAATCAAGAAATACAGTTCAGTCCAGTGATCCATAGAGCAGTGCCAGGTCTACATGAAGCTTAACTTGATTTTTTCCAGTTTCTCTTGGGTCTAACTGCAAAAAAATCCACTAACTAAAAAAAAGACAAAAGCCTTTTATCCTTTATATAGAATAATGCAAATATATAGAATATGCAACCCTCAACATCCTTGAGACAAGTAGCATTTAGCAAGGTCATGTGAAAATGCCTTCACTCTTCTATCAAGAGTACTGTGTTGGCATGAGACTGGGGCACTGGCTACTCTTTTGCTTTGCTGGCCAAGTTGTTAGGACATTGACATTAAGACATTGTTAGGTTACTGTTAGCAACCAGCCAAAACCACGTTCAAGCACCATTACAGCACCACAGCAGAGTTTGTTCGAAACTTTCACCATGTTATTTATGTTGTGAGCTGCAGTACTATACTGAGTTTTACAGGCAAAAACCTACAGTTACTTTAGCTAACATGGCTAAGCAAAGCATTAAATAAACACAGAATAAAAAATAACTTGTATCGGTGCAAATTAACCAATGAAGCACGCAGCCAGAGCCAGAAATCTGACTGAGAGTCTGTAAGGTCCTTAATATGTACGCAACCGAATAATAAAAACGATATTTACCCAAATACAAAGACAGCCGGTTAGTCCCATCTCATCTCCATAACCACCGTTTGACAACTGATAGCATGTACGCATGCGTGTCCTGTGAAAACGCGAATAGAATTCTGGTAATTGTAGTTTTTTATTAGGCTTAGACATGGGTTTTGAATATTCACCGATCTTTTTACTTTAGTTACAGGCTGTGCATTTTAGCCAGTGCCCCTCTTCATCTGTATGCACATGTTTGTATATTGATGTCTTCCTCCAAAACTTTCAAAAGCATCATTGAAATGGTCCAGCCTCTTCAGGATGTAGTGGCTCATTCTTTCCGGTGTCGTGTTAGGAAGTATGGCGGCGGAAAGTGCTTCATTGACGGTTTGGCCAGAAATAGAAAAGGCAGAAAAGGAAAACAGACGAGAACTGGTCCTGCACGGTGCAGTAATTGATAAGAAGATAGAGCTGGAAGGTGGTATTCACCCCAGGCTTTATTCTCTCTCTCTCCTGAACTACCTGGAAATCAGTCAGTGTCCGAGTTTACACTGCCTACACGAAAACGTCAACAAACTGGATCACCTGCAAAGCCTGATTCTCTGTAGGAATAAGATCACATCCCTGCCCCAAAGCATCGGCGAGCTGAAAGCACTCAAAGTTCTGGACTTGTCGGTCAATGCCCTGCAGGATTTGCCCGAGGAGATCTGCAGGCTGAGCGAACTGACTACGCTAAATGTCAGCTGTAACAACATCAGGGATCTGCCACATGGGCTGAGTCAGTGCACCAAGCTTTGCAGCATCAATGTGTCCAAAAACGCCTTAGCACGACTTCCAGATGATATCTGCTCTTCCTCCAGCCTGGAGCTCCTCAACACTATCATTGCCTCTGAAAATGAGATAGAGCAGCTGAGCAGTGATATACACACCCTGCCTGCTCTGAAGGTTGGTTACTGGTTGGTCTTTATTCACTGCTGTCCTTCCAAATATAGATAGATGGATAGGTAGATAGATGTAGATATGAATATTTTGCTGGGTGGGTGAGTAGACAGATCCACCCACCAGCCCGTTTGTCTATTCATAAATGAATAAATAAACAGGTTCAGTATAAAGTTGGATGGATTTATGCATAGGTGGACATAAAAAAGCTCCAGTTGCTTCGAGTTAACAATGTCCCTTACTTTAATTAATAAGCTTGGAATCCCAAATCATTTTAATGGCTTTCTTGCCTTGTAACTGCTCTTCCTCTCAGGTTTTGGACCTATCCAACAACAAGCTCCAGGAGATTCCATATGAACTGTCTGACTGTCCCAGGCTGAAGGAGATCAACTTCAAAGGGAATAAATTGAAGGATAAAAGGCTGGAGAAGATGGTGAACGGCTGCCAGACCAAGTCCGTGCTGGACTACCTGAGAGCTGGAGGACGAGGGAAAGGGAAAGGCAAGCAGGCGGAAGGGGAGGGCGCTGAGAAGAGTGATGGGAATCGCAATATATCCAAGAAGAAGAATGCTCTCAAGCAGAAGAATAAAAAAGAGGATGAAGAGGTGGATGAGTTGAAGCAGATGGTTGTCAGGATTCTGCATGTGTCTGAGTCCCCTGCTGCAGTGACGGTACAGGTCTCTGTACAGTTGAAGGATGTGCGCCCATTTATAGTGTGCTGCATCGTTAAGGGCATGAACCTGAAACCCGGAAATGCACTGAAGAGGTTCCTAACAGCTCAGGTAAAGTAAATGGTCTCATCCCATCAGCAGATGATATTCTAAAATACACAGTGTGAAACCTTCCCATTTCTCACTGTTCCCTAAGGACAGCAATTTTTTTCACATCGTATTTGACACTAGGATTTTTGGAACAAAAAGTCTTTTAAATGTATTTATTTTAAGTTTCACTTAAATGACCAGGACCCACAGGTGGCCTGTAATGACCGAATTCTGGGATGTAATGAATCTCAGAATTTAAGGAGTTCTATCACTTTTTCATAATTTCTGCATAGTTGAGATGTAAACAAAGTCATTCAAAGTAATTTGATGAATGGTACACTTCCCAACTCATGGGAGAGTTTATAATGCACTATATATACTACTCCACCAGGAATGGCTTTATGAAAGGGTAGACAAAACCGATAGCACAAAACATTATCCCAGGTCTCAAGTGATTTCAAGCATTTATGCCACATAACGTTTAGAAATATTAAACACTTCACATTTCTGATCCAGTCAACACCCATGTGAACAGTTCTGACTCTCGTCAAATCGCTTGGAATGACTTTGATGAACAAGTGGCCTTATCATTCATGTTATGCAGAAAATGTAAAAAAGAAAATCTGTAGAATTTCCTTTCAAGTCAAGTATTTACCATACAAATTTTGTCTTTAGGGGACAGTTTTGTTCATTTCATGTATACCGGTCCTAACTAAAATCCTACATTGGTGTGTGTAATTAGGTGTTTTGGTTAAATGTTTTAATTTGGCATCTTTTATTTATTGCTCAGACCAAGCTTCACGATGACATTTGTGCCAAAAGGACTACAGCTACTATCGCCACTCATGACCTGAGCTTACTGAAGGCGCCTTTACAGTACGATGCCAGACCTCCTAGTGATCTGAAGGTATGATTGATCTTAGCATGTATGTATTTGTTTGTGTTTGTTTGTATGTGTATACAATAGGGGTGGAGGTAGCTCAGTGGGTAGGGTACTTGCCTCTGGACCAAGAGGTCATGGGTTCGAATCCTACCTTCAGCACCACCACTGGGTTCCTGAGCAAGACCCTTAACCCCAAGTTGCTCCAGGGAGACTGTCCCCTGTAGTTAAGGAATGGAAGTCGCTTTGGATAAAAGCGTCTGGTAATAATGTAAATGTGTCCTGTTACATGTGAGATAAAGTTTCACATTTTATTGCTGAGACCACAAAACAAAATCTTCCAGACAGGGTGGAAGTAAGGCAGTCAGTGGCTATGGTTAGGTAGAGAAAAAGCTGAAACAGTTCAGAATATAAGGGTTTGGGGTGATTACTCTGTTTGATTGCTCTGTTTGTTAGAGCAAGTGAGAAAGATGGCACTCCAATCCTGGTATAAAATACCAAATAACCAGGCAATGACTCCCGGAGCTGCTTGGTCTGAACTTCCAAAAAAACTCTGGTGAAGTTATGAAATATGAAATGCTCGGTATGCACACACACGATCACACTCATTCAAGTACAAAGGCAGCACGCTTACTCAGTTTAAACCATCTGAGACTGTGTCCCAGGGATTTTGTGATGCTTTGCACTGTACAGAAATCATACCTTGGTATGGCCTGGCTTTATGCTCAAGAATTTCACAAGATGGAAAATAACAAGCATGGTTCAGAAAGCTTGCTAAATATGATCTCAATTATTGTAGCTCAGTTTTTGCTCTCATAACTTTGCTTTACATATTTCACCTAGCTGTTAAATGTATCAATGTGAATGCTAAGTGAACCAGGACTATAACAATTTATAATGTCTTACTTTGATCTGGACCAAGAGAACTTGCACGCAATTCTAAACGCAACAAAAACTGTAAAAAAAAGGATGGTGGGTGTTGCAGTTTTCAAGTGAGCCAAAATATCCACCACCCTCCAGTATGACTGGAGAAAAAGCTGTAATTGGCCACACCTTAACACAACCTGTTAATTTCACGCTTTCCACCCTGAGGCATAAGCGAAATTGCCATCGTGGTGAATAATGTTTAATTATGGATGCAGTCTAACGCTGGGAGCTAAGGTCTTGTGTTAATTACCATTCTGCATTCTCTCCGTACTGTGGAGGAAGCGGAGGTGCAGCCGCTAAATGTGAACAAAATGATCCTTACTCAGTAGGTTGCTCAGTAATTGGTTACCCAGTAACACATTGTGTAATCTTCCAATCAGAACACACCCAGCAATTGCATAAGAGCCTGTAGGGGAGGTACTGTGCATATTTCATGATGCCTGGTAAAGCTGTTATTATGAATGGCATGGCATCTAGTTTCTAATCTGCTGCTTAAATAGTGTCATCAAGAAGACACAGTTCTCGATTTTAATTATGAATGAGTCATGCTTTTGCTTTTTGTCCTTTTTCTTTTTGCAGGGCATTCATATAGCCCCTGTCTCTGTACACATAACAGTGTCAGGGGCTTTGTAGGGCATCTTTTATTTCTGCTGCCCCTGCTTTTTTGTGACAGTCTGTTGAAACCACACCTGGCTATGACGCACAATACATTGTTTGTTTGATTTTTAATTAAAGTATTGCCATTGCAGAAGGACTGCGTTCTCTAAAAGCAATGTGTGCTTTGACTATTCCTACCTCTTTCAGCTATTCTGTGAGGGTGTTTTAATGAATCAAGGTGTTAAACAATTATATAACTCATTGTATAATGTTGTAATTACAATGTAGAAACATTTCTTGCATTGTGGTATTTTCATATTGTATAACCCTACAACAAAAGAGTATATTTTGATGCCAACTGACATTCATTTACTGTGTTTTGGCCTTTTAATGATGTAGCACAAATACTAATATCTGTTCAATACTGCTGTATTTCTTTTGAATTGCATTTTTGTTTAAAATTAATAGTAATATACATACAATTTTAGAAGCTAGAAAGAGCATATTCAGAAGTATGTGTCTGTGTGTGTGTCTGTGTGTGTTTCTGTGTGTATAGATAGTTCCTCTGGGTCGTAAGGAGATGAAGGCAGCGGACCTGTTAAAGATGCTCCAGCAGGAAGCAGATGAACAGAGGAAACAGAAGAAACGGCAGAATGTGTCCGGCCTCCACAGGTGAGTAGATAAGCTTGTGGTTTAATAACTGTCAAACCAGCAGGACCGTTAATATGTTGATGCTGTGGTCACTGGCACTTTCGAGTTTACTATTGTCTATAAAACAGACTATAATTGTCTATAATTCAGGCTGCTACTACTTTTTTGAGCAATGCATTGTCTTTTTCTATGGAATGCTGTGTTACAGTGTCAGAACCCACATATATGTCTATTTCCCAATTTTTGTGAAACACAGTATATTAGAGTGATTTGCTCTCTGAATACCAAGTCAGAATTACATACATTTGGAACCAAACATCCACCTCTAAAACCTTCCTCAAAATAAACGATTACATGAAATGGTTATGAATATACTCATTGGTTCATTGGTTGCTTTGAATGGCAAATAAAGTGGCTATATTTGTGTTTTAGCTGCAACATCTGGTTTGTATCACCACAGCTGTGGATAGGTAGATAGATGTAGATATGAATATTTTGCTGGGTGGGTGAGTAGACAGATCCACCCAGAGGGAACAATTTCATATCATACAGATACCAAACACCTGTTGGCTGATTGACTGCACTTGGGACATGGGGGACATTGTGGTGAGGGAGGACATGTAGACAGTTAGTGAGAGAGGAAGATGCAGGGGATAAAGGGCAATTTCCCTTTATGCTCTGCATCTTCCTCTCTCACTAACTGCCTGCATGATGGTTAATCCACTTTGAAGAACAATAATCAGGAGTAGTTTAAAGTAGAAAAGGGGACATTGTGTAAAATTATTTTTTTAATTATCGTTTCAGTATGTTTGTAATTGATTCATCATACATCAAATGGCTCATATTTGGCTGGATTGTTTTATGGTCCTTTGTTTAATGTATGTGTCAGAAAGTCACTTTTCTACAGCTGCTATTTGTGATATTCAGTGGGATTCTGCAGTGTTTAAATTGGCCCTTATACAATAACAGGTATCTCCAGCTGCTGAATGGGAAAGATCATTATCCGTGCCTGGTTGATGCTGAAGGCCATGTGATCTCATTCCCCCCAATTACAAACAGTGAACGGACAAAGGTAATCTCCAGTAATTACCTTATATTACGCTAACTATAAAACTGTAAAATTTGTCAGTGTAGGCCAAGATTATTATTTTAGGATTTCCTTCATTGATGTGTTTTATACTGCTTGTCTCCGGTATATTTCCACCATATACTTCTTTTCACTTTGGACACTGTCAGCATAACTGTTTTTGTGTGTGTTTGCACAGATGTGACAGAATGCATATCACATTTAGAAAATGTGGGAGTGCTTCAATTTACATTTACATTATGTTACAAACAGGGCAAAAATCTACAGTACTTTTTATACAAGTACTGTAGCCAAGAGTGCCGTTTGGTCGGGCATTAAAAAAAGTAACCATAACCGAGGCACTTACTATAAACTGCTTTGAGGCATTGCCTAAACTTTAGAACAGAGTAAAACAATTAAACTGAGATCCATAAATCCTGTGATATAAAGATCTAGACTCTAAGCAGTAATTTCCAACATTTTAAAATCTTTTCTACTTTGACTGAGCTGGATATACAGTAACATGGAAATCATATTAGATTAGATATCCAAATGTTGGCAGTTTAAAAAACCCTTTGGCACCACTGAGCCAATTATACTGGCATAGATTTTCCTAGACATATATATTAGTACAGTGTTTGATCGATTATGTTCATATATTTGCTTTCGCTCTCTCTCTTGCTCTCTCACTCTCTCTTTTTCTCATAGATAAAAAAGACCACAAGCGAGCTGTTCATTGAGGTGACAAGTTCTACCAGTCTACAGATCTGTAAGGATGTCATGGACGCACTTATTATAGTAAGGGTCACACTGACTGTTTTATGCCAGGTGTATGTTTCTTAAATGTTTCCCCACAGTTGCATTCCTGACATACTACCAGAGAGAACACACTCTAAAAATACAGCTGGGGGAGCTGCAGAGCCAAGTAGTGGATCCACTGCTCCGAGTAGTAATAATATTCTCTGGCTAAATCCAGTTCATAAACCTTTACTGTACCTTGCAGCATATACTTGCTGATATTTTTGCATGTCATCCAAGCTGTAAGTCAGATATGCACTGACATACAGGCATTAGTGTAAGCAAGAGGGACAAAATGGAAATAGTAGGGATGGTACTAATCCAGTACTCAGTATCACTATCAGGCTGATTCCAAGAGAAAATTCTGGAGCTGATATGTGAGGGGGGGAAATGAATGAACCTCTCTATAGGGGAAGGTAGTCTTTTAAGTATAATCTTTTAAGTAAAAAATATAAATTTCAGCAAAACTCAAAGTTTCAATTTGAATATTGGAAAACAAATCATGGTATACCATAGTAAATATCTTTTATTCAATCTATAAAATGATTGCTGTTGCTTGTAAATAATGTGAGTGTAGCAAGCACTGGGAGCTTTTCCAGTGAAATCGACGCCCCTTTACAGTAATTGTCAGTCAAGCTGTAGTGCGGAGAGTGGGGGATCTATTTCTAGGGCTTGTGCTCTCTTCATGGCCAAGCCTTGGCCTGCTTGTACAGCAGTGGAAGGAAAAAGCTTATCTTTCTGCACCGGCAATACACACTGTCTCACACACACAGATGCTCATATACACACTAAAACAAACATGGAGTGTACGGTGTCACGGAAGCGGCACACAATACAGCTGCAATCGAAGCGCTTCATGCGCACACGCATACTCACGCACACAGCGTGTTCTCTCAGGTGTGCACTCATCAGACACGCTTCAGCATTCACTGCCTCATCAGTTTTGGCAGTAAAGACATTTATAAAATACCTTGCAGATGCACTGGCTGCATATAGTTTTGGAGTATGGTATGTACTGTATGGAGGTTTTTATCATTGTCATTTTAAATTATCACTAAGTGGGAAAATGCTGGTCTGAAAGAAGAGATGAAAGGTGGCCCGTTTAGGTTTGTGGAGTGGGCTCTGATAGGAACTGAAGCGTCTGTCCTACATCCATGTGTTAAGTCTTATGTCAGCTCCAGTTCTGTTGAATATTTAACCTTCCACTAAACGTGATCTGGACTTTCCGAATACTGAACTTTTCAAAGCCCCAGTATTAGCTCATATACATACAAGTAGAAACCTTTCTGGAGAAAGAAAAGAAACATCATTTTTTATCAAACTTAATGTATTTTTTTTTCTTGCGTACTTCTAGACCACTTCTGTTAGTCTATTCACAGTGAAAACAATATCACACAGTATATGGTTTCAGATCTAATGGTGATGATATGCAACAATTAAATGACTGACTGAATAATAACAATTGATCTTCCTTGTCTTTATAGCTTATTTGCTTTAATTTTGTAAGTGCTTATACCTTACATTTTTTGTTTTGTGTATTCCCCAGAGACCTATTTATGATGTTTGTGTGGATTTATGTATGTAATTCATAATTTAGTAGTAACTTCATACGCCTAGTATTGATTCCAGGGATTTTACTTTTTTGTTATGTTAAAAGATAATGTGGGAAAGTAAATGTTATGCTCTGAATGTACCTCTGAATCCCAGTATAAAGGCCCTTGCCTTTGTGGGTGTATTTAAATTGTACTTTAAACACATCCCAAAAGTACTTAAGGGGCTAAATTTTTCTTAGACAGTACTATTTCACCTACTAGGGTGGAGGTAGCTCAGTGGGTAGGATACTTGCCTCCGGACCAAGAGGTCATGGGTTCGAATCCTACCTTCAGCACCACCACTGGGTCCCTGAGTATGACCTTTAACCCTAAGTTGCTCCAGGGAGACTGTCCCCTGTAGTTAAGGGAACGGAAGTCGCTTTGGATAAAAGCGTCTGCTAAATGCCGTAAATGTAAATGTATTTTACAGACCTTTTAAAATCTTTTATTTTCTTAACAAAGCAATGGTTTTGCAAAAAAATGAAACGTACACTATTTGCCCCGGATGTAGTCAATCAGACATTTTAGTGTCCAGAATTTGTTTCTTTGTTTTAGCACTAGAGCTTTGAGGCTAATACAAAAAATGTCTAAAAGTCAGTAGTCACCCAAATCAGTATATATAATCTCAACCTGTTCAGATTGCATCCAGCTATTCATAAAGGAGGTACCAGCTCATGGATGTTATATATTCCATGATAGTTGGTATAATTAGCATATAATAATCATAGTAAGTGGTGTATATATAATACGTGGTAGCTGACTGACACTGATCATTATATCTATGCCACAGAGTGCGCCTGTCTGACTTCGCACTAAAAGTATTGAAACAGTTGCTTGATTGGTGCCTGCGGTTTATTGCAAATCTAATATTATTCATTCAAAAAGTTGATGTGACTGGAAAAAAAAGAAAGCAGAAAGAAAGCTGATCTGAAATCAGCATGAAAAACTGGTTTAGAAAAGTGTGTTGTGGTTTCTGATGATTACAAAAAAATGACGATTTCTTCTGTCTTTTTCTATTCCCTTAAGAAAATGGCTGAGCTGAATAAATTTACCTTTGACCATAAAGAGGAAGCTGGTTCAGATGGAGAAATGGATTTGACCCCTGACCCTGCGATGGACAGCCCTGCCTCACCTGAGTTAAGCGTAGTGCAGGTGAAAGTGATGGATGCAGAAGGCAATCTGAAGGTTGTGTATCCATCCAAAACTGACCTGACCTCCGATGTTAGCCACCTGACCATCATCCGGTAACCAAGTTCACAAAGTTCTGTGTCAAACTAATGGCTGTTTATATTTGACCAAAACCAATAAATACACTGTTTAAACGGTCAGTGGGTTTGTCAGGCTGTTTTTAGTCTTGGTTCAGTCCACTCTAGTTTTCCATTATAGTTAATGGTTTGCAGAAGTTCCTGCATAGGATTTTTATACAGGGTTTACCATCATTAAATCATTTTTATGATTTATGTTTTGCTTTCACTTGACATGTTTTTATATCTTACCTGCAGCTACAAAGTTTCATGATATGACATTCAAGCTGTTTGTTGCAAAGTGTCCCAGTAGAGCACAGTTGAAGCGATTTGTGCGCACTTTTTTCCATCAAGATAAATAAATGAGACTTTAAACGCATGGTGTCTTTTTCTCTGTGCTTGCGGTCTTCATTTTTAAAAATGCACAGAGAAATATTCTTACCAAGGTCATTATTCATGTGTTACGCCTGACTTGGAGACTACGGTCGTCTTGCATTTCACATGAATGAATATAAATACTGGTATTCAAATACATGACATAATCCCTATTAAAGATCACATTTCATTTAAAACTATATAGAAGGACTGCTGTTAATATTTAAAGTGTACTGCAGCATAACACTTGATCCAGTGCTTTTTGGAAAATAACATTTTCAGGGCTAAAATGTTCTTACATAATCTACATTGGCTGAACAATTCAACTTTGTTTTGTCTCTTGGAGGTGGATCACTGAGAGGCATGGGTTTGTTTGGGGATCTGTGGGTTGTTGTGAAAGCGGCGGGTTCGGTTACAGATCAGATGACCGGCGGCCTGAGGGAACGTGAAGCCGAGGAGTCTCAGAGACTGAGCCCAACTGTCCCGAGATAAAAGATGAGCAAAGGAACCCTAGCCAGAACTTCTCTGAATGCTCTCAGCATGCCACTAAAAACTTGCTCCTCTGCAATTATATAAGCCAGCTATGAGGACCATTCAACAGGCTGATCAGAACAAGCAAGCCTGGGACAGGAAAGCGAGATGTTGGAGCAGACTTGAGGAATGTGCGAAAGTGAAGGATGTTCAGCTTGAATCTCAAAAGACTGCTGTCTCCTGTGGACCTGCAACACTGAATGGACCTCATCTACCATTGGGGAAATGGACCAGCGACAATTCAGATTTCATCTTCAGACCTCGGCAAGTGGTGCTCCAGACCAGTCCTCCAGATAAAGCTAAACGAGGCAATGGCAGGACACTGGTCAAGAGCTACTCATTGCCCCCAATACATGGCTCAAGGGGATCCTCCGCGCAGGGCGGGACGACTGCAGTTCAGGCTCGGTTGGTGAACCGTGAGTCACTGCAAACGAGTAAGAAAACCAGTAACTCAACAGTGAGTTTAAGAAGGGACAGGGCTTTAATATGGAGACAAAAGGAAGACGGTCAGTTTGCAAGCACGGTGGGCCTAATCTGCAGCAGCTTGGCTACGTTCACTGTGACAAAATGCACTCCGGAGGATGCGGTTAAAACCTTGAGTCAGTCAGCACTTGACCACTCCAGCAAGATTTTACATTTAGAGGAAAAAACACTGACTCATCGCAGTAAATGCATGTCTCTTCTTGCCAAGGGCAGTGGGGTCATAACGGAAGGAATAAAAAATTCCGCTAGCGTGCGTGAAACCAAACGACATACGCAGCCACTCTCGGACTCTGCCATTGAGACTGAAACACAAAGCTCACATAGGAACGGAGGGATGACGCAGGAGGGAAGAATGGGAGTACAAGATGATCAGGAGGAAGAGTATTACACCAGGCAAAGGATCGCAGAGTGGGTTATTGGAGTAAATGCATGTCTCTTCTCATCCTCAAAAGACGAGCTAAATACAGCACTGCTTAAAGAGGAAGACGTGGACACGATTAAGATTGTTTATGGCCAAGACTGAGGTTCACTTTTAGGATTTAGAAAGTTCACTCTTTAGTCAATATGACAAGTCTTGATTCTGTACATTTGCAGTAAAAAAAGTGTCTGAAAATATGCCTTGTGTTATGTTAATGGTTTTGTTTTTAGTTTGTTAGAGCGTCTAATATTATAAAAGTATATTTAAAACAAAAGTTGTGATTTATATCTAACTGCCTAGCCACAGTTCAATCCAATATATATTATCCTTGGCTTTCATATTTCTGCAGGTAGGCCTGTTCATTGCAATGGTAGCAGAAGCTCATTCACATTATGAAAGACACTGAACTATCATGTACCAACATTTTTGTTGTATATTCTTATGCTGTTTCTGTGCAGGATTGTATTATAGGGAAGAGTAAAATGGTAGGACATAACAATTATGAATTAAAAAACATTTATTTTACAAACTATAGGGAAACATTAAGTGATGTAAAGTAAAACATGTTTTCAAAACAGAATACATTAGTAAGTTCATTCGCAGACATATTGGATTATAACACATTCACATTGTCATGCTTATATGTATGTGTGTATATACGTATGTGTGTACACACAATAGCAGCTCAGTTTATTTACTCATTCATCATACAGTGAGTTATTGGAATGGCTTTTTGGGTGTCAGCATCTGTGGACGTAGTATCCGGTGATGTATCCGACGATGTACATGGCAGCCATTACGGCCAGAGAGCCTGCCACTCTTACAGCGATACCCAGCTGCCCTGTACACAGCCTGTTATATATCCTATACCGGGACAGAAAACACCATGAGCAATGTGCATGATGAGGTCACACATGGGGTACACTGAGATTAATAACAATTCAAGGGTGATTATCTATTCAAGGAGAAACAATACTGAACAAAGGTCACATTAAGTGGAGCAGGCTGGGGTAATAAACATTCACTCTTTTTCCATTCAAAAAGCTTTCAGTTCTAGTGTGAGGACAGGTCTCAGAGTCAGCCATTGCACTAATAAGCAATCTAACAGGTTTTTTTATGTATCATTTAAAAAAGGCCTGTTGAATTGGATTTCTTCCAGTCACTGTGTTGTCATTGATTATAGTATTTTTAAATGCGACACCGCTGCTTTCTCTCATTTCATTTTCAAGTAGTCAAATCAAGAAGGTGTTAATTTATCAGATGGTCAAACTATTTATCTTGCGCATTATCAACATGTTTTAAAGTATTGTGATATATTTTGCCATATCACCCACCCCTACTATGACAAAACTGTTTATTTAATATCCCTGTTTATGTATTTATATATTCCTGTAAATCATTTGATTTATTTTAAAAAAGACATTTTGATAGTTTCTCTACTCAAACACACTCACTAAACTTGTCAGTTAACAGATGAGTTGAATCAGGTGTGCTTGAGCAGGGAAATCACCGTCCTATACTGCACACTGGCTCTCCAGGACTGGAGCTGGGAACTCCAGCACCAAAGTCTAAGGACTTGTATGCTTACATAGTTATTTGTAGAAATATCATAGTCATACAATTACTACATATCAAACTAGTCATACAATTACTGCAGCTACTGCATAATTATCAGAAGAAATTATTTCATTAGTCTACAGTTAAAAATTGATGGCATGAGGCCACTTTTCCAATACTGCTCCTGAAGTCTTGAGTATTGGGCAATGCTGATATACATCTGATATTTTTTTAATCTGACATAGAAGAGAAATATTTTATCTGAAGCACTCTGGTGAGCCTCTGCAAGTGCAGCACTCTACTAGCCCAGGTGAATAAGTGCACAGCCAACAACATGACGTCACACAGGATGAGGGTGTGCTATTTCAAGCTACATTTGTAAAAGGGTTGTTTTGCAAGTGTTCTTTTTCCCCCCTCATCTGATATCTCTTTTAGCATTTTCCGCTGAGACAGATACCATTCAGAGGAAAATGAGAGTGCAATGAAAAGCACCAATAATTGTTGTAAATGAACACTCACCCATTCAGACTTCTCTGAGAAGCAGCTACATTGAAGTTGATGTTGTCATCATTCCAGCGATTGTACTGTACATTTGCCTCCCCAGACTCCATCTGCTACACCTTCAGTGTTTGTGTAGAGACAACAGTAAAATAAATATGCCTGTAAAGTCTACACAGTTGTTCAGATTTTAACACTGGATGCTTGTAGTCATCGACCCGCATTAACAACAGTACATTGTGACTGAGGCTGTTTGTTAAGCAAAGCTATTGAGCAAGTCAAGGCAGCCCGCTGTTGGCTGAAGTCCAGATTAGCATGTCAGGTCACGACTCCAAACTTACCTTAGCTGTTTCATACATATACATTCTTTGTCTTTGTAAAAGTAATCCAAAAGTATTAGTATTGGTTAACTGTTAACTCCTCGTGACCCTCGACTCAACCAACCTCGGAAAAGTCTTCCCACAGTCTTTACTCGAGTAGAAAACAGTCCTTATTGATTCACTGACCTTGCAGTTTTTACAACAGTATCTCACCAGCTATTCAGATCCAACTGCTGCTTTATCTAAGTTGTACTCACACTAATCCCTTTCATGCCGAGCCGAGGTCTTGCTCCTCTTTCCCTCTCTTATATTGTGCCCCTGCTTAAAAGCAGCAGTTCACTAAACTGAACCTTTACACACTCCCTGTCATAAAACACACACAAGGGCCCGGTGATTTCCGCTGCTTGTAGATTCTCAGGCCAAGATCCGCTCTACGTAGTCCAAAGAATTTGCTGCGGCAGAGATTTCTTGAAAAGGACACTTGGCCCATTTGCTCATTACCTGTCCTTAGCAATACCTAGATACCACTGAGAGACTTTTTTTTATGGTTGGTTCAATAGTTTTTATATTCTATGACAGCAGAGTGTAGAATAACCTAAACCTATTACAAAAATGTGTTATTTCAATGACAGAACAGGAATAAAGAATGTGAAATTCCAGTTTTTGTGGAGCCTAAAATAAAAGATAAGACATGATAAACCGTTATTAGTGACTGAAGTGGGAAATTTGCACAGAAAGTGGACAGTACAAAATTAAGAGCAGCAAAAACAATGGAATAAAAGCTATACAACAGTATAATATAAAAGGCACACTATACAGGTAATACAAAAACTATAAATATAGAGAGTGGTGAGTAGTGCTGTTACCTCACCGCTGTCACCTCCAAGGTTGGGGGTTCGAATCTGGGTCCTGGCCTTGTGCGTGTGTGCAGTTTGCATGCTCTCCTCGTGGTGGCGTTGGTTTCCTCCGGTTTCTCCCATAGTCCCATGTGTGGCATGTGAATCGATTTTCTAAATTGACCGTCGGTGTGTGTGTGTGTGTGTGTGTGTGTGTGTGTGTGTGCGTGCGCCCCCTGTTGTGGGCTCACACCCTGCCCCTGAAGCTTTGGCCCCGACATAGGCTCTGGCTACCTGTGACCTTAATGAGGATTAAACCGTTATAGAAAATGAGTGGGTGGCTGGAATGGGAATAAGCTCTTGAAGATGTGATCGTCCATTTTGCTTCGTTATTTGCTCCAGGCCACCAGGCGGCAGCAGCCTTGTTTAATTACTTGAAACGACACGAAAACATACATATGTCAACAACCCACCGTTGTAAACATTAAGGCTGTCTCTGATAACAACTCCCTCTTTGGGGTCACCGTTTGAAATATTCGTCTTCGCTTTGTGCACATATGTTTGGTTGATTTTATCCTTTTAAATACAAGTTGTGAAATTATGTGACGCGTTTACTGACTAGCAGGATTTGGGAAAGATTGCTAAGCTAATTAGCTACCTTGCGGTGTGTTAGCGCCAGCCACACCGTGCACCTTGTGCATCTTCATTTCACATTTCTCCATGATAAATGTCTCTGTAAATGCATTTTTTGGCTTTATTTTAAAGTCCCAGATTTTACTTTGTCAAAGGGAATGGAACAATGTATGTTAAGGGCCATTTATCGTTTTTAAAAGAGCTTCTAGACACTATTTTGTGTGAGTTATTGCCACGATGACAACTCTTACGAGACAGGACCTTAATTTTGGTCAAGGTAAAGTTTTACTTTCTGTTCTTTATCATGTTAATCATATTGTCTATTGTGCCATTATAACAATATACAATTACAGTATATTTTTACAGTATCTTGACTAAATTAGTGTGCTTTATTATAGGAGTATTGTCAGTCATTTTGAGAGAGTATTTCAGGAGGATAAAATATGATATAATTAATAGATGACAGTATGCTATATTGTACTGTTCTTTTGCAGTAGTGGCTGATATTCTGTGTGAGTTTCTGGAAGTAGCCATACATCTCATCCTCTATGTCAGAGAAGTCTATCCATCTGGGATATTTCAAAAGAGGAAAAAGTACAATGTACCTGTCCAGGTAGGTGTGACCTGCCCTATGTGCACACTGAATTTATTTGTTTTAGTTGCTTTTCATTTAAGAAAATGCTTTTGTCATGATTAATATGAGAACATTTATTTTATTTTCAGATGTCATGCCACCCTGAGCTGAACCAGTATATTCAGGACACACTCCACTGTGTTAAACCACTTATTGAGAAGGTGGGGCTAACAGAAAAACCCTGACGATGTCAAAAAAAATGGCTCAATCATCATCAATCGAATGGCTACTTTGTGTATTTTGACATAAAGCTTACCAGTGTAGTTTGATCCATATTGTAGAATTATGTGAAATATGGCATTGTATTGATCCTATAGTAGTGGCTCATTAAGTTTGAGTATGTGATTTGTACTCACTTCTTCACATTTTCTGATATACTGCAGCTTTATGCAGTGGTGTAATCATGGATCATTTTTGAACTCGTCTGTGTAGAATGAGGCAGAGAAAGTTGTGGTGGTTATCATGGATAAAGAGCACCACCCAGTGGAGAGATTTGTGTTTGAGATTTCACAGCCCCCTCTTCTTTCCATAAGGTAAGAGACAAAACTAATCACAACTGCTTACCAAAATGATTTCTCTAATTATGAAATTTGTTGTCTGTTACCTCATCTCTTATCTTTTTTGGGGGGGACATTACCCATGCAGCTCTGAAACTCTGCTTTGTCATGTGGAGCAGCTGCTGCGAGCTGTGATTCTGAAGATCAGTGTGTGTGATGCTGTTCTGGACAACAACCCTCCAGGTAAGAGAGAAGCATGTAAAACCTCATACCTCCTTGTAAAGGCATCACTATAAAAGAGACCAAAAATTACCCATTAATGTAGCTATATGCATGATTATGACTGTTTTTTTTTTTTACTTGAAAGTGTTTATTTGTATATTAAATCCTTCCTGTTACTTAAATGTATAGTTCAAACATGGAGTAGTTTTCCACTGCGTGTTTATGTAACTTGTCATTAACATAGACCATGTTTTGAATGATAGATTTTTACTGAATTTGTGTATTTTTTTTGTCTGCCTCTGTCTTGCAGGGTGCACATTCACTGTATTAGT
Source organism: Hemigrammopetersius urotaenia (assembly GCA_037974485.1). Taxonomy (NCBI): domain Eukaryota; kingdom Metazoa; phylum Chordata; class Actinopteri; order Characiformes; family Alestidae; genus Hemigrammopetersius; species Hemigrammopetersius urotaenia. Next base: position 13,148,763 of record JBBPDC010000017.1, read on the forward strand.
TTACACCAGGGAATCTGCGACTAGAAACATGGAGAAAGTTCAAGTGATAAAGGTGAGGGTGAATATCCAATTCTTTGATTTTTATTCATTTAAATGATACACAGTAAAATGCTACAGTAATGGCACATATCTGCAACAGTATTCATTTAAACTGGCATTTTAGCTCTTGTCACCAGACTAAAACATACAGTCTCGGAAAATGTCCAAGTGTCGATGTGTTTATATGTTTGTTGGCAACATCCATATTCTTTACATTAATATGTGTAAACAAGTCTGCTTGAATAATCTGAAATGTGGCATGAGATGTATTAATCTGTGTGCAGGACTTTCCCTGGATTGTGGCAGATGAACAGGAAGTTCTCATGCAAGAGCCCAGACTCATTCCTTTAAAAACTATGACCTCAGACATTGTAAAGGTAACACTAATATCAGTCTGATAAAGAGGCATTTCGTATCTGTATTTCTTTACTCAGCCTGTCTAGACCTCATTAATCTAATGTTACTATCACTTACACGTATCGAATTTAGTGATGGTTATTTAGTAAACATACATTTATTAAAAGCCAGTATTCTTCTCTGTACACAGCAAGATAATACCCTAGGTTGCATGGCATGCATATTTAAAAATTCTGCATACAATATTTACAAGTAATTTAAGCAGCTTTAAAAATTCATGTAGACTTCTGTGTGATTCACAAACCTTATCGTATGATGCAAACATCTTGCTTTCAACAGATGCAGCTTTATGTGGAGGAACGTGCACATAAAGGATAGCAACAAGTTGCATGAAGAGTTAGGAAACCATATTTGAACAGATGAGCTATATGTTAGTACTGTGAGTAGTTTTAAGGTGATGTCTGATTAATAACAGTGCACACATACATTTATTGTTAACAATTTTATAAGAAGTAAGAAATAAAATAATTTTGGTGAATTTTTAATAAATAATGTAACTGCAAAGGATGTTCACCTGCCGTTTTAAGCCAACCTAAGTCCCTGTTTTCAGTTTGGTGGTTTTTTTCTGCTTTTATAATGTACCACCTTGGAAGAAAATATTTGTTGTTAATGGTTTGAAATCCAACGACATCACACTTTTTTATTGATCGTCATGCAGTACCTTCGTTTGGGCAGGCTTGTTTTGTTGGCCCTTCATTTGAGAAATAAATGAGTAAATAAATAAAATAAAGGTTCTTTAATGGGATGTTTTAAGTCCAAGCCATGATTTTTGTGCTTTGCATTAGAAGGTAAAATATGAACCATGTGTGAGTTTTTAATTGTGGGTGTGGTTGGGATTATGTCTGGCATTTAACAAAAATCATAAAGCATCAAATGTGCATGTTTTTGTGCAGTAGAACAAACTGTTAAACCTTACAAGAACTGTTTCACACATGGTTTTCAGCATATGCATTTTAGGAATAACTATTTCACACTGAAACAAATTCTGGATGATTTCACTGTGACAGCTCTAACTTTTAACTAGTTAGATAACCATATTACATTAAATGACTGTAAGCAAAATACATAAAAAATGATCAAATTACTCAAATGACTTTTGTGTGATTCATTTGAATGCACTGTGTATTCAGAGTTGTATTATTCAATCAGGCATCTAAGAAGCAGGTGACATGGTGGCGCAGCAGCCAGCTTGGGTTCCTGTCGGTCTGGTCAGGGTCCGTTCTGAGTGTTTGAATGTTCTTCCCGTGTCTGTGGGATCTCCTGTTTCATCCCACATGCATGTCAGACTAATTGGAGATGCTTAATTGCCATTGTGTGGGTGTGTCTGCCCTGTGATGGACTGGCTTCCTGTCCAGTATTTTTCCTCTGCCTTTCACTCTTGAGTGCGGGGATAGGCTCCCTCTCAGTATTCAGTGGGAGGGTGTGTTGCTGTAAGGAAGATTTTTATGTATGTTACAAGAGGTAGTTTTTGAGTCCTAAATCTGTTTTTCACAAAACACAGATGAGGTAAAACAGTTCATCTCTACCGTCTTCTTACATGAATAATGTGTGAGAAAATGTGGGTTGCTGATGTTTCTTAAGACTGCTTGAAAAATGACAATGAATATATACTGCTCAAAAAAATAAAGGGAACACTTAAAACAGTTTGATTTCACAGACGTGTGATTGACTTGAAGTTACATTGTGTTGTTTAAGTCTTCCCCTTATTTTTTTGAGCAGTATATTTACATATAGGGCATTGGCAGATGCTCTCATCCAGAGTGATGTTCAGGAGTATTTTGGAGTAAACTAGAAAACATGTTCCTCACGCTAACAAACATACTGAAATTGAGAGCCGCTACCGCACTAAGATTCTACCAGAGATGAAGTTAATATGTACTCCAGCAGAGATCACACACAGAGGACAGCTTTTGATTGTTTTTGTTTTTTTATTTTTAGATGTTAAGTTCGTTTATGTTATATGTGCTCAGTGAAGAGGTGGGTTTCAGCCGTTCTGACGGTTGGGGGAAGTTTGTTCCACCACTTAGTGGCCAAAATAGAAGTGTTGCTGGTGTTGGACGTTTGAGATGAGGCGGGTAAAGTGGGCTGTGGGTGATGCTCTAAGATAGTGATCTGTGACCTGTAGTCTGAATACTTGTTGTATCTAAGGCAGAGCAGAGATATTTTTGGCTTTGTAGGCATGTGTTAGAGTCAGATACAAGGGGCCACAGGAAGCCAGTGAGAGGTTCACAGTGGTAAAGTTTGAATTTTGTACTGCTGCAGTAAATGCATAAACAGACAAGTAAATGTTTGAAATACAGTCAAAACTGACTTAAATTCTTGTTCTTCTTTAATGCACCAATTGCCTAAGACTTCTAGGTTTGGTCTGTGGGGACAACCATGTAGAGAAGAGTTAAGTCATTGGCTTAGTCTCATTTTGAAGTACAGAATGTGTATTATAAAAACTCTTACCAATATATACCAAAAAAAAACGCTCAACCAGACTGTTTTAATTTTTATAAACCTCAGTAAATAAAAATGAAAACAGTACTGAATATGACCTTACCCTTAAAATGCATGAAGCACACTTGGATAAATGCCAGTATTACAATGCAACCTAAGTGCAGGCTGTAAAATTATTTTTACAAACATTTCAAAGCAGCAGAGATTAGAAAATTTCAGCAGGTCATTCTGTAAAGCATTTTTGCTCTCCTCCAACACACCAGACCGCATTCAAACACATTCAGAAATCATCCAGATAGGGTTAGTTGTTCACTGTTTTATGTAGTAGCTGCACTTTAAGGGTCACATTACTTCTTACCAGAAGGCTGCTGCTGGTGTGAACACTGGGTGGGTGTGAAGAAAAACGGTGCGTGTGTAGCAGACTCAGTTTTCTTTTCCTTGCATTTCATATCTACCGCCAACAGATTTATGAGTTGAAGTGGAAAGCAATAAGTGAGTAATATTTACTAATATTAACCATTAAAATAGCATGTATAGTGTATAGTTAGTGTTGAATTAGCGTGATCACGCTGCTGTTAAACTATATTTTTTCTGTAGGTATGAAATATTGTACACTGTATCTAGAGCATATTTGCTTTTTTTATAATGTGTATGGAGTGAAGACAACATCTAAACACAGTACCAGAATTTCCTGTAAAATTTACAAATTACAACGTTGAGGCATAAAATCCTGCTCTATGACCAAGCTAACACATATAAGATACAAAACTGTTTAGAATTGTTTTTAGTAATCCTTTAGTATTATTACTAAAATGACAACTTACAATACATTACTGAACACCCCTTTCTTGAATTATTGAATTTGAACTGCACTGCCTTCATATACATTTTTTTTTAACCAGAAATGTTGAAAATGTAACCCTGTGAGCACAGATTAAGCATTTAAAAATTGGAAAGCAAAGCTAGATAAACCATAATTGAAACACCTCTTTTAAAAAAAAAAAAAAAAAAAAAAAAATCATTTCTCACCATACTTATTCATATGTACTTTCAAACATTTACAAACAGGCTGTGACAGACTAGTAATCACAAAAAGAAGTGAGAAAAACATGACAAAAATACCTTTTCCCTTAAAAGAATTAAGACCCTTTAAGGACTGCTGCATGTTCTTATTAGAACAACAAGAATGTTCCAATATCTTCAAACAGGCTCTACAAATTAAGGAACAGGCATAAAAAACAATTCAACAATTCCATTCAACCTTTGTTTTGATAGAAAATTTTACTTGCTTCTTAATCTTGAAGAACTGAGCAGATAATGAACTGAAAAAAACTTCAAACTTCTGTTTCAAAAAAGTTTTGAAACAAAAGTCTTACTAAAAGTCCATATTCATACATCACATCACTCCTGAATCAAGATAATGACTCTCTGGTACATGTGAAGACGGGGTGGGTTTGTTTTCGCCATTTCAGTGCTCTCCTGTGGGTTGCTGAAGAAAAACAGCATGTGAAATAGACGATAATCGAATGACTGACTGCAGTAGCAACTTTAGGTTATTTTCAGATTACAAAAGTGAAGATCTTGGATAAACCCAAAAAGACACACCTTGGCAGAAGCTCCAGGGATGATGGGTAATAGATGAAGAAGCAATGATAGCTCCCAAACATCATGCACAGGGCGGAAACAAATACTGTAGTGTACAATGAAAAATTTCACAAAATAGTTTGAGCATATTTTTACATTTTAACACTGCTTACCATCAATACAGAAACCAGTGCCTGTGCAGGTTTGGGGGAGAGAAATGTAAGATCTTTCAAGGTCGCTTTGGCTACCCTTGTGTTCTTACAGTAACACTGTACAACAATATTTTGTGTCCAAACAGAACACAGAAAAAAAAATAATAGAAAGACAGATTCACAGAAAGTCCAAGAAAGATAAAATTACATCAAGTGAAGGTCAGTCTGCACTTCCCCTGTGAGGCATGCATCCTTCAAATAATGGAACACTATCTTCCTTCACATCAAAACAGGACAGCAGAAGCTGAACCATCTCTTTGATGTCTTCAGAGAAACCACTCACTAGTTTAAGAGCCAGTTATCTTCAGATCCACCTTTCTCGTAAAGTTTCTTTAAGCTCAGTTCCTATGAGTTCCCTGAAGTAGATTTCATTCCAATTTCTTTAAACCAAAACGACCGCTCTTCCAGGAGGTGTTTTAAATTAAAGCATAAATACCCTGAATGTTGCTTTCTGATCTGGAGGGAATTTGTCAGATTCAGACTCATCTGAGATGTTTTCGCTTCCCTATTTTGGGGTCATAGATCGCTTCACATTGAACGTTGAGGTTGAATTTCTAGATGAAAGAGGCTGCAAGGATAGGGGCTGGTCAGATGAGTTTGGTTAGCAAGGATACCATCTGAATGTTTTTTTTGTTGCTGGTTGATCTTTTATACAGGATAGATAGTAATGATACTGGGGTAGTAAAACTAGACACAGACCAGGTTTAGCAACCAATGTCTGAGTGATTTCATGGCTGCCGGAGGGGAAAGGATACACACACATACTCATTCTCATTCTTTAATGATAAACTCAAAAGTCCCTGTGCTGAGTGTGCACACATATTATCACACAGTTTTACTTGCAAGTTCTTAACAGCCGGAGGAACCTTCTTTCCACTTGAAACCAACTTAAATGTCCCCCGGACACTTTGCCCAAGAACTGTAATTCCAACTCAAGATTCCCACCCAGCTGTTTGTTTGCTCCTTCATTCAGTCCCGGTATTACTAGCTCCCTGGGACTCAAACAAAACAGAAAATCCATAAACCTAACTCAGATTTCAGTCACTTTACACCAAACAAAACCCCTTCCACTCTGACGTAACTACAAAAATATAAAACACAGCTTCTTACCTAGAGTGTTTAACATACAGTTACCTATGTGCTGTACAATGTGAATATATATAAGAGAAATAGTATTTACAATAAAGCAGAAGGAAACTATACAACTGAATTAAGAGTGGGATTCTTTCTACACAAAAACACAGGGATGTGTATAACTAACCTTGCCCAACCTCACAGGAACAACAAGGTGAAATATTGACATACGAAAGCATAATATATTAAAACTCACCTTCTTGTTGAGTCGCTTGGTCTTGTTGAGTCACTCACCTTCTTGTTGAGATCTTTTAAGGCTGGACGATCAGCCAATGATCTTGAGAGAGTGTCAAAAGCAAACAAGCAGCAAGAGACCACACAGAACTAGAGCTGGGATACTCGGATCTTTTTTCGGATCCGAGTCCCTCTGAGTCACTCAGTAAAGTGATCCGGATCTGCGAATCACTTGAGTCACTTGAGTCACTATTGCCAAATTGAC
>JBBPDC010000017.1:13166147-13182616 GCA_037974485.1 Hemigrammopetersius urotaenia
AGCGGTCTTGGGGATCGAACCTGGACTTTCTGGTCGCAGGGCGGATGCCTTAACCACTAGGCCACCCAACTGCCCCCGGTTCTGTGTTCTGTGGATTGATGAGCCGAAGACAGGGGTCTCATTTCTCCTGCCCTAAAGCTAACAGCGTTTTACATCATCGTACCAACATTCAAATATGGTGGCTGTTATTTAGGGTCTTATTAGGGACCGTTACTTTTTCAATGGCTGTTACAGAACCTTCTTCCTTCAAAAAATTAAATGATCATAAAAATACCAGAAATCTCACTATAGTTATTTATTTGATGATCTGCCTTTGTGTTTGATTTATATTCTGTATTGTCTGTTTTACTTGCAACTTTTTCTGTTGGTGTACTGTAAAAAAACAAAAATGTGTATGCAAGGAATATATTTTCATCCTGAAAAACAAGAATGCATACAGTAACTTAAAACCATCCTTTCAAACACATGGTAATGGTGGGGATTTCAGAATCCAGACTTCTTGTCTCTTCCTAATTCAGTAAATGGTGATCATATCTTTATCACCAGCAAGATCTGTGACTAGATTTGCCCTTCCAAGATTAAGGAGGGTCAAAATATTCAAAAAAATCTATTTGTAACTAAACGTTAAGGTAAGGTTTAAGATCTTTGCTAGACTGAACAGTTTACACTAGAAGTCTTACGCTATTTAAGGAACCATGTCAAGATATTTCTTGGATTCTTGCACAAGTCTGCATTGAGTAATACGCTAGTGATGTCATTTGTAGCTGAGTAATTCATTTCAGGCTTTCTTTTTGAAGCTTGTTTGATGAGTAACCAAATGTCAAACCATATTCTGTCAAACCATATTCTCTTCTCTTTAATCTCTCATATGACTGGTTACTGGTTTTCTTAAGCATTTAACTACAGAGCTGTTTTTTATTTCTGAGTCCCCACACCTTACCTGCTGTAGCTGGGTGGTAGAGAAGTTGTTGGAAGTTTCTATGGCATGCTGGAATGTTCCCAAGTGTCTGAGACTGTTTGTGTTGCCTCTGTTCTCTGTTTATGTTTTCCCACTGAACAAAATGGTGCCACCTTTTGAGCATGGCTTGTGTTATGCCACCCACACACTGTAAAACAACAGAGAAGGAATGGACGTAGGACATCAAAGAGCGGGTTTACACTCCTAGACAAACACACATACACTCTCTTCTGGACACAATAGTGGATAGGGTATAGAACAACATAATAAAGAGTGTGAAAAGCGATACAGCTTAGATCGTCATTGCATTGATCTGTATCTTGTTTACTCTCGCTCTCACTCATTCACTCCCTCACACACTCTTCCTTACAATATGTTAAAAGACAACAGTACTTTTCCTTTGTCCTCTAATCTTTAAATGCTTGATAAGAAGCGCACACTCAAGACACACAAACATTCGAAAAGGATATCTGTTTTGAGCCATGTGTGCTGATGTTGGTCTTTCTCTCTTTCAGGCAGATAGCCCTTGCAGATCTCACCATTATAAATAAGACTGATCTGGTGAACGAGGCTGAGCTTTGTCAGCTCCGAGAAAATGTCAGGTACACACGGCCTCACCCCTCATTAACCCCTCAATAAATTATGTAAAATTTTATGTAAATTGTAACAAACCTAAAACATGTATATTGTTATTGTATTCAAAAGCCTTTTTGAAGTGTAACCTGGCTGCTTGGTGAATTCTCTTCTCCCTCCTATCCAGGTGCATTAACGGCCTTGTCAAAATTTTGGAAACGCAGAGATCCAGGCGAGTTTCTTCTGCAAGTGTACCAGTGGCATTTTTGTGTGTGTGTGTATGTATGCGTGTAGATACAAGAATTGTTTTCATCCCCACCAGTCATTAGAAGAACACATACACACAGTTTTCTGTTCTGGTAAGAAAAATGAAACACATCAAGCGAGATATTACACAAGGACCTTTGTCCGTTTGTTTCTGCTGCCTTTACTTGTTCCGCTGGCTGAGCTGACACTGATTTCACAGCCGAGCAATCATTGTTCTATTAGAGGGAGTAGCATGATTATTTTTTTCATCTTTTTACTCTATGAACATATTCTGAAACAGGTGGGAGTTTTTAGTACCCTTTGCTCACTATGAGCTTATTTTTAAACAAGTTGCCCTTATTAAATTGACCTAAAAATAACCTGACATTTCCTCTTGCAGGGTTGATTTGTCTCAGGTCTTAGATCTTCATTCCTTCGACACAAAAGATGGTGTAAGGTATGGTATCGGTTAATAGCTTTGTTGATCAAAATGTGAGCAAGAGCGTGGTCTCTATTTAACTTGTGACAGTGCAGTACTGTAGGCGAGGTTCTCATGTATCCAAAATACTCATATACAGTGATCATGACAATTTTTTTTTGAGATCGTAGATTTAGTCTCGCACCAATTTTTTTTGAGAGCCGTAGTTCTACGTGGAAATCCCCACAATAATACGGGCACTGCAAATATCCTTCTCCTTGTTTTGCGTTTTTTTGTGGCAATAACTATACTTTTTCACACAAGGGGACTAGTTCACCCAATACTTGGGTACTTCTCCCAATACTTTTGTACTTTTGAAATGTGCTTGCATGAATTGCAGCACTGTATATACAGGGGTAACATCAGTGCTTTACAATCTAGCGCTGCATACATTTGAGACAGCAGTTCAGTGCACTCTGTACAGTACGGATACGGGTTTACCTTCACAATTTTAAGTGTAATGTATTAAGCTGAGTTTAAAATGAAATTAAAGTGTTTCAGGGGCATATTTAGTGTTTACATTATAGAAATAGGAATTTTTGGCATTTTTATAACCAAATACCACCATTTCAGAGTATTGCATTTCATTCATCTGAAATGTGCATGTCGGTATGTAATTGCAAAAAAGTTTTCAATGGGTTTGATTACATATTGGATCCTCTGGAAAATCAGCATTACAGTCACAAAACATGCAGCATTAAATAATACTACCTACTAAAGCTTTAAATCATACATAAATTGTGAATACTGTTAGGAAAGCCACATACGCTCTAACAGGCACTAAAAGATGATCAGTCTGGCTCAAACACTGATATGCAGATGCAGTAGTTTAGCTTGCATTATCAACAACAATGGCAAACTTTGGGAGCAAAAGATAGATTACTTGTTCATCCTCACAAAGTGGTTCTTTAATGAGATGACCTGCGTTACAACACAAGATAGTTGCTATCCAGTGAACAGAGTGAAGCAGTGTTAATGTGAATGGGAGAGGCCAGCTGCGTGGGATTAAAACACTGACTGCAGAGAAGCTCCAGAGAGGGGAGGACTCTTCAGACGTGTGTCCACACACAGACCCTTTCAGTCTCACCGTGCCCCATTTGCCCCCCTGAGGGGCAGCCGCTTGTCTGGGGAAACCCCCCTCCGCTCTGCCTGTGTGGTACTCCCAGCAGAGAATAATCCAGAGGGCAACGTTTACCCTCCCTTAGGGGTCATGGACTTCTCTCTTTTTACCCCTTACTTTCTCGCATTCTACTCTTTTTACCCACAAAAACCTGCTTGCTTTCTCTCCCTGACCTGTAATGCATGTGATTAAATCCCTTTGAAGGGATTTTCTAAGACTGTACATCTGTAAAAAGGCATTGACTTTTTAAAGGAATTTACCATCAGTCACTGCTGTTGCTTCATATTGAAATGGCCCTGAAATCCTGTGTTTTGTTTTGTCTAGGTTGACTGAGAAGCTGCAGCTAGTGAACACAACAGAACCTCATCTTGACAAGGTGATTTGTGTAAAGACATTAGATTTGCTCACACAGACACTTTAAAATTAAAGGTGGCTGAAAAGGTTTTTGGAGCAGTGTTACTGAAGTCTTTTGAGTCATTCATGACATAACCGTTAAGGACATTTTACATGAGTTTCACTGTAAGATTCTTAAGTATTATTCTATAGTACTGGTTCAAAAACACCTTTGTTACCTTTGTTTTTAAATGTGCCTCTGAATACAGTGAAGGGAAAGGTGCCCCTCCATACAGACATTCTGGCTTTAAGATACAATCAATTCTCTCACTTGCATGTTAAACACTATTTCCTTCCTTGGTCTTGTGGGCCATTCAGTGCTTTGAAAGGGGTAAGCTTTAAGTTCTTCAGGATCTGTCTAGAAGTTCTTGACCAGTCGACTTTTGATTCTGAAGCCAACTAAATTTTGCTCTGCAGAATATAGCTACTATAACATTAGAAACATTACTGGACATATTTTAGATCATATTTTAGATTGTAGAATCCATTCTTTTTTTGAAGAGACCATTTGTTTACTGTATTTAAGGCTAGTTTCCCCAATCACAAATTAAGGGAAATTTTCCTTTCAATGGAAAATCTCCATTCAGAATGTTGTATATATATCAGGACTATGCCTAATCACTGAGTGACAAACTGACACTTGTTATTTCCTGTAAAACAATTTTATAAAACAGCCCAAAAGCTCACATGGAGATTACTGAAAAAAGACAGACTGGCTTGGTTTTGAAGCCATTAGCATGAAATATGTTGGGATGCCATGGCTTTAAATGTAAAGATACTGTACAGAATTCAGCTGTGCTTGGCTTCCTCCTCCTGGGCTAGGATTTACTCAAGGTTAAATGTGTTCCATTTCCTTATATCTTCTCACCGCATTCACTGTAGGGGCTAATTGCAGGGGGCGTTGGGGTTGTTTTAGTATTAGCATTGGGCTCTCTTTTCCCGCATCTTACCTAACCACCCCCTCCCCTGCCTTGAGCGAGACGAGCCCCATTGCTCTTTTCATGCAAACGAGTGCTCTGTTTTCTGTTGTTATTCCAGAGGAAAAAAGGAAGTGTGTAACTTCAACACTGTTAAACAATGGTTTAAATATCTGCAAAGTGGCCTTGTAATGCCCCAGGGAAGTTCACAAGTTTGGGGGTGAAGCAAGACAAGTTGGCTAAGATTGAGTGCTAAAGCTGATATTGAGCTCTTGGGGAAATCAACCTTTTGACACATTTGGTGATAAGACATTAGATGTGTTTGTGGTCCAGAACGTAATACTTGTCTTACTCTGTTTCTTTGTTGATACAGTTCAGTTTTCAGTTCTGGAGGGTTTTAAAAAATCAGTTTGTTCTCCTACCAAATCTTCAGTTAGTTTTCCATCATATTTTCACTTTTTTCTAATGCACCATAAAAATGTAATAATAAAATATTTCACATTTTCAGGCAAACTAATTTAGTTTTTTTTTGTCTATTATAGAATATATTAACAGTAACTTTTGAAGTACCTGGAAGTGTATCTGAGGACCATTTAAACGTGTTTATTCAGGTACGTATACCTCACACTAAAATACATCAGGTAGCATACGTAACAAATGTAACCTGTAACTTTACAAAACTTTGATATGATTATGATTACCATTTTTGTTTGTGTCTTTCTAGAACCTTTTATGGGAAAAGATGTTTGCGAACAAAGCAGGATTACCTATGAACATCATTCGCCTGAAGGTGAGCATTTGCTGTTATTCTGATAACAAACCTGGAAGTTATTTCAACAAGCCAAATTACGTCAGAATCACTGTCAACTACAGGATGTATTTTTGCCATGCATTTCTTCTCTACTGTTCTATTCCTACATTAAAGTAGAATGCAATTATTGATTACACTGATGTGTGTGGTAGGGCATCGTGTCTCTCCAGGGGAAGCAGAAGAGGGCCATGCTGCAGGGTGTTCACGAGCTTTATGAGCTTGATGAGATGCCCGAGGCCTGGGCAGATGGAGAGCCAATGGTGAACAGGCTGGTCTTCATCGGTGAGACATATGTCTCTTATCTGTAGGCAATCATATTTCCATTCATAAGTTCTCTGTGAAAATTTAGAATTGGTTTATGGAATGAGACTAAAGCTTGTCAAGAGTTGATTATTTAAAAGATTGTTAATTGATTATTTAAAAGATTGTTAATTGATTATTTAAGATTTTTAATTTATTGGTTAATAGATTTTCTTATATTGGGAAATAAACATTCTATCCAATCATTCAGCAGGCTTTCATGTGAAACCAAGTGCATTGTAGAGAAACCTACAGACTCAGATTTCCTTGGATAGGTGCATTACAAGCCAAAATTTAACCTAAAAAAATATCATGTTTTGTACCATTTTTGTTCCAGCAGAATATAGATATATGCATTTCTTCTTTTCAGGTCGAAATCTGGATGGAGACATTCTGAAGAAAGAATTCCTCACTCTAGTCTCAAATGAGTAGAAGCTTCTAAAAGTGAGGAGGCTGACTGACCTAGGATCTGTTTTTTGCCACCTATCTTTTTTTAAAGGATTACGGGCAAAGCACAGCTACACCAACACTGTGTTATAAGGTGCTTATCAATGGTGGTTTTCAAATATGAATTAGATCCTATAGTGTGGTGCCATGCACAGAACACTGGCACTGTACTCCAGTTTATGTGCTTGTGACTGTGGTAGAAAGGTTTGGTGTTGTTTAAATGAACTGTGGCATTGTTGCAGAATACTTGTGACTTCAACATGCAGTTTTTGGATGCAGATACTTTGGATATGACAGAAAATGCTGTCTAAATAGAAACTTAACTGTGCATTTTTTCAGTGAAACTTAAAAACACTAAGTTTCTGCTCTAAAAGAGGCCTGGATTAAAAAAAATTAAAAACCAAACTGATTTGTTGGATTTGTGAACAGATTTCTACACTTCATATGTGTTTGTAAGATGTTTCAAAGATAACATAATCCACCCGTATTTAATTAAAAGTAAATTATATTAGTTTTGTCAGTTACACATTCACAGTTTGTGACTTTTAAAATAAAGGAAAACATCACAGCAAAATAAACTTTAACTTGAGCTGATGTGATTTGTCTTTATGGGTGACATTTTGTTTTGTCTCTTACAATGTGTGAATTATTCACTTACCACAAGCACCCACTTAACCTACTTTTAATACTGGAAAGTCTCACATCTGCATGGTAGTGCAGAGAACATCAGAACTCTATTTTTATCCAACATGGCCTAACATAAGTGTTTAATAAGGATGTATAAGGAAGGATAAAATGTAGTAGGGATATTAAAATGAAAGGCCAGCTAGTTGTAGTCACACACACACACACATATATATATATATATATATAGAGAGAGAGAGAGATCGAGAGAGATCCATATACATACACACTATACAGCTTTGCATTGGGTTCCGTGGTGTGTTTGTATGGTCCATTTGTTCTGGATCATAAATGTTCATGGATGACAGTAGCTCCCCCCAGGTGAGGAAGTGTCTCTTTCTCATTTGCAGCTGAGATCTGATCAGTGCTGGTAACACGTATCCGCGCCCTGCTGGGGCTCTCAGCGTTTCCTCCTCTATTCTTATGCTGATGGGGCCGTTCAATGCCTCTGTGCTGCTGTTCTGGGACGCAGCAGGGAACACTCACAGCCACGGCCATTTTCATGACCAGACCACCCGCCTGTTTGCAAAATCGGCCCACCAGCCAAGGGGGGCGCTACTGAGCGGCCCGGGGCTCCTACACTGTCTAACGGTTAGACTGTCCCTGCTAGTGCGACCGTTCATACTTTAACCTGTCGCTATAGCCAACTTCATTTTAATTAAAAATATACTTTAATAATAATGATTTATTATAGCTCATTTTTCAAACGCAAGATCTCTTCACAAGTTCCATATTATGGAATAGCAGACACAACCTGTGTGCTACATTTACTCTGTTTATAGTGTGATAGAATGCTTTAACTACTCCACAGAACAAGGTACTTTATTTGACTCAAATACAGAAGTCTTATAGCTGGTTACTCCCAAAAACAGCTTTGACCACACTTTAGCTCATAGATATTAATGCCTACCCTATATATCTTAGAAATAAATGATGTATGCTTTTTTTTATTCATTGGCTTACAATGCCCAAACCTAACCTAACCTGCATTTTCTTGTATGATTACAATATAAAGTGAACTGTATGAGCTTTGTGTGATTCTACACCAAATCAGAAGCTCCCACACCTGGGATAAAGCTGAGGCTCCCTGCGGTGGCTCTGTGCTCCTATTGGATGTCCTGCAGCAGGCCGGGCTGCTGGAGCCTCATAAATAGGCCGCACCTCCACTCTCCTGATAGACCACCAGCCACAGAGTCAGACCTCTACACATACTCAGAGGAGAGCCAGTGCCCGCTACAAGCCTGTGGAATGATCCTCTCCACAGATGAAGCAACCCACTTCTCAGTAGAGGAAGAGACAGCCATGGCTCGAGGAACCTTATCTGGGGTTTTCATGGATGTGTCTTCAGTGGAGGCCAACTTGGAAGGAGGAAGTTCTGAAGAGGAGTCTTCTGCTGAAAGCGAGAGCAGCTTTGGCTCACAAAGCCCAACCTCAGCTTCACCAACCTCAGCCCAAGCCTCAACGCTAAGCCAGCAGAGGAACAGCTCAATCAAACCTCCATACTCTTACATTGCCCTCATCACCATGGCAATCCTCCAAAGCCCCATGAAGAAATTGACCCTGAGTGGCATCTGCCACTTCATCAGCGACAAGTTCCCTTATTACAAGGCCAAATTCCCAGCTTGGCAGAACTCCATCCGGCACAACCTATCACTCAACGACTGCTTTATCAAAATTCCAAGGGAACCAGGCAATCCGGGGAAGGGCAACTACTGGTCCCTTGACCCTGCTTCAGAGGACATGTTCGACAATGGCAGCTTTTTGCGGAGAAGGAAGAGATTTAAGAGGAGCCAGCCTGAATACTCCAAAGACGGACTTTTACTTTACCCGAACATTGGTTACCGACCCTATGGGAGACCTTACTACGTGTCTGGACGAGTGGTAACACATGCTGCCCCTCTCGGATTTGTGCCAACCCAAGATAGCATGGTTGTGCCATCCCCATGTTTTCAGTTTCAGAATGCTTCCAACATTAAGGCCAGAAAGCCTTGTCCCAGTCTCCCTGAACAAAGGCCTGAAAGCCAAGCTCAGAAATGCTCTTTCAGTATCGACAGTATCATGGCTAAATCAAGTCCTGCTGGACACAAACCGTCCATCCCCCAACTTCCACTCGAGTACCTCTATCCACACCCACCACCATCCTGTGTGGTTCCACAGTGGCTCCCAGGGGCCAGGACTCCTTTTGCTCTGACCACAGTACCATTTGCAGAAACACTCAGGGTGACCTATTCCTAACTCCTAACTCCTGGACTGCTGGAAATGTCATTATTTCAGAAAAAGTCATTTGCTGTTTTGTATACCAGTGTTCTTTACAGGTACACTGTGTTTCATTTGTATAGCCAAACACATTTGCTTCTACAGCTTTAATGTAAATATAGTATATATAGGATGTTAATATATATGTGAATGTCTGTAATACTTTTAAATCCATTTAAATTGTGTTGTTCAAAATGCTTATTTTGTGTCCTTCAAAAAATAAATGTGATTATTATATTATTTTAAAAAAAAACTAATGTGGACGTGGCTTGTTTCAGTTGGCAACAAAATTGCACTTGCTTAGCTGCAAATATATTTTCAACAAATAATAGCTATTTTCTTCAGGATAATGAAAGAAAAAAGGGACAATATAAACATTTTAAAGTGGCATTCATATTTGAATATGGATCTTGAATATAGAATTTCAAATGTAGAATATTTCAATGTAATTTTTATTGGTTAACAATGAGGCCCTGTTGTAAAGAAGTGCAGTTCAAGGGTATTACCGCACTTAAGTTGGTGAAAGTGAAAAGCAGTGTGGCACTTTTAGGCATGGCACTGTTCCTGAAATGCCCACAAGAGGGCGCAGGAATTCCCCAAAAGACCACAAGCAGCCTGCTGGAACTGCAGGTCTGTAACAGAGAAAGAAAAGAAGTAATTCTGTGCATCATAGTGACACGGATAATTAACCTAAATTACAGTTTTCAGTTTATTTACTTTTAGCATGTTGATATGATATTAATTTTGAAAAGTACACTTTTGGATATTTAAAGTAACCTTTTAAGTAAAGTAAATTAGTTTGAGAGAGTGATTGCTGGTTAAAGGGGAATATTAGTAAATTCCTTTTTTTTAATAATGTAGAGAAACTAAAATGCATGAAATATTATATACTGGGAAAAGGCTGTATATATACAGTATATATATATACTGTATGTGTGTGAATAATTTACCGGTTAAAGGGGAATTCCACTCATTTCAAAAATTGAATTGCTAACATCAGAACAAAGTTTATCTGAAACTCGCCATGGTGTTGCTAGAAACTAGGCAGCTGAAGCGTTTAATGCCTTTAAAGCTTGCCTCACAGATAGCTTATAGTTTTGTGAGAAGTTGGTGACATTAAAACATAGGCCATTTTTAAAAGCCATTAAAAGATACAGTTACATACCGAGTGTGGTACGCAAAATAGTATGGGTTATTTTACCAAATAAATTGCTGTAATTTCATTGCTGGCATCACAACCCTTTTTTATTGTCATAATCACTGTGGAGAAGTGGTTAAGTCGTTCTTTAGAGTGAGCCATCTCAAACCTTAATGAATGATCCAAAGCCCTTAATGAACGAGTTATAAGCAAATTCCTCTTTATAGTCAAGTCAGGTAGATTTATTGTCATTTCAACCATATACACACACAGTACGCAATACAGAAGTACACGACAAGACTACATAAGTGCGTGCAATACAAAAAACGCATGTGGCTGCAGTATTAGTCTGTACTGTAATCATGTGTGAACTTCTTTCTTTGCATTTATCCCATTCAGCAAGTAAAGCAGCAGGCAGTCAGGAATACAGCACCCGGGGAGCAGTGTACCATACTTAAAGGCACTCAGGGCCACGACCAATTATATGTCAACTCTCTAAACAATAGACCACCAGGTCCTCCTAAGCAGAACCTAAGGCCCCAGCGAGGATTGAACTCGCGACCCCTGGTTTACAAGACCTGTGCTCTAACCACTGAGCCATGCACAAAACTGTAGAGAAATCAAGCATTTCCGTTCCATTAATGTCATCATGAACGCCTTTTTTCTTTTTTAGTTAAACGGAGTTGCTCTGATAAGCTACGGAAGCCATGAAGTGGCAACGTGCATTAAAAGTAGGCTATGTAGATTATATTTTCTAATCAAAATGTTCCAGTTAAGTGATGACGCTACTTAAAGTTTACATTTGACCAGTCTGTTTTATATTCTTAAACGAAAGAAGAAATATGGAAATATGTTGACTGCACCTTTTTCTTGTGAGGACCATGAAAACGTCTCCACTTCTACAGATTTTCAAGTATTCCTATCATTACGATAGGATTTGTCTCACAATGAGATAAATACATGCTCACACACATACACAAACACACACACACACACGCACCTCGGGTTATTTCTGTCAGGGGCGATGACTGAACGAGCCCTCCCTGATTTTCCTCCTGACAGAAACCTTCCCAGAGACAGCTAGACTAAACCAGCACTGCTGAGCTTTAACAAATCTTTCTTCCTCTGGAACCTTCAGCCACAGTTTGATGCACATGTGCGCTCCTCGGCTTTTGGTGTTTTAGTGAAAAAAGTTTCTCAGAGCTCCTCCAGACCAGCAGCAGCTCGTTTCAAAGCAAGAACATCCAGTTCCGTCCTGAAAGACATGGAGACCAACCCCATACCCGTCCTGACCGTCCAGACCACCCCGTTCGATGACCAGAGACCTGGGACCAACGGGCTTAGGAAGAAGACAGCTGTGTTTGAGAGCAAGAAGAACTACCTCCAGAACTACATCCAGAGTGTCCTCTCCTCCATAGACTTGAGGGACCGTCAGGGATGCACCATGGTCGTGGGCAGCGATGGAAGATACTTCAGCCGAGCTGCTATCGAAGTAATCGTTCAGATGGCTGCTGCCAATGGGGTGAGGAAAACTGTTTTTAATCTCAAACTACCTCTAGCAGTAGTGGGTTTAAACAGTTAACGCACCATAGAGTCTTTGTTATAAGAGTTTCTTTCTTCTTACCGGGGCAAAGGGGGGAAAAAGCATAAACACTGTCCATATGACAGAAAAGTATGCACGACCCTTCAGCCCTTATCTATAATCCTTCATAGTATAATGTTTCTGTTAAGTTTTGCCATTGCAGATGGCTTAATATGACTATTATCTACTCATTTGCTATGAAATCTTGCTTAAATGGGAATGAACTGTTCATGGCTGTTGCTCTTACTGGGCTGCCCCTATAACAGAATAAGACATTTCACTTGTGATAAAGTGTTAAATCCTTTTACATTTTTGTATTGGTATATACATGTTATATCCTTTTATATCCTTTTTATAGTACTTTATAGTACTTTACATGTACTTTTTAAGTCATATTAGACGAAAGCTTATGTCTGAATGTAAAGGGCAGCATTTGTCAAGGGACATGTCTAATTTTTTCTTTATTTAAATCTTATCTAGATCTTATTAATACATATGATAACTATGACAGTGTACCTCATGCTAGGCTTATTTGTTTTGCATTTGCAGAGTTCATGTTTTTTCACATGCCTGTTTTTTCACATTGCCAAATAATAGGGGGCTGACAAAAGTGAAGAGCGTTTATTTGCCTGTATTTGGTATTTGAGTTTTTTTTAAAGTCATTAAAAGGGAAAAAACTCAAAAAATGGGACCATAACTGAACATTAATCTTCTATTTGGCAGCAGATCTGACACGACTCAAAATGATCACATCTTTGGAAAGAGTTCTGGGAGAGTGCATATTTTTCTGTCGGTCCAGCTAAGAGCATCATGTCTTATCTGCTGTGCCATCCCTCCTCCAGCCGTTTCCTGCCCACGCGCTGCTTTCCTCTGGTCAACCTCACGGTCAGGCCAGCAGCAGGGGGAAACCCAAAGAGATGGCCAGGGGCCAAGATGCATTTACTTTTTGCCACAGCCCCTTAAAACACTTTCAATTGGCTGTTGGAAGTGTTTGTGAAAGTCTGAGCATTCCAATCCAAGTACAAAATAATTTGTCAATCATTAATATCTACAGTTAGTATGTTTAGCATTTGTGGATGATACGCTACAATCTTACGCACATATAAACTAGTAAGTCTCAGGGGCATGTAACATTCAGGCTGTGATTTCCCCAGCAGTGTGTGTATCCAGAACCAACACCTTATAAGGATACGCTTCTGAAAGAGTTTGGTGGAATACTCTTCATGCTCCCCAGTCTCAAATCTGGCCAGTACTGGCAGTAAGTTACAGGCAGCAAGCTAAGCATTTAGCCTAATGAATAGCAGAGCAGCAGTGGCAGGAGCAGAAGAGCGACAGTGTGCTGGGTCATCATTACAGATGCCTGTGTAAAATAGTAGGTAATTCACTATTTATAGAAAAGGACTGATCACATTAAGCTTAATGAGTCAGCGAATTGCTGTGATGTCCAGCCTACTGCAGTCAAATGCCTTGTTCTAGCTCTCTAGTGTCTAGATATGTGATAACAGACAGTCTTGTTGAATGATGCATACCTAGAAATGATCACAATGAACAGACCTTTGACTAAAATAAGTTCTTGGAGACTGTGCTTCAAAGCAGCTGACCTGAGGTCAGGTCACTCTGGTTACAGACAAAACCAACGTCACTCTGTTCTATGTGAGACACTTTTCTCAGGTCAGTTAAATCCTAGACCCTGAGTGCCAGTGTGTTTTGGGGGGCTGTGTTGGTCGCTCTGGTATGCAACAGTAGCTGTGGCTGGCGCCTCTGAAGGTTGCAGGTTTTAAAGCCTACCTCAGACTAGTTATGCTTGCTATGATAACCTCTGCATGCCAGGCCGAAAGCCCCTTACTCACAGCTTTAGGTTCCTCAGTGTCAACCACTCCTTTCTAGCAGGCCCCAAACAGTATATTGCAAGGACCAGAAGACATATTAAGATGAGGGAAAAGTAAAAAAATTATAAGGATATTTCTAAGAGGCTAGATTTCAATTTAGTATCTGAGACTTTGTGAGGTTCTGCTGTGTATTTGAATTGGGTATTTTTATACTAACAATCATATTTGATTTTACAGCCAAGCAAGTTAGCAAAGTACTTCTTAACTCTCTTAGAATCCATAAAATCGGTGTGGTACAATACCAATGGGTACCTTTTTTTTATTAGTCAGGCCTTACAAAATAGAGACATTACAAATAAATACTGCAGAATAGCCAGAGTACAAATTAAAGGTGCTTGCTGAAACACACGTAGGAGCTAGATATATTATTTCTTTTTTGTTATGTATTTCAATTCCCATTTCAAACTTAACAACTTACCTGTTTCACAGATAGGACGACTGGTCATTGGACATAATGGCATCCTTTCCACGCCGGCGGTGTCCTGCATAATCAGGAAGATAAAAGCCATTGGTGGGATCATTCTCACTGCAAGCCACAACCCAGGAGGCCCAGCTGGAGACTTTGGCATCAAATTCAATGTAGCTAATGGAGGTAAGAGGCCATTCTCCTATTTAAATTGTGTGGATACAGGCATGTAACATCAAATGCTCCTGCTTGGAGTAAGTAAATCTTTTTTGAAATCTTAAAAAGCATGACAAAATGACCCTCTTTTGCAGTTATAAAACCCTTCTGTGACCCGTGCCCCAACCAGGTCTGTTGCGTTAGCTCTCAGAACATGCTGTGTGTTGTATCAGCTTTTGTAGAATTTTTAGACACTATTATGTCCTACTCATAGATGCTGTTTTAAAAGTGACATGAAACATAGCATCTGTGAATAGGAAAAAGCTGTTATTGAGATGTATTTTTCAGGCATGAAAGCATTATAAAGTCTCAGGTGAGCCCACCACAAGCTTTCTTTAAGGAGATTCTCTTTCTCTCAACGCAATCGTGATTATGGATAAATTAAGGAAACTGTAAAAATGTATTACATTACATTTGACATGTAATCAGCCATGTCAGATTAAATTTTTTAGTCATCAAGTTTTGTCAAGTTTTATTATCTTTACCTAAGAGTAGAGTAGAGTAATGTTAACAGATATTAATAGATCATTACTGCCCGATAGGCCTACATTACTCAGGTACCTTTTGTATGTGGAAGTGGAGCAGTTTTTGGGTTCTTTATTGCAGGACCTTCTCCAGATACAGTGATGGATAGGATTTCCCAAGTAAGCCGCACCCTGGAAGAGTATGCCATCTGCCCTGACCTGCACATTGACCTGTCACGGCTGGGACGGCAGGACTTTGACCTGGAGAACAAGTTTAAGCCTTTCCGGGGTTCGGTTGCATATTTACTCTAAGCACCATTTCTTATTAGATGCACCAATGTATTTTAAAGAGAATAGAAAAGAACAGAGCTCTTTTTGCAGTTGAAATCGTGGATTCAGTGGAGATCTACCTGAACATGCTACGTGGGATCTTTGATTTTGGTGCTATCAAAAGCCTGCTGACAGGTCCCGAACAGCTAAAGATCCGAATAGATGCAATGAATGGAGGTAAGAACATACTCAGAACGATTCTGCTCCTCATTCATTACTGTTAGTATATTATTTATTTATTAAATCATACTCATAGATCATGCATTCAGTTCCATTTCTGTAAGCTTTACCGTGATGGTGTGTGTTGTTTCAGTGATGGGACCCTACGTCAGAAGAATTTTGTGTGATGAGCTTGGGGCGCCTGCAAATTCTGCGGTTAACTGTGTTCCTCTGGAGGACTTTGGGGGCCAGTACCCCAACCCCAACCCTACATTCGCTGTGTCGTTGATGGATTCTATGAAGGGTGGAGAGTTTGGTTTTGGTGCTGCGTTCGATGCAGATGGAGTGAGTGTTGTTGACCATCTGATACTAAAATACTTTCGTAACCGCTCAGAAAGATATTAACAACAGATTTATGGAGCACATTTGCCTGCTTTTTGCTTTATCAAAAGACATTAGAGCGCTAGCCAACACCACTAAACCTCATAATAGCTTGATCATTGCCAGGTCTCACATGCTGTGGCAGTAGATTTCCCTCTTTTTTAATGAAATGTCTCAACGACACAAAACAGCCACAGTTTGTTTTGTGTCATTCCATGGTTTTTTTTTATTAGAAAATCCTGCATTTTAAAAAAATAAATATTGCTTAAGAGAGATATGGAAATAATAATGAGGCACTTACACGGAATAAAAATGTAAAATCTTAGTCACACTACTTTTTATTCAATATCATATTATTGTTTCATATTTGCCTCCCTCATTGTAGCTTTTAAACCCTATTGTAAATATTTTGATTGTTTTACTATTCCTTTTTTTTTCATGATTAGCCTAAGAATTTCCTCTGTGATCGGTTCTGTTTGCAGGATCGCTGTATGATTCTTGGTCAGAATGGATTCTTTGTGAACCCATCAGATTCGCTGGCAGTGATGGCTGCCAACTTATCCTGCGTCCCCTATTTCAGGCAGGTGGGCATCCGCGGTTTTGCCCGCAGCATGCCTACCAGCACAGCCCTGGACAGGTGAGAGAGACTTACACACACACACACACACACACACACACACACACACACACACACACACACACACACACACACACACACACA
>JBBPDC010000017.1:13186199-13208659 GCA_037974485.1 Hemigrammopetersius urotaenia
ATTTAATTTACTTAATTTTGAGGTAGTATTGATGATAGAAGACATGCTAATGTTATGTTTTCAAATTATGCATGTATTTGGTATTATAGTGATTTTATGACAGATTATTTCTCTGGGACGCAAAATTTCCGATTTCACGGAATGACCCTTATATTTTCATATTTTGGGTAATCAGCTCTTCCATTTAATGTTTAATACAACTTGTTTGAAAGCATATTTTGTCCAATGTATTGTTTGATTTTGTTTTAATTCAATGTTTCAAGTTCTGTAAATTATTAATTAGGACCAATTATGCTTTTTTGGACCCCCAGTATCATCAGCAGCCAGAGCCCTGACTAAACCTATTTTTGATGAAATATGGAGCTGGTCAGTATTCTTCGACCATATGCACATAAGAACTTACAATAACATAATTGGAGTAACAATGTTGTGCTTTCAGCTGACCTTGACAGTTAATCATCTCAGCTGAATATGTAGTTTGTGGAATATTCCAGATATTTCTTAGATGTTAAAGTGTCAGGGTTCAGTGAAAACTGGGGGGGGGGCACAATGTACATTTACAAAAATAGTTCAGGCATGTGATGTTAACATGAGTTTTGCTTTTGCAAGTATTGCAGAATATTTAGAAAATACGTTTTTTTATCTGAAACATGCACCTGTTGTTGTGCAGGACATTTACCTTTACTTTACATACATTTTACATACACTGATACACAAATAAATGTAGCCATGGGATACAATTCATGGAGCAATTGTGGAAACTCCCATATGATGTTGTCATATCCCTCACACCTACATCATACTACACTACAGACATATAGCAGTCCAAACCTTAGTAGAAATCTGTTCAAATTCATTTGTTGGTAGTTGCTGCGGTTGGTGTTGTGCATGAGTCAAAAAACAACATACTATTGGCTACATTGATTCTTTTGGCTGCATGTTGTGTGCTAGGGTTCCTCCACTCCTGGCAACAGGCAGGGCTGTTGCTGTCTTGTTCAGCAACTATGCTTGTTTATTTGTTTACTCATTTGTCCATAGTGGCATGTTGAAAAAGGATTAAGAGGGAAAGTCATGGCAAGCCCTGCTGGAATGCACATCCTGATTTTTAAGATGTTTCACTGCTCTTGGGAGTTTCTGGATCTGACCAAAGTTTCACAGCACATAAATGAGAACCATCTTAGGGCAATAGAAGAGGACAGCATTTTCCACAGAAAGAAAGTAAGGCACAGCTCTGTTAGTGCACTTATCTGCTTGGCTGACAGTTTAGCTCAAGTTGTTGTGGGCTGCAGGTCATGCTCTCTTGCCAGGAGGAGGTTAGAACCAGCTGGTGCTGGTGCTAGTCGTGGCCCAGAATTTTTCAACATAATCTCTGTCTGCTGCATCACAAACAATAACATGAACATGTTTTCTTGTACTTAGTAGAAAAACAAAAAACCTGTTGACTGCAGCACTATTACATATAAACACTTGACCAAACAGTACAAATGTGGCACGTAAAAGGTGGCTTGATTACTACAATCTCCTGCAGTGCGTACATTGAAATAATCCTGAACATGTTCTTACAGTCTCTCTCTCCACCTCTTCAGTCATACAAATAAACTCAGACAAACATTATTTTTTGCTTTCTTTTTTCTGCTTTCTGAATTTATTCTGTTTTACTCACTTACACACTGAAAACTTGCATAGACTGAAAACATGTCGACGTGTTGGGCGTGTTGCATGTGTTGGCCTGAGACATACAAATAAATCGTCAACAAGGGTCAGAAATTCTCATTTGCTCTCTCTGTGCCAGGATTTCCATTCCAGGCTGTGTCCCCCAGCGAATAGCTCTGCTTTACTCTTATTTAGTAATTCCACCCAGGAGTAAACAGCTGTGGCCCAGCTCCACTCCTTTACTGCTCTCCTCTCTCACTAGCCATAATGCCAAATTACAGTGTCTGAAAATAGTTATGTATGTAGCCTAGTATCCAAGAGCAACAAACAGGGGAGGGGAAGGATAATTAGCTTCTTTGACCCTTTCCTGTGCTCATTTAGAGCTATTTGGGCCTAAATGAATTTACACAGTAAATAAAAAATAAGTGAAAATTGAGTGGCACTGGTTTGATCTGATAATTGATCTATCACCTTATTCATATATTTCTTCAGATAAGCTAACACATGCATAAGAATCCTACACTCATTGTCCACTTCAGCAGAAACATTACACTAAACCTGCTGATTAACTGGTGAGGTGAACCAGGTGTTTTTGAGCAGGGAAATCACCAAAACCTGCAGCACCATGACCCTCCTGGACTGGAGTTACTCTACACCATTCACTTTGGTTGAAACAGCATTGACCTAATTGAGCACAGTGTCAGAGCATTGTTTATAAAATTAAACATGCCTTAATAATAATCTTACCTCACACCATAACCCAGATCATCCTGAGACTTGCCTGAGAAATTTTTCAGCAAAACTTCTTTTGCATGGTTATTGCGTTGCCCCCTGTGTCATCTTCCACATGGCTATCTGACAAAAGTTTTTGTGTTTGTTCTTGCAAACACAAGGTCTTAATGTAAAACACAAGACGTCCAATCTCCCATCTAGACAGCATCCCTGTGTAAGAGTAAAATTGCTCAAGTAGTTTTTCATGCTGCACATGATTACCACTTGCTCTGAGTAAGTGTCTCACCTGATATTTTAGTACAGAACAAGCATAGAGTTCACCTTGTTTCCTGAGAGTCCTGAGATTAGATCAATGGACATTATACGACCAGTGAGTGGTTGATTTTGATTGCTTTTCCACTATTGAAAAAATGCCCAATGCAAGAAGTACGTTCACTGCAAGTTCATCATGAGAAATCCAAGCTGACTCAGTTCCCAGTGGCTGAATCACAGTTTTCTATCTGGGTGAAAAAAGGTCCATCATACAAAAAATCCAGCTAAGAGCAGCTCAAACTAGTGGACTAATCTGTCTTCAGGCTTTTCATATAATGTTGTTTAAACTGTTTAATCAGAGAACATGTTGGCAGATGTGATTGCAGTGCTCATGTCAGAGAGTGTAATCATCAGTTAGATTTGGCAGCATCTTCCTTCTTTCTTAGCGGACTGTTATTCTGTCTCACTTCCCATTCCTTTCACTCCCTCCCTCTTCTTTCTTTTAGCCTTCTCTTCTTTCCATCTCCTTGTGCATGGCTATAACCCTGGCTGTAATACAAAACAAACATTTGCCGAAAGGTTAGCTCGCTTTGTTCCTGCTCCATTTGCCTTATTACGTTTGTATATCTGTAACCTGTAGTATTATATTATTCTACTAACTTAAAAGGTCAGTGTTTGGTGTGCGACCAAGGATGTTATGTAAATGCTCCATCCTGAAAAAAGCATGTGTCAGTAGTCTCCACTTTTATGCATGATGTTCTGGCAGAGTAGCTTACACAACTTGGGTGATTATCTTACATTGTGTTCTGTCCTTTAGTATTGTTCAAACACACAAATATCAGAAAGAAGTGTGTAAATATCTAACTTTTTGATTGGGATGACTTGCCACAGCTGAATCATGATGCGGTGACAGTCTTTCAACACCTAAACATGCGTTAATGTGGGCCAGTATTGTAAGAAAGTTGTCTTCGACTTTTTGTCTCTACTTCCAAAAAATGTAATCAACTCTAAGAGGTTTATGCTTGTTTTGCAGGGTGGCCAAAGCCATGAAGGTGGCTCTGTATGAAACTCCTGCAGGCTGGAGGTTCTTTGGAAACCTGATGGACTCTGGCAGGTGCTCTTTTTGTGGAGAGGAAAGTTTTGGAACAGGTGAAGTAGGTTTTTAGATTATGTAAAATCACTATTTGAGCATGATTGTTTTTTACCAGGGTAGATCCAGCACTGAAAAAGCAATAAATAAACTATAAATAACAATTCAGCTTTCAGCCAGAAGAGTGACTATTTTTTGGTGTTAGAAAAAAGAAGAAACATATTTATCCAAACAAATTACACAAAAATAATAGCAAATCTATCAATATTTATTTTGTCCAATCCTTGCTTCTGTACACCTGCCGTTAACACTTCCGTCCCTCCCATTTTCGTCAGCTGCTCCGACAGCTTTTCCTGAAGCTTTCACCGACATTAGACAAAAATCTATAAATATGTCTTGAGAAAAAAAAAATAAGCAAAACCAGATGTGCATTAAAACACCAATACATGTTGATGCTAATTAGTAATTTTTTTAAGATATGTTTTCTGCTTTTTTTTCCCCAAATACCAAAACATTGATAGCTTATAAATAGTAACTTTATACATTTTGGCTAGAAATTAAATCAGTATAAAGTTGGTCATTTACATAGTATTGTAGGTGTAAGGGATTTGATTTGATGGGGTTGTGGAGGTAGCTCAGTGGGTAGGATACTTGCCTCCAGACCAAGAGGTCATGGGTTCGAATCCTGCCCTCAGCAAAAACCACCACTGGGTCCCTGAGCAAGACCCCTAACCCCAAGTTGCTCCAGGGAGACTGCCCCCTGTAGGTAGGCAATGGAACTCGCTTTGGATAAAAGCATCTGCTAAATGCCGTAAATGTAAATTACCTACTACACAGAATAAAATAGCCTGGGTGTTCACCTCAGCCTTTTGCCATAAGAGTCACATGCAGTAATAACACACCTAATGACCTTGCGAGGTTGCCAAATCTCACCGTACTTGTTCCATTTCTGCATTTATACTCTCTGCATTCGCTTGCTAAATTGGGTGAGGCCCCTGTGGTCCGTAAAGCCCACCAGTAGCTGTGACCTCACTCCTGTCAAAACACGAGATATTGAAGCATCACTGATTCATTCATCATGAGCTGTGGCACCTCAGACAGCTCTGGCTGTTATGTTTGTAATGCATGTTAGACTTAAGCCACAGTGTGAACCTCCTCCATTCTTCTGCTATAAAAGGAAGACAGGCCACTGAATCATTCAAGCTCAGAGGGAGCAGAGAGAGTGCTCTCTGCTGGCAAACTCTTCTAGACTCAGAAAGCTCCTTTGCTGATGAGTCATGAGAGAGCAAAATAGAGGGAGTAGGGAGTTAGTGAGGGAGAAAGAGGGAGAAAGTGAAATAGAGGAGGATGAGAGTCATCGTTTATAGAAAGCTGCAGATTGTGCTCCTCCAAACCCTTATATGGCTACTGCAACAAGGGAAGTCACACACACATAAATCATTTGTTTGGACCTCATCATCATTTCTATTTCAAATGTTTGGAAGTTCAGTGTTATCAGTCACCGGCCTGTTATTGTTGTCTAGCATATTATGTAAGCTTTAAGAAAATAACACCTATGTTTTTACAAGCGACATCAGTGATACTGTCTAATCCTACTGTTCTGTGCCACAGGATCAGACCACATTCGAGAGAAGGATGGCCTGTGGTCAGTGCTAGTGTGGCTGTCCATCATATCTGTCCGCAAACAGGGGGTAGAAGAAATTGTACGGGACCACTGGGCCAAGTTAGGCCGCAACTATTATTGTAGGTAAGGTTGGGTTTCTTCATCTTTACATTGCACTGCGTTAAATTTGATGAGTAATAGATGAATATGGAGAAAATAAGATAAGATTATTAGCTAATTTTCATTGCTACGGCATTAAGCAGACAGTACAAAGGTATACTAAAACTTTGGTCTTTTATGAGAACTAACAAAGGAAAGGAGGATTGAAGAATGTGATTGTAACCACTATTTCTCATTTTAATGGTAGTTTGTTACACTTTTGACTATAATTTCATTCCTAGTTAATATTCTTGGACTTTGGTAAAAACGATTAAAACTGAATTCAGTGACAGAAATTTCTGTTCATCTCTAGTTAAGGAAACTCAATTTAGGTAGATTAGTCATCGCTCATGAACATTTCGAAAACATTTCCCTTTTGGCTCTGGCTTGTGTTTTGGAGTGCCTCCCCGTACATTTAATCCACATGGCAAAAAAAATTATGTAGAAGCAAAATCTAAATATGCAGGGAAAACCATTACTTCCTGGTAGTAAAAAGGAACCTTCTCCTTCTCTGTCTACTCTGTTCTGGCATTGAAGGTCCTTTATTTAGTTGTTCCCCCATGAGAGAGAGCAAGTGGAGCCAAACCTTACTCCATCATCCTCATTTTCCCATACAAATTTCCCACAGTAGCAGTAACATCGAGTAAGAGGCCTAGTGACCCGTTTAACCTTCACAGCTTCTTCCCCTCACTCTGCATAAATCACTGCATAGTACAGTGACAAGGTGGCTAAATAAAACTTGCTAGTTGAAGGTCTATATATTTATATAAAATAAAGCTAAAATGCAGTAGGGGTTGCAACTTGCCTTCTTCAACCAAATACATATATATGGCACATTGTTTGTGTGTTTAAAATACTAGGTTCGATTATGAAGGTGTAGATCCCAGAGCAGCGTATTACCTCATGAGAGATCTGGAGGCTGTGATCACTGACAAGGCATTTACCAATCAGAAATTTGCTGTGGGAAACAATGTCTACAGTGTGGAGAAAACGGACAACTTTGAGTACATTGACCCGGTGGACGGCAGTGTTTCACGAAACCAGGTGAGCTTCAGGTTTAACTGATTATTTGAAGATTTTTTTTTGGTTCAGAAATTTCATCAAAATGTTCAATTTCTGCACGGATTAAAACTATAACTCAGTCACTCGAGATCTTTAAGCATCCAGTGATTGTAGGGGATGAAACAACATAAGTCATGGTTTGAAATGGTACTTCCCCAAAGAGGTCTCCATTTGCCAGGGCTTGCTCGTGGAACCAGGGAGACCAATAACGTGTAACACATGCACAGGCTGAACACAATCAATGTTTATAGACCTATTTTAATCTGGTATAATTGTCGCAGTTAAACAAGTATTTTCAGCTGTTTGCCTTCCATTTCTCCTCAGATGAGACACAGTGTGATGCATGCAATTTTTGCAGCTTAATTACTTGTATAAAGAATTGTTTGGGCTTTGTAAGCGTAACAGGTTTATTATGACCAATTATGTGTTATTCAGAAATGGCATACTTTTCTTACCAGAGCACAGACCACCCAGTGGAGAAGTTGTTGAGACTTTTAAGACAGGGTGTTATATTTGGCCATTCAAAGATGAAAGGTCCATGTTTATTGATATGTTCATGTGTAAGTGGTATAGGTAAAGGACTTGCAGATAATTAAGTGCAGACTGTATTTTAAGAATTGATTTTTACATGATAAAGAAAGTCTGCGGTGGTCTGGCTCCCTGCCCAGGGTGCATCCCTGCCTCGCATCCATAGACCCCAGGATAGGCTCAGGCTAGCCACAACCCCTAGTGAACTTAAGTGGTTACAGCAATGGAATTAATTAATGAATGATAAAGAGAGTGAAAGTATTTTGAATCACCTCTTTTGATTGCCATTCATAGTAAAAATGCCAAGTGCCACTTTGAAAAGGGTGTTTTTAAGGTACACATTAAACGACCAAACCAGACTGTGCAGTTCCCCCCAGTGCTCTGACCCATTGATGCTCATTGATGCATGGTCCCTGCAAGACTATGCTGGGGTATCCAGCACTAAGATGTTAGCAGCAGATCCTTTGGGTCCTGAGGCCTGTAAGGATTGAGCTAGATCGTCCAGCACATCCCACAAATGTTTGGCTGAATAGAGATTTGTGGAGTCCAACTCAACACCTAAAGCTCTTTGTCATGTTCTTCAAACCATGCCTGAACTATTTTGGAGTGTGAAGAGGTGAATTAACCGCCTGAAAGAGGCCACTGTGAAGAGATGTACTTGGTTTGCAATAATGTTTAGGTAGGTGGTATGTGTCAAAGTATCATCCACATAAATGTGAACACCCAGTGATTCCCAGCAGAATATTGCCAAGAGCATCACACTGCCTCCACCAACTTGCCTTTTTCTCGAATAGTTCATAATTTTACCACATATAGCCCAAGCTGGTGACACACACACACAGAGCGATTTAAATCATGTAAAAGAATGTTGTTTAAGTTTTTCCAGTGTTTGGTTCTGATGCTCAAATGGCCATCTTAGGCACTTTCAGTGCTAGACAGGGTTCAGCATGAACAGCAAGCTTTCTATCATTGCCAGCTAAAACATTTTAAGCAATTTATGCCAGAGTGGCTCTCCACTGGGTTCGGACCAGACGGCCTGGCTTTTGCTCCTCACATACATCAGTGAACCTTGGTTGCCCATGACCCTATTGCTGGTTTACCGGTTGTCCTTTCTTGGACCACGTTTGCTAAGTACTAACCACGGCATCCCAGAAATACCCCACAAGACCTGCCTTTTGGAGATGCTCTGACCCAGTCGTCCAGCCATCACAGTTTCATCCCTTTCAAAGGTGCTCAGATCCGCATGTTTGTTCATTTTTATGCTTTCGACACAACTTCACTTGATGAGCAATATATGTCACCTCGTGACAGGAGCCATTGTAATTAGATAATCAGTTCACTTCGCCTTTCAGTGATTTTAATGTTATGTCTGATCGTGAACTTGGGATTGTGCAGGCGTTGTCGGTTTATGTTGTTGAATAGTTTGTGAACCAATAATGAAATTGATCTTATTACTCTTTTTATCTTTTTACCTTTGGTCATACCTTTTGTTATTTAATGCAGTTAGTCCAAGGCCTATTCTTTTTCTGCATGAAGTTAGGTGCGGATTAGGAAAACACTGCTTTAGAATGCATCTACTACATTTTTACTGCCTTTTACTACAATATTTTTATTATAAATCACACATGCGATAGGTGAGGATGTAGGAGTGGGAGACTTAAAGTTTCTAAAACACAAATAAAAATAAAGAAATAAGTGCAAGTAATGTAGATATAAATATACATTTAAGTACAAGTATCATTTATATTATAGTTTAACATTATATTTGCCCATAGGCAAAAGTTAATATTTTGATAGAAGATACTCATACACACACACAAAAACACACACACACACACCCCGCCCCTTTTTTGAATTTACCCAGTGGACTCCCTCCGTTTCATTCAGGAATGCATGGAACCCCCACCCAACCTTTCTTTGACACTACTGACAGCTCTCTATCAGATGCACACACACACACACACACACACCCACACAAACACTGGCCTCACTCTGTCACCACAGACAGTTTACTAACTCTGACACCTCGGCTTTTGATCTCTGACCCTTGACTTCACATTGCCCCTCATTCACATTACACAGTTAGAAACAGGCATTTGTCTTTAGGGAAGATGATTGTTACCATCTGAATGATTGATATGCCTCTTTATGATTTATGACACACTCGGGCTATGGTCTTGCAACAACACACACGTTCATACACACCCAGAGCAGCTTGGCCATTGTGGTTGTCCAGCCCAAATGTGCAGGCGTCTCAACACCCCGGCATGTACTGTATTATTCCAACAGACATTCCACTCCTAGCCGGATTGTGTCAGCTGTCCCTGGCCTGCGCTGCAGCCGCCAGTGGGGGGCCAGCAGACAGCAAAGAGCCACTCAGCTGTTAGAAACAGCCACACCAATATACCCGCCCACACACAGAGTACAAGAGTACAAATGGGACGTTTTAATGATATACCAAATCATAAAATTATTTTAGTTTGTATTTATTTTAGTTCAACAATTTTAAATAACTTCTTAAGATGTCATAGTAAACATTACAATCCTGCACCTGGATAACACTTATTTACATAGTCTGAACAGTAAAGAGCAGTACTAATAGTGATACATTTAAAATTAGATTGTTTGATTTTTGGTGTTTTAGAGAAATGTGTTCTGTAAAAACGTATGATATGATATGAAATATGATACCTAGAGTGCAGTGGTTTCAATGTGAATTTGTGTTTTATAGAAAGACTTAACAATACTGCAATGATACTGGCTGTTATGACAGTTTTGGTCATTGAAATCATGATAATACATTTTAGTCACACACACACACACACACACTACTGAGAGTGTGAGGAGTCCTGGTTTAGTACTAACAGAGCTGTCTCTGTCAGTACTAAACCAGGACTCCTTCACTTAGATACTCACTCCTTCAGTCACTCACTCACACACCTACTCTAACGCTCATTCATAAGCACACAGTCATTTGTTCTCTCCACTCTTCTGTCTGCCCATCTCTCTGCTTGCCTTTAGTGGCATCTAGTGGAGAAACACTCCAACCACAGCAAACGGAGTTTGCCATGTCAATTATAAGAATGAGTAATATAAAATAACTTAAATGAGACTATGCTTTTATATTTTCATTTGAATGTTTTATAGTGCTTTATATATTCAAATACAGAGAATAAGCATTAAAAATAACATTTTAAGAGAAAGTACTGAAAAAACACACAAAAATATTTAATAAAGATCCATGTAGACACAGTGGCAATGACGTTAAATTCTACAAAAATTCTACCTGTGGACACATTTTTGCTAATGGGGCAGCTGGTAGCCTAGTGGTTAGGGCATTCGCCCTGCGATCAGAAAGTACAGGTTCGATTCCCAAGACCGCTAGGCACAGCTGAGGTACCCTAAGCAAGGTACCGTCCCCACACACTGCTCCCCGGGCGCTGAGTTCGTAGCTGCCCCCTGCTTCACTTGGTGAATGGGTTAAATGGAGAGGAAGAATTTAGTGCTGTTCACACTGTGTGCTGTGGTGTGTTCACGTGTAACCGAATGATCACCTTCACTTCACTTCAAAATAACTATTGGCTGATACAGCCTACTTAATGATTAAAGTTTTTAAAGTTTTTTTCCTCAAACTGAGAATTTTCTGGCCCAAACCTGCGTTAAACATCTGAAAGTATTCAGTGCTGAGGAGTGCTGACAACACAGCAAGAGGATCAGCATTATTCCCCAGATATTACTATTACAAATCATACAGTATATCATTAATAACATTGTCACAAATATCTATACCGGATGTGGCTCCACAGTATAGTCCACAGTATCATCATCAATGCATACATTTATTGCAAAACCAAAAAAAGCTTACTTTAAAAAATAAAAGGCTAGGTATTGACAGATGGTGTATATTTCCCCATAAATGCAATGTGTTTGCACTCTGATCTGCAGGGCCTGAGAATCATCTTCACAGACTCGTCCCGCATCGTGTTCCGGCTCAGCGGCTCTGGGGCTGGAGTGGGGGCTACCATCCGCATCTATGCCGAGAGCTATGAGAGAGATCCTGACAGACATAGCAGAGAGACTCAGGTAATTTCTCTCTCTCTGTCTCTCTCTCTCTCTCTCTCTCCCTCTCTCTCTCTTACACACACACACCACACACATACACACACACTTGTACACACTGCAAATCAAACAGATATTGAGCTCACATTTTGAGCTCATAATTTTGCATAATTAATTTCCTTTAAAGGGTACATATCCTGCATTTTGTATCCTTTACAAGTAAACATACAGTTTGTTACTGTATCCTTAAGACTGATATATGTAAATTACCTACATTTTGGTTGTTTTGCACCTCAATCCAGAAGTAGTTCAAATTGAAACACTCCTTTTAACTTCAGTATGAATGTGTGGCTCAACTGCTGTAGTCAGAGAATTCAGAGAATTCAAATATATATATATATATATATATATATATATATATATACTGTATGTATATAATTGTACATATTGTATGTATTAAATACTAATATTAAACACTTCTGATTAAGCTTATTTTGAACACTTAAAAGGCTATAAAAAGATGGTGTTTTAAACAGAAAATAGTTCTTTTAAGCAAAAAAAACAAAGCAATTAATCACAATTAACTACAAAAAATATGTGATAAACCATAGTGCATTCATTTGATAATTTGGAAAGCTTTGCCTGGATGCATTGTACATGTAACACTAGCTGTGCTGGTGTTTTGTGTTCAGAATTTGCAGTACAACTTTGTATTGTTGTATAATTAAACAAGGAGTTTGGCCCTATCATTGGGAGATTGTGACTTTGAATCATGGCAGCCCTAAAAATGTCCCTGGTATTGCATTGTTAATTTCAGCAGTTGTTACATGGCTGAACTATAACGCCATCCATATTACAATTGAGTCTTGGGATGTACATATCTATATTGGCAGATAAGCGCTTAAGAAGAAAATCTGCATCAGACATTTTTATAACT
This sequence comes from Hemigrammopetersius urotaenia, assembly GCA_037974485.1. Taxonomy (NCBI): domain Eukaryota; kingdom Metazoa; phylum Chordata; class Actinopteri; order Characiformes; family Alestidae; genus Hemigrammopetersius; species Hemigrammopetersius urotaenia. The sequence goes on from JBBPDC010000017.1 coordinate 13,198,275, forward strand.
AAAATTAAAATATTGTTTGTTATCCTACAGAAATAAATGCTGTATTCAAATAAATGTGAAGGAGGGTTTTATGCCCATTAAAATAGAGATATATGTACATGAAAAAGATTGGTAAGTGGAACACGTCCACAGATGTCATATTGGCGAATCTGTACTAAAATGAATAATAACTTAAATAAAGGAAATAAGCTATTTTTCGGTTTTCCTTGCAGTAAACATGAGCTACTGATGACAGTGCAGTTTGTAAGCTACTATCGTGATGCTCTGTTGCTCTGTTTTGAGGGACCCCTTATATAAGTACACAGATCGGTCTTTAGCAGTCAGGTTTATCGCTTCCTTAGCACAATAAAGTTCATGTTTTGGTGTATGTTATCAATGGTAATGACAAGGTATCTTTTCTCCTCAGACAACATACAATCAGTTGTTGATAAGTGGTTTCTGTGAGTAACTTACATAACATGGGATCATGCCTTCATGATTTCAAACTTTTCTTTTACTTGTAGTACTTTTTGCACAGTACTGTGCAAAAGTCTTGCACAGTTTCATGGCTGTCATGAAAAAAACCCCAAAATAACTAGTTAGACCTAGTTTAAACCTAGTTTAAACCTATATAACAGATGACAAGTCAAAATCACAGTTTTGAAACTGTACATGTACATATTGATGCAGACTTTGACACTAAGTCTGAAACTGTTGTGTAAAACTGCCTTCAGCAGTAAAGGCACACTCCTGTTTGAGCCAGCGGAGCCTTCCATATTTCATGCTGTTTTTTTCTGTTAACCAGTGTCTACTAAAAGATATATGACAACTTTATCGCTACAATAAATCCTTTTCTTTTTTCCCTCTTCTTCCTGTACATCGCACAGTGTAGTTTTAAAAGTAGTGTGTTAAAAGTTGCAGTGTTATTTCCTCTGAAGAGTTTTATTAAACAAACTGGAAGTACAATTATGCCACTGTACTCTGTACAGACTAAACCTAATAGGTATTGCCATCATTTCATCTTTAAACATATGTTAAATCAGAGACCTTATATGATTAAAATGACAAATAAAAAAGGAAGAGATGGTGGCAACCAGTGAGCCGATTTCTTTATTTTTCATTAATATTCCAGTAAGATAACATATCATCATACATAACATCACAAACAACCATAAAGTAATAAATCGTGGAAGATAAAGGTTGCTGGTGATTTATCAATGGAAAAAACAATGCTAATCTTGCATGTCGTTTTGGCTTTCATATTTATATTATAAACTGCTGTACATACCTTGACATTCTTTAATCAGCAGTTTTGCAGGTTTGCAAGACTGATTTTACGATGCTAGGCTTCATTAAGATTATTCGCACAGTGTGAATAATATGCTAAAGTTTATCCGCTTGTAACCCGAGTCTGTTTGGAGGACATTGTCCGCATGTTTGGTGCCTGATTTGGTAAGAATTTATAATCCAAGTACACCAGTCCGCCAGCCGATAAACTATGCCAGCAGCATAAACCAGACTGATTAAAGGACAACCTGAACCCTCTGTGCACTCGACATGACTAAGCAATCAAAGGGCAGCCACATAGTGGAAAAAACATTGTTGTAAGCCGTTCTTGGCATTATGTTTATTACCTTTAAGTGGGTTAAACTGATCTAAATGTTAAGATTTACCATGTCTTTGTTCTGAAGGCCCTGCAGGCCTGAATGAGCTTTTTTGTTTGTGGTACAAAAAAACCAAGATCATTTTCTGATAATTTATTCAAGAAAATTCTTTTGGCTGAGAATAGAGGATATGTGACTGTACAGATACAAGTCAAGCTGTAGTCTTACGTTGTGTATTATAGACGTTCTGAGTAATGGAAACATCAGAAATGCCCAACAACCCATTACTAAGTGCAAGAGCAATGGTGTGAGAGCTAATATGCAGTTTATTTCTGTTTGGATGCAGTTTGTGACAGGATAGGATTTCGAGAGGCAGACAGACGCTTCATGCTATTTATGTGAGCACTGCGGTTCTAAGAAAAATAGAAAAAAGCAGTGGCTGAAAAAAATGAAAGTAGAGACATATGATACATACACAGATCTGAAAATGATTTGATCACTCTACCTCATTGTAGGTTGTGCTGGGTCCTCTTATTGCCATTGCGCTGAAGATTTCTAACATCCACGAGCGGACGGGACGCAGGGGCCCCACTGTGATCACCTGAGCTGGGCACAGCGACGCACACCAGGGGCCAAAGCACCAGACAGCCTTTCCTCTAGGATCTGGTCTCCACAATCTTCCTTACAATCTTTCACAACCTAGCCATCACTTTCCCCATCCTGCAGCCATGACTGTTTACTCCAAGTCTGCAGAAATTCTCACTGGCCTGTTCACACTATTTATGTTTTTGCTGCTGTTTCACAGACTAAATAACTAAACATCTCTTTCCTTTTCTTTTTTTTTTTTATCTCTGACTTAATTCAGTGGCCCCATCTTTTCCTCTTTCTAGCTCTCTTTTTGCCTTAAGAGCTTAATCTCTGTTGCACATTTGTGTGTGAATCATAGTGCCTCTTTCACACTGCATTTTTGGCCACAGTTTCACTATCCATATCCGAGGACATGTGCATTTGTTCATTCAACAACAATGCTGCGAAGTGGCAAGATACACTGCGATTTATTTTCAGCTAAATCTTTTAAACCACAATTGCACTCACACAATTATGTTGTTGCATATTACTTTAGTACATATTAACATTTATGACTACTGCAAACATTTAAACATTTACCACTGAAGACAGGTCAATGCAATAACAATGAGGAAATCTGATCTCTTCATGAGCCAGAACATGACAATTACCTGGCATGTGGTGCTCTGTTTACGAATCTGAAGACGTAGTGTCACCAAAGACTTCCCTTTTATAGCAAATGGAGCAACAGAATCACTTACACTGTTGCAAAAAAAAACAGACCTTCATTTTGAAAGTCTTGCTTCATTCAAATACATTGCTAAAGCATTGTGGCAAATGGTACAACTGAGGGCTTTCTGAGTGTCTGAATGTGTGGAATATGTAGTGATAAAAAGCATTATAATAATGTACACAACTGTGGTTCACTTACTAGTTGGGTTTGATTCATGTTAAATTATTGGCATCCATCATTGCAGAGGAACTGCAGTTTTGTTACGTTTTTGAGGACATGGAAGAAAACATGGAAGTGCCACTAAAAATATGAAGGAGCAGATCAATTCAGCCACTCCATGTCTATGAGCTTATTTAGCATAACATTTTAAGAAAATTTGAAACTTGGAATGAAGGTCCAAAATGCAAAATTCTGTGTATGAAGCATGTTTTGTTGATGGTATAATACAGCTCGTAACCTGCTAACACTGGTTTTGTTTTGCAAGTCTTGTTTAAAGACAACCACTATCACTTTTTGAAATGTGAAATCTATAGAACTATAGAACTCTTTCTCCTTATGGTGAACTCCAAATAACCATGCCTTCTGACCCGGTTTAGAAGATATGTTTGAGAATAACAGGAAAATACAAATAGCAGTGCCAATGCTAATGTATTTAATTTTGTATCCTATGTTTTACTTAAATAAACTGTCTTTTGTGTGTCTTGAAATGTGGTACTGAAATGCATCACGACCCAGTTTATTTATTCCTAAAGGCATATGGTTTGCAATTGGTTTCCCACTTGCGATTTCAGTCATAATTGCTGATCTTGAATAATGAGTCTAAAAAAACAACAGAAAGTGTAAAAGAAAATTTGTTTGCACAACAAGCACACATTCCATGACATAATTCTTTATTATTGCAAAAAGCAGGCTTGTTTTGACAGGTTTGTTAGTTTTTTGACCTTTTTAGAAAGACGACAAGGACTTACTGAGAGGCACTCAGGAAAACTTTGAACTAAGCTTTGGACAACTGAATTGCAAACTTTTTTCTCTGAATATTGCTTATTTGTGTACCCTGTTACTTTTTTATCCTCTATGTAACAATCATCATTGTGCTATTAAACTAATCCTACATTCTAGAACAATCCATTGAAAGGTTAGTTGTTCTAAGGCATCACACAAAGAGACCATTCTGGCACCTTTATGGAGTATAGGACTACCGCATAGACAGATCAAATCATGTTCTCAGACAAAAGATTCTCTTCCGAATGGATCAACACCTACAGAACTGAACAGTCTGATTTCTCTCTCTACTGCAGAACCTAACAGTCCAGTTTCTCTCTCACTGGCACTGGGTCTTATGCTCTTGCTTTGAAGCAGCATTACCATTCTCTGACCCATATTCATCACACTGTCTTCACTTCCTATAACACTTCAGTATTTTCTGTAGTGTTTCATGAAGCTTTTCAATCTTTCATTGCACTTTCAGTTGTCATCTGAGAACTGGGCATGTTTCCTCAGTCACATTACTTCCAATGCAACAATGTTCATTGCTGCCATTTTTGGGACTATAAGTCAGTCTCAAACCTTTCTCAGCATCTTTACTGGCTTGGTGCTCTTCCTTCTCAGACTTGTTCATAGACAGTAGCTGCACCGAGTGGCTCTACAGAGCTATTTGTTGGTAAACAGGCAGTCTGTGGAACAGACTGACTCTGGATAACAGCTTGCTGGTAGGTAGGGGGTTCCTCGTGACTGAAGTCCTCATTGCAGGTCTCTGAGCAGGTCTCAGTGTACACTGGAGGAGCTGAGCCTGGCCACTGCATGACAGAAGTGTTGGGTGGGACATCATTTCCGATTTGAGATTCTTCATATGATGGAGGATAGAAGCTTGCCCTGAAGAGAAAAGGTTAAATTTAATGGTGTGAGTGACTGTACAATCAGGGTTCCATTTGTTCACGACTGATACTTTTACAAATATGCATGTAAAGGAAAATAAATTTTAAACACAAGTAAAGTGTCCTTCACATCAACCTATATACATGTTTCAGGTAAATAATTCATATTAGTGAAATGTATTTATACCTTTGAAGCATCTAGCATTTTTGTCTGTCCCAACCGCACTTTAAAAATACACCAGCTACGACTGTTTATTCAAGTGTGAAGCCATTTAATAACCTCTTTCATGAGGCATTCACCATTACCTGAACACATTCACACTAAGACATATCTTGAGAATTCCACAAATCACATATTCAACAGATCTCTAATTCTTTCCCATATATACACTTGTTTATACACTCACTCTTTCTGAATAAATAGCCTTTATATATTATAACAGTGCCATTAAAAACAGCAATAATAACAATTGTAATAACAATACATTATCATCACATTGCAGCCCACTAAATCACTAGTTTTCGAACGTACACACCTCTGAACCTGTAGCTTAACCACGAGATCTAATAAAAATGTTCATATCTGGTCCACCTCTGGAAAATCATTCTACGTAGTATTTAAATGTCAGATGTGGTTCAGGACCAATCCTACCTGTCCAGAGTGAAAACATGGACATCATTGTCTTGGGTCCTCCTCCCAGACCACTTGACCAGTACACTCTTCATTCCATGACCGATGGACCAAATCACTCCAATAACGAGGAGGGAGAAGCCCAGGATGATGAGGAGGTAAGTGAGGATGTCCCTCAGAGTGTCTAGGTGGTCGCTTTGGATGGACTTAAGGTAGGCACCTCCGCAGATGAGACACAAGCCAATAGTGGGTAGTGCCAGACGGGCTGTGGCCATCAGGTGTTTCCTTTTAATCATGGTGTAAGTTAAGTTTCTGTCTATCCAAACAGCCAGAAGTATCCAAAGAAGTAATATGAGTTGACAGTGACTGCCCTAGCACCTCACGCCAAAATCAGAGATTCTTTGGATCAAAGCTTATTAAGAGCAGATTGAAGTTTGGCCTCTCTGACGTGACTCCAAGTCTAATGAGTCTGAATTAAGCAACACACTATCCAACATTTCTAAAGAGGTCTGTTTGTGATAAGCCTTGTGTAAAAAAAACGTCTGCGAAGTCTGGTAAATCCCACTTCATCTGCATGCCAGCAGACTGATTGCATCATTTCAAAGGTGATCAGACACATCTATACACACACATATGCTTCTCTGGCTAATCATTCAGAGAATACAACCTCTTTTTACTTATGGTTGGCACCTCAGAACCAATAGAGAAAAACACTGCATGGAAAATGTCAAAGTTCATGTTTTGTCTTTTTATCAGTCTCTGAAGTAGAACTATCAGCTGTAAAGTAGTTAATAATTTCATTATTATGCCATTATTGACATGTTTTTTTCCATTTTCATTTTTGGCTGACCAATATATATGGCCTGACTTTACCAACCCACATGATGGTGTGCTGCCACATGGCTGACAAAGAATAAGAGGTCTGTGGCCTGGGTGGTCATGTCTCTTCATGCTCAAAACCATTACTAAATTAGAAAGGGATGTGGGCCTCTGTGTGGGCACATGACCCTAGCTCTTTACAATTCATTGGTGTAGTAGTGCTACCTAATGAATAACAGTAATGCAAAAATCACTAATCGCAGTTCACTAGCCAATTTAAAGTCAATTTCACACCGTGCATCACTACCACATTCGTTTGGAAGCGGCCGACACATTTCAATATCTCAAGAACCGCTTAAGATAGAACTTTGGTATATAGACCTTGGCTCCTACAGTTCCATACAGTTCCCTCAAGAATATGGTCAGCAATAGCCAATCAAAATTCAGCAGCCAAAAATGCCTGTGTGAGTCTTAATGAAATTTTGTAGGCTCATTCATAACGTCACAGAAATTGTATTTCCAACAATTCAGCCATAAGCTGTCGCTATAACACTTATCTTTATGTATCAACATTTATTGATATATACACACACACACACACATATATATATATATATAACAAAGTTGCAGGTTCTAACCCCCCCACTTTCTACCACTGTGTCCTTGAGCTACAGCTGGAAGGAATGTTGTTCTGGGTCTTAATGTCAGGCTGCAAAGCAACAAGAAGTTAATATTTTGAAAGGGGGAGTCTTTTCGATACTGACTGTACATTGAATTTCAAAAGACCTTCCTGGACAAAATAAACTGCACTTCACCTCTAGCTTTAAAATGCATGCCATGTCTGTCTGTTGACAAGCATAAAGCTTTCAGCAGACTGAATATATTACTACACTTTAATTGGCACTACTATCTTTTGAATGGCAATCTTGTGAATGAACATCACATGATTAATTAATGATTAGTATTGGGACGTCATTGAGCTGCCACTCTGCAATGGAATGAATGAGCTGGATCATTTGGATACATGCACAGGAATAAAAATTATCTGATCTTGTATAAAAGCTATGTTAATGATAAGGTTTATAGCATGTATCAACCTGTTCTAATCTTCTACTGGCTGATCCTTTGCTTTATCTTCACAAGTCCAGGAGGTCCAAAATTATTCGGTGTACAGCGAAGTTCATCCTGCCGTCTGCAAGGCTTCGGTGAACTACAGCTGAACGTGACATGCACATTATTCTTTGTTCTTTAGAAAAAGATAGGAAACAGAAAATACGTTAAATATACATCGACTAAATTTATGACATGCCTAAGCACAGCACAGCAAAGCAAAGCTATACTAAACAAAAATAAAATAAACTAAACCAAAGCAAAGCAAAGCAAAGCTAAACTTAGCAAAGCAAAGTAAATCTAAACTAAAGTAAAGCAATGCAAAGCAATGCAAAGATAAACTAAAGCAATTAAAAGCAAAGCTAAACTAAGCAAAACTAAACTAAATTAAACTAAAGCAAAGAAAAAGTTAAGCAACGCAAAGCAAAGCAAAACTAAAAGTAAAGCAAAGCAAAGCTCAACTAAGCCAAACTAAAGTAAATTAATCTAAGCAAAGCAAAGCTAGTAAGTGTATTTAAAAGAGTGGTTTGTTTAACAAAACAAAACACAGATTAGCCTGTGTATTATTATTTTGTGATATTAGTCTTGTTTTCACACCAAACATGTTCCAGCTGATTATGAAGAGCTGAGACCTTCTTGTAGCCAAAAACTATTATGATTTTCCAGGGAGCAACACTAAAATACTGATATTCTGTTTTACATTTTTGTCAAAGGTCCAAAATTCAGCATGTCTATAATTAATATTGTTTTCAGAGAGGTCACTATCTCTGTGATTTATTGCAGTTTTTCTGCCAGTTCGTGGTTACACTTCTGGTGACACGGGTGACATAAAACCAGCCTTGTTTAGATCAAACTCCTACAGAACAACAAAGAATATTGTTGGTGAATGTTGTTTCTTATAGGTCTCTTATACCGTTAATCAGAGGATATACTGTTATTCAGAATACAAATTCCAGCCACTCCAGATAATTTGCAGTGTTAACAAATGGTGCTGCTAATGGAGTTTCAATGTGTTTCAAAGTTTCAGAACACAAACCCTCCTCATTTTTCATTATACAGTGATATGAAACTGCTGCAGGAGGATGTGCTTCTTGTCTACTGTTTAAGAAACAGAAAGAGCCTCATGCCAATTGGCCCTGGGATGGGCTCCACGTACCTGCGACCCTAGTGAGGATAAAGCAAATAAAGTGAATGAGCGAGAACCAGAAAGACAGGGAGAAATAATCTTATTTGATGTAATGTCTCATTAGATCTATGTTGTTTGCGGTTTTCCTTGGAGAAATGTGTATCCCTAATACATTCTTGGAAATATTCTGTATTTAACCCTTTGCTTCAGGTATTTCCTAATTATACAACACTATATTTTATAGATTCGTTAATTTAGATAAACATGCAAAAAATGTACTTTGATAAAAAGCCTTTTTTTCAATCAGTGTGAAAAATGCTACCTGCTACCTCAAGTGAAAAATGCTACCTGCTACCTCATTTCAGTATGAAATGTTTCAGTATTCAGTATTTCATCAGAAAGCTTTTCTGGCATAAGCATTTGTAATTAAAGAGGACATATTATGCAAAACTCACTTAAAAAAAACAACAAAAAAAAAAAAAACAAGTTATAATGGGTCTATGGGCTTTACAAAACATGTTCATGAAGTCCTTTGCACAAAATCACTCTCACATAAAGAAATCTCATCACCTTCATTCTTGACAGTTTCAGTCCGTTTCAAAATTAGCCGTTTGGACGGCTCCCTTATTGTGACGTCACACTAAAAACATTTCCATAGAACAACCCCATATCTGTCGAGCCCCCGCCCACTAGATTAGTTAAGATCTGCAATTTTTGTCTGCTGTACTTAACACTCCTTGTCTTGTCCTAAATTGTCTTGTCCTAAATGTGTATATGTAAAAAACTGGAGCCACGTCGTCTCGTCTCTCTATGTACCTGTACAGTATATAGCAGAGATGACAATAAAGTTGACTTTGACTTTGACTTTGGTTTTATGAGCACGCAAAAGACACTGAGCGATATGGCTACAAGCAAAGGCATGTCACACATTGTGTTCATCTTGCTCTGGGTCTGAGTCGGGGTCGAACATATAGGGCTGGATAGCCCCTCTGTTTTCGGAACTGTGTTAAGTGCGCAGCATTAGCATGGGATGGGTGGGGTGTGGCCAGCAACAGCTTATTTGCATAATAGTGACATAGCCCTTAAACAAGATAAAAATAAAAGAATAAAGTTGGTGAGATCTTTTTATGTGTGTGATTTTGTGCAAATAACTTGGGCAGCTACGTTAAGATAGGATGTAGACTTCTCTTGTTGAGATTTCTGTTCGTTGCTATCTCTTTCTTGCTCTCTCCCTCAGTTTGATACAATGTGTGGACAGGTAGTTTGGGTGCGCCTGTACACACTTGTCGCATAAAACTATTCTATAGTTGGGTGTGGGTTACAATATATCTATTGTATACAATATATATTTCTTTGGTTGGGTGTGGGTGCTTTTATTGTTTGTTCAGAAAACTTGTTTAAGTAAATAGTTGGGTTGCCCCTATACATTTTGTCTCCCCTCACATCACTAACCATGTAACTCCCCTTTTTTCCTATTCCCCTAATGCGGACTGTAACACACTCTAAATGCAAATTAACAGACATTGTTAAAAATGCATGTTTAATTTTATTAATATATGGGTTAGAACAGAGTGGTTGCTAATTTATCAGTGTAGTTCAGCTATTGTAGTGTTATCCCTGCCCCCAACACACCTGATGCAAGAAATCAGTTCATTAACAGACTCTTGGGTTAAAGTGTGTGTGTGTGTGTGTGTGTGTGTGTGTGTGTGTGTGTGTGTGCGCGTGTGTATTTAATGTATAAGGGTAACGTGTCCATTTGTAATCCGTAAACACACCATACCGCAGCACGGCACAAGGTGTGAACAGCACAGAACTGTTCTCTGTATTTAACCAATTCACCAAGTGAAGCAGTGGGCAGCCACCCGCACAGCCAGTGCCGTATCTACCATTGAGGACACCGAGGTCATGTCCTCGGTATTTTTTCCCGAAATTTCAAATTAGT
>JBBPDC010000017.1:13208759-13222131 GCA_037974485.1 Hemigrammopetersius urotaenia
CAGTTAGAACTGAGGCCAACTGTCATTAGAATCTTCGGCCATTTGAATTTAAATAGCCACTGGAGCGATGATGTCATTCACTCTGGCTGTGGAAAAACAAATAAGGGGAGAGAGGACAGTCTGGCAGTGAAATCTGCTTTTTAAAAGAGAAGCATAGATAGATAGATAATTAGGCCGTCTAGAAGTGAGCAAGCACACTTTGCATTTTCTCTGCAGAAATGCAGTCTAGTTCCTTCTTACAACCCTGGGGGCTAAGCACCCCTTGTCTTTCCGTCCTAGTGACGTCCTTGGGATATACGTTTATACTATAGAAGTTATTACCCGTAATAGAGACATACATGGACAAAAGTATCGGGACAACAAAATATACTGTACATAGACTTTCAAATACATACTTTAATATGCAGTTGGTTCCCCTTTGCAGTCACGACAGATTCCGCTCTTCTATAGGCTTTCCACAATATTTTGGATCGTTTCTGTGCCCATCAAATCTGTAGAGCATGAGGTCGGGCACTAATGTTGGACAAGAAAGCCTTGCTCCCAATCTCCATTCCAGTTAGGTGCTGGGTATTGTTGAGGTCAGGCTCTGTCAAGTTCTTCCAAACCCAACTCATAAACCATTTCTTTATGGACCATGATTTGTGCACAGTCATGCTGGAATAGAAAAGGTTCTTCCCAAAACTGTGTCCACAAAGTTGGAAGCATGGCGTCATGGAAAATGTCTTGGTATGCCTAAGCGTTAAGATCCCTTTACTGGAAGTACAGGGCCTAGCTTGCAGCCTGTGTGTGTCCCAGTATTTTTCTCCATATAGTGATACTGACAAACATTGAGAGTGCAAATATGATATTGTCAAACAATTACTTAATTTTCCATAATAATTTTATTCATCATTTATTAGCATTTATAAGTCCAACGAAAGTAGTAACACCAAGAAGAGGACAAAGATAATCAATAGCTCCACTTTATGTTCTCCGAGGGACAGTGCTCGAAAAACTACAACTCCCACTCAACACAGCACGTCCGGCTGACACTTCACTTCCGCCTTCATTGTAATTGTAGCGGACTGACGTTAAGCACAAGGGACACACTAAAACATATTTCACGACGTGTTTATAAGGTTAGTACCTCTTCTTTCAACCCCGTCTTTTAGGTTAGAACCACCGTACGAATATTCAGGACTTACAGCGTTATAATCTGACAATATCATCAGGACTGAAGTGAGTTAGTCCGCAAGCTAATGTTAGCGAGCTAAATGAGAAGGTAGTGAGGAAACAAGAGGAGGAGGCTTTAACGTCACCTGATCTGGGTAACAGTGGTTAGTTACATTTATTATTCTTGTTTTCAGTTAAAAATGAGTCAGGAGTACGAATATGGGCTGTATTGAACAGCAATAATGTGTAGCGGGTTAGCTCAGTTACATCCCTCTAATCCAGTAGAACTGACTAGACTGACTTTCAGCTAGTAAGTTATTTACTCTACCAGCTGTCATATCTTTCAAACGGCATACACGTACCCGTAATACACGTAACAAAATAAGATTTGTTTATATTAGGTAAATATTAGGGAAAATGGCAAATAACAGATGTTTCTGGGTGATGCTGTGGTCTGTGTTTGGTTCTAGTGATTTACAGTACAAACGTTCTGTTTATTTACTACTGTACATTTAATACACTGTCTTTTTCCCAGCATACATCAGAAAATGATTGATCTTAAAGCCTGGGCAGAGTATGTGGTAGAGTGGGCAGCCAAAGACCCGTATGGCTTCCTCACTACGGTCATCCTGGCCTTGACCCCTCTCTTCATCGCCAGTGCCCTGCTTTCATGGAAACTTGCGAAGATGATTGAAGCCAGAGACCGTGAACAGAAAAAGAAGCAGAAGCGACAGGAGAACATAGCAAAAGCCAAAAGAGCCAAGAAGGATTGAACTGAAATGACATGGGATGCAGAGGGATCAGTACATGTTTTCCCATGTCTAACAAGACCCCACTCTCAGCTGTTTCACAGCCCAGGCCAACTCCCACGGAGGCCAGGATAAAACAGGGCTTACCAGCGGCCTTAATAAGCGTTTGGAGAGTGCATGTTGTCTAGGCTACTTATTGAGTACTCAATGGAAAGACTGCAGTGTTTTCCTGGAAAGTTATCCAAACCTTGAAACATTCACTGCAATATCATGTTACGATTGAAGCACTCAGCATTCCAGTTCCTTTTTCTGATGTTTTTCCACATCCAGTCCACTGTTTTTTTGTATTATTAAAAAATCTTAACTTAATATTGTTCATATGGTGGAGATCTATTTAACATCAATGAGTAAATAGACATTTAAAAAAGACAGGTCACAGCTGCAAATGACAATTTATTCATTCACTTATGTTTAATAAGGTGCTATAACATTGTCATAAATTAGAAGAGTGAATGTTTTTACACCTGTGTATCACTCAAAGCATAAAACCTCACACATCTGAATTCATTTTTGCTTACTGAAGTTTTATAAATACTTGGTCATACTTGCATAAGACAAAGTATTAGACTTGTTTAGGAACTTTAAAAAGTCAGACACTGCAAACTTTGCATCATTTAATGAAGTGCCAAGTCACAGCAAAGAGTACCACACTCACCATTTGTCCAGAAGTGTCAACAGAGAGTCCTAAACTTCTGTTTGTAAAGTTTGAGAAGATTCTATTTTTTGGGGGGTGCCCAAGATCCAGGTTGGAACGTATTGGCAGTGCTAACTGGATCCTCACTGATTTCAGGTTGTCCGTACTGTGTGGCAGAAGCATGACCTTTGATCTGGGTCTGTAAAGGTCTGGCAACTAATCCTTCCTCATACTCTTTGGCTTGCAGTGCCAAATCCTTCTCTTCAGCCTCCAGGGTTTTGATTTTAATTTGTTCTCTGTATTGCTCATTCTTTAGTAAATCCTTCACAGAAGAAAGAAGATGAATCAAATGTGACATCACTGCCATAGTTATCAGTCTACTTAATGTGGTACACCAATGTAATGTTCTAGTTACTATGCTGAATAAAACTTTGCCCTTTGCTTTGACCAGTGGCTTTAAACATCTCAATGATTTAATAAAATGAACTGAAAAGTGCATACCTCCACAGTGGGTGGATCCTTCCGTCTACCTCTAATCCAAGCTGCAAGAAACAAAACGTGCAACCATTAATTTAGGGCTGAAAAAGAATTCAGCCTAGGAAATTATATTCATTCTCCTTGCCACAACACATGAACAGGCCAAGTGCATTACCTTCCCACTCAGAGGGGATGTTTCCTTCTAGGTACTCAAATTCATTTGGATTGGAGGGCTCCACCAACCGTCTAGGTCGAACAGCCCGTCCTTACATTTATCAGGAGAAACAGAACATAAATCAGTGTCCTTGCATTAATACCAGTGCATACCTCCTACCTCGTTGCAGTATCAATTTAATCCTATTTCTGTTTCTTTGTGGACACTGATTTGCTCTCATTGAAATAGGGGTTAAATGATGCTACATGCCGTTGCCTGACTGGAGATGTTAAAGAGTACTCCTACTGTTACGTTGAAAAAGAATTGCATGAAACTGTAATAACAGGGACGACGGATGGATTAGTAAGACGTTTTCAAAGTCTAAAACAGTGACATGTCTCTTGTGCAGAAGCTAACAGGCTTGGAGAAGCTAACCTTGGTCAAAGTTTCTAGAAAATCCCTGCAATGTAATTTACCTGTCCATGTCTTCTGTTCGGGTATGTAGTAGTATTTATTCCCAAAATGGTCTGTTCCAACATGTTCTCTTACTACCCCAAATGTCGTCCTCAGCAGAGAGACAAAACGGCTCATCCTAACAAATTTTAGAGCCTTTATGACAATATTTCGACCTCCTAGTACTACACAAGAACAGTGGCGCTGCTCTCCATGGGGTAAGTCTGTCACTGAAAAAGAAGGGGTAATATGATTGGCGGCTTCAGTGGCACTAACCAATCATAATCCATGTTACACATGTGTTGATCTACGTAACAACATGACGCTTCTGTGCATGCAGTGGTCTCTAGTAAACAATGAATAATTTCACAACTGAAGGAGCTTTAATGTCGGTGATTCTTCAGATATTATGAATTTCAGAAATAATTTAAACAGTGACGTTACACAGCGAAGATTTCACAGACCTAGGAAACGGCGTGGACTTTTTAGCTAGCGTTTTAAAGAGGGAAGCTAGCCAACAAGCTAACTTGTTCCCTAAACAGTTCAGCGGGATTTGTGCTGTAAATTAGATGCAGAGGCTGTGCATTAAGGTTTGCAAACATGCTGACTTTTCTTTCAGCCCGGCAAACTGGTTTAGATGAGCCAGTACGATTGAGACGAGCTGAGTCAACAAGGAGGTAAGAGTTGTTGCATTGCATTTCAAGTTAATTCAAGTAGGTTTATTGTATTTTCAGCCACACACACAGAACACAGTGAAACAAAACAACGTTCCTACAGAACCATGGTGCAACACGAAAACAAAAACAGAAACACCAAGTACAGACACGACAAAATACACAGTGCAAAGCTGGTGGCTATAGAGTTGCCCCTACGATCAGTAGGCTGTGGGTTCAAGTCCAAGATAGCACCACTGAGGTTCCCTTGAGCAAGGTACCGTGCCCCGGTTACAGATCGATGCTTTACATGGTGAATGGGTTAAATGCAGAGACACAATTTCGCACTGTTCACATTGTGTGCTGTGTTCTATAAGGGGCACAACAGCTACAAGCATGAATAAATACAGTGTTATGAAAGATACTGTATTTTAGCAGAGTCATTATTGTGCAAAAATGCAAATATAGAGGAAGACAGCAACGAATATGCAAATAACGGCAGGACAGGCAATGTGCAGTATATAGTAAAGGTTATATATAGTGACTGCTGTGGTGTTTCAGGCATGACAGTTCGGTGTGTTTATGCATTGTGTCAGAAGCATTAGTAGTTCAGTATACGTGTGTGTGTATGTATAAAATTTATTAAGGAGTCTGATGGCTTGAGGGCAGAAACTTTTTACCGGTCTGGCAGTGGAGGCCCGTATGCTACGGAACCATTTGCCAGACACGAGGAGGGCGAAGAAAATGTGTGAGGGGTGTGTGATGCATTTTATTGAGCCACTGCAGCATAAACAGCATATTGCTGTACCCAGCTGTAAGAGGAAGCAGGTATGTGCATGGCTGCCATCCCCTAATGTCCAAAGGATGTCTAGTTTTTTAATTTATGTAGCATAATTAGTGTAAGAATGTTAGTCATGATTGTGTCTAATTGTGTCTAATGACTAATGTTCTCAATTATGTCCTTATAGGGTGCTGAGTTTGGAGTTAAATCATGATAGAGATGTGGAGCGAATTCATGGGAATGGAATCAACACTATTGACATTGAAGTCATTGAAGGGAGATAGTAAGTCATGTGTTTTCTTGCTTACAAGTGAATTTTGTAGTCTGGTGATCTTTCACTTTTTGTTGTAAAACTGCACAATATTATTAGCCTTAAAGTGGCTAGATTACAGTTAGTTTGGATTTTTATTTATCTTTTCTTGCCACTTCATGTTGTTTAAACCTATTTATTATTTGCAGCATGCTGTCAGGAGGCTCAGATGGAGTAATTGTGATCTATGACCTGGAAAACAACAGCAAGAAGCCACATTACACTTGCAAAGCAATCTGCACAGTGGGCAGGTCTGCTATACTTATGGCTTCTGACTAATGATCAACTGGTGCCAGACAGCACTAGACCACACTGTTTTTGATGTCAGACTTATGTATGCATACACATTAATTGTTTAAACTGTTTCCTCTTCTTGTTTGTGTCTCTACTTAGGTCAAGTCGATATGTGCACAAGTTTAGTGTGGAGACAGTACAGTGGTACCCTCATGACACTGGCATGTTTGTGTCAAGCTCATTTGACAAAACCATGAAAGTCTGGGACACAGAAAAGCTTAAGGTCTGCCTTTTATTCTAAATCTCTGTCTACTATCCTAATGTGGCATGCTAGTGCTAATCTAAATTGATATAATTGTAGGTAATTTAAGTGTAGTGTGCATTCTTTGGTGAAGTGCTGTAACTCTCCTGTGTGAATAGGATAATATTGTTCTATTTAACAAATAACACCACTGAGTCAAATTATCATTACAATGCTGGCTTCATGTTCAAACAGTGCCTCCTATAGGCGTGTCAAATATCTCTTATGCGCAGCTCTGGACTGTATTTGTTATTTGCATTGTAACCAACCAACAAAATGTAAATACATTTATGGATGCGCTTCTGCAACCAGCTCTTTTTGTGTCCAAATCTCATCATTTTAATGTTTTCATAAAATGATTTAGGTGTAGTGTGCCTTTTGTTTTGTTTAGCCAGCTGAATTCTTCCAGTTTGAAGGGAATGTCTACTGCCACCATATGTCACCTATTGCAAGGAAACACAGTCTTATAGCAGGTATGTTTATTTACGTTTTCTGTGCTTGCTTGTTGTTTATCATAGAGCTGACTGTTCAGAAAAAGAAATATATAAGCATTGAAATAAATGATGAGCTCAAACTGCAGATTTTCTGCTATGATAAAAGCCCACCTGAACTCAAGTTAGCGGCCGGGAGCGGTGTTGAAATGATTTTAAGCATTCATATTTGTATTGTGCAACGAAGACTTGACTGACTATTAGGCCAATATAGTTGTCATCCAGACTTCCTTCCACAGTTTTTTCACCTCCAGCACTTAATTCAACAATGTAGCAAGAGCCTAACTGCACCTGTCTGTGGATTTGTTATGAGAAGTGAGTCTCTACCTGTGTGTATGAAAGAAATATTAGCTCATTGCTGCAGCCATCGAAAAGTGTATGCCACTAGCATTAGTTGCATCAGTTATTGAGCCATGAAGTGTGAAGATAAACACAGGTATAGTCGTAACAGAAAGGATCTTATTGCAAGGATAGAGACCCAGGATAACAGTTGAGCTAATCCAGCTGGGACCTAAGAGAAGGAGGAGAGAGATGCATCATCAAGCCAGATAACCCGACAGCAATCTAACCAAACGTGCATTTCACTTACTAAGGGCAAAAACTGAAGTCAAAACATCACATCATCAAATGGTAACTGAAGAAAGCTGCAATAGTTGCGAGTTCGGGAAGCACATCACCAGAGAAGAACCCACCATCTGGGAATATATAGGAGTTCCAGACAGACTGGAAATAATTTATCCAATTATTTTTGAGTTATAAAGGGGAGATGGGCTTTTGTCATAGCAGAAAATCTGCAGTATGAGCTTATAATTTATTTCATTTGAAATCCAATATGCTGTGGTAGACAGTTAAATAACAACTTCAACATCCAGTTATTCATGGGCCTGATTGTATATGGGAATATGCTCCTTTGAGTTTGTCATATGTTGACCGTGTTTAAGCTAATCACTTCCTCATTGTCAGCAATGGGAATGCTTGAGGAAACATTCTGAGCTTAATGTCTGACAGGTATTTGGCAGGGTGTATTGACGCAGAGGTTTTGACATACAGATTAAGGGAAACTTTCCTTGAGCATATCTGCTTTGTAAAAGCAAGAGTTTGAGTGAATGTCATCTGTGTAGGCTCATATTTATCATTTCTCATCTGCCCTGATGCATTTCTGCTGTCTCTCACAAACCCAACAAACAGGATTGGTCATGTGAAGCAAAGATGCCATTGAATTGGTTGTGGGCTAAACATTTAATGTGTTCATGTTCTTTTTCTTGTTATGAGTGTTTTAAAACATTTTTGGCAAATCCAGAATACACTTACATATTTATTGTTCATATTTGTTCCCTTACTCTTGTTTTTCAACAATATTGGTTTATGTGTGTAGCTGTGATTTAAGCCACTGGCATGGACATGTCATCTGAAAATAGAATAAATCTACAAAGAAGAAAACAATTAAAAAACAAATTTTAGATCACTAATTACTTTGTGTTTGCGATTTTGCATGGGAACACTTCACTGACGCCCAGTAATTGTTAGACCATGACACATATATAAACCTTTTGTGTAAACAAGTGTCAATTGCCAGTTTCTAAGTAGAAACATGAAGTTTGTGGGAATAAGCATTTATAAATGTTTTTGTAGATTGTCAAAGTGTTTCTTGTAGCTTTTTTAATGCTGGCCTTCTGTGAGGTGTTACTATTAGCACTATTTGACATATGGGTTTTAATTCTTTACATTAAGTAAGAATATTACATATTACATAAAGAATATTACTGGTGTAATACTTGAAGTGGTATTGTCAGGGTATTTGTCTGTTACTACTGAATTTGTCTTCTTCTATAAAGAACTCTTTAATTGTCTCCATTATTCTGTATGTTGACAGTGGGTACCAAAGACCCCAAAGTCCAGCTGTGTGACCTGAAGTCTGGCTCACGCATTCACATCCTGCAGGGTGAGTAATGCATGCTTAGGTTGGAGGGACCACAGATAGGGTAATGCTATAGGATGACGTTTGTGTATATAGTAATATTCAGAATTTTTCTTATACATACCTTCTTTTTTCATCTTTCAGAAAAAAAATATTTTAGTAACATTGTTCTGAGGTTTATTTAAGACAACTATGTTCATGCACAACACTGACTATTTACTGGGATTATAACAAATGTTTTTGTATTTGTTTTTCATCAGGTCACAGGGGGGAGGTTCTTTCTGTCCGGTGGTCTCCGCGCTATGAGCACATCCTGGCCACTGCAAGGTAAGGCCTGTCACTGTCACACAGACACAGTTCCACATTTCAGAACATGCACTACTGAACACAAACAAGTGATAGCATAAGACTTACTGAACAACAGTTGCAGTACTGCATTTTCTGTAAATGTAAAGATAAAAAAAGGTTTATGATAATTGAAGTGGTATAGGATCACAGATGATACACATTTCTGACTGTGAATAAAATTGTAATACCTGTTTGGAGTTCACCTGCATATTGCATGGTGGTTAAGGAGCTCACCTGCTCTCTAGCAAAAGAGAATGGCTAATTAGTCTATTGAGACCGTGACAATGTCTCACCTGCTGGAAAAACAATTAAGCAAACATGGCAACATCCTCTGTTATTGCAGTGGTCATTTGGTTGAGTTTTTTTTTCTTACTTTACCAGGAAGATTGTTTGTTTTATTAATTAATTTATCTATTATTATATTTTGTTTAATTCATAATAATGTATTTACAAAGGAGTAATGTAACTTATGTTTTTTGTGTGTGCCGCAGTTCTGATAGCAGGGTGCGCGTATGGGACGTGCGTCGGGCCTCTGGAAGCCTCTTTACTTTAGACCAGTACAATAGGGACAAGTCTAAGGGCTCCTCTGAAACAGGTAGATGTTATACTGCTACATAAGTTTACTGTAGTGCTGTTAGAATATTGGACAAGTAGAACATGAGGAAACTCAAAATAGTTATTTCTGTTACTAGAATGCATACCGTAGGGAAAACCACAACTAACAGTCTGTGGTTCAATAATGTTTTAAGAAAATCATAGTGAATACAGCAATCAACTGCTCACTACATCCACTTCAGTTTGCGTACAGGTGTGATGGAGCCATTTTACATTTTATATCTCAGCACTTTTTTACTTGATATTTTATTTTTTAGATTCACTTTTTTAATACTGTACAGCCACATCTATTTGTTATGAGCTGATAGTCCACAGCCTATTTATTTGATTGTACCACAGGTCAGTGGTGATGTCATTTTTTTAGCACCCTGAACCTTGAATATTGGTGATCCCCAGGAGTGTGTTAGTGTGTTGTTACCCGTCCTTTTCACACTGAGTGCAGAAGTCTATTCCAAAACACTTGAGGGTCATCAAGGTGTTTTTGGCAAGGTTGAGATGATTTTTTTATGTTCCGTATGGTGAGTGAGTTGTTTTTTTTGCCATGTAGTTCTTTGTAGGAAGATCTGAAGCAATTAAGTGTGATAATGTTTTAAGATCCAGTAGTTATAATGTTGGCAGAATTTTTTCACAGGAGCATCTTATCAGTGCAAACGTTAAAAAACAACCTGAACCCACTTTCAATAGTTAACAAGAACTTCATAGGCTGCTATAAAGAAAATAATAATGAGCTACGATGCTTGTCCAGTAGTAGCTCAGCTGATATATTATGCTCACAGAATGATTGATTAATTGGCACATTATTTTAGAGACTTTTATATTCGTTTTGTAAGCATCACCTCTTTCCTCAGTCAACACAGCCCATGATGGACGTGTGAATGGGCTGTGCTTCACAGACGATGGTCTTTACCTCCTCACTACAGGAACGGATGACCGCATGCGGCTGTGGAACAGTGCCACGGGTGAAAACACACTGGTAGGGCACATAAAATGGGAATTGTAGGTAATATCAAAATGTGTTTTTAAATTTTAAGTAAATGAAGTGAGGGAATCTCTCTATTAAGAAATTATCTCTTCATTTATCACACACAAGACAATACCTTTTAGAGGAGTCTGACATTCTTTGGCAGCTGAGATAACGTCTTTTATCTGTTTGTCTTCTTGTGACAGAAAAAAATAAGGTAGGTATTTAGGCTAAAGGACAACTAATAGCTTCAGAATAAGTGTGTCGATGTAGGGTCGGCGTTACTGTAAAAGGTTAGAAAATGCATTATCAAGTTTTCATTTTGTACTTCCTATCTTATACTGGTGCAAAAAGTAACTTGTTACATTTAAAATACTGTTTATAATCTTCTGTCTGGTATACTACCCATTTGTCTTTTGGGGATTGCAATTTGTTTTTATCAACATGAGCTGTCTCTAAAGGAGGACTATTGCTAGGTAGATTGCTTTGCTGCATCCTCAGGAGCAGTGGTATGTGAGCCTTCCTCTGGAGAAAGCACCAAATTATATGGTCTGTTTCACAACTGCAGTTTGAAGAGTTTGAACTGAGTAAATAAGACATATATAGAGGTAATTGGAAAGAAGTGAATAATTTTAGTCAAAGTAAATGAGCTGCATGTCTTCCACAGCTTGTTGTTTTGTGCCACGAAGTGTACATCACAAACAAGTTAATGATAGTAAACTGTGCCATCACCTGCCTTCAGTCTGCAGGAGTTGTAGCTTCACCTCCTCCTACTGTATAACATACCATAACCCTTTACCTTACATACTCAAATTAATGTGAGATAAACTTACAAACTGTGTGAGACAGCAATGCAAAATTATTATATTGTTATACGTGAAGGCTAGTGTGTGCTTCCTGCATGTCACATGATCTGCATCTTTTTGAGATTGCAAGATTGTCACTGGATAGCTCAGCAAGCTTGGAGGAGAACACTTACTACCAGTTCCATTCAACTTTGACAGACATTCTTATCCAGAGCGATTTACAATCCTTAGTTACAGGGACAGTCTCCCTGGAACAACTGAGGGTTAAGTATCTTATTCTATGATAAAATGGTAGAAAGTGGGGTTTGAAGCTGCAACTTCATGGTCATTGGGTTCACAGGCAAGCATCTTACCCACTTAGCTACTACCACCCTAGAGAGGGCGAGACTAACTGCACTCTCTTGGTCTCCTGACTGTGGCATCACCGGGGATTAAAATTGTCTTCTTCCAATGAAAGTGCCAATGCTTGGATGATTGTGTGACTCTTTAGGCCTAGCTGGTCCTGTATAGGTGGATCGAGTTCTGTGCAGTACATACGCAAATTAAAATCTTGCTCCTATAATCCTAATTTCTTAATTTGTAGGTTTTATTATCTCAAGTCTTTTTGTTGTCCTCTGTGATACTCAGCTATAATGACAATGTAGATTAAAAAACACCCCAATATGTATTGTGTATCACAAATATGGTCTCAAATATTGTGATTTGAGATATTTTGCCCACCTTTCTTATGTTGTCTTTCCAGGTAAACTATGGGAAGGTAGTTAACGAGAGCCGCAAAGGAGTGAAGTTCACTGTGTCAAGAGGCTGCAGCCCGGAGTTTGTCTTTGTGCCGTGTGGCAGCTCTGTAGCGGTGTATGGCCTGCACACGGGTGAAATGGTCACCATGTTGAGGGGGCATTATAATAATGTAGACTGCTGTGAGTTCCACCCAGACTATCAGGTAACAGGAGCCCATCTGAATGAATGGGCGAGCAACTGGTTTTGCATGGCAGTAGAGTTTGCCCTTTAATTGTTTTTGGATCTAAAGCTTTGGTCACAACCTCTTGTACTGAGATCTACTTTCTTGCGATTTTTAGTTAGAGTTTGCATATCCACAGTTGGACACCCCCCCCCCCCCCCCTTTACTTGGCGCTTCAGCTACTCAGAGACTTTAGAAGAAGTTAATTAGTCAGAGCAGTTGTTGCAGATTGTCACTTGAATTAGATTTCTCAGGAAGGTAGATCCCAGGGGCAGCGGATTGGTGACCAAACAATAGACATACTGAGTTTCAAGCGTTGAACGGGGGTGTCAGCCAAAGGCTGGTGTGGCTACAGGTTTTTGTTCCAGCCAATCAGGAGGATGCCTGTTTCAAATATGTCTCAGTTTTCAAACAGCTTATCGGGTATGCTCCTGTTTTTGTAGATCAAATCTACAGCCACACCTATCTTTTGTGGATAAGATTTGACACCCCTGCTGTAGAATTTTACATGTAAGCATCTTAAATTTACATGGTCACGGAAATGCTACAGTGTCTAGTTATTGTTAAGTGCTCAGACAAGGGAAGAATAATGGCTTCTTAAATCACACAGCTGCTACCCTTTTGTGTTTTAAATATATTGAATACCTAGTAACATACAGTGGGATGCAAAAGTTTGGGCAACCTTGTTAATAGTCATTATTT
Source organism: Hemigrammopetersius urotaenia (assembly GCA_037974485.1). Taxonomy (NCBI): domain Eukaryota; kingdom Metazoa; phylum Chordata; class Actinopteri; order Characiformes; family Alestidae; genus Hemigrammopetersius; species Hemigrammopetersius urotaenia. The sequence goes on from JBBPDC010000017.1 coordinate 13,221,517, forward strand.
TCCTGTATAAACTGTTGGTTGTTACAATAAAAAATGTCAGTTAAATATATCATATAGGAGACACACACAGTGATATTTGAGAAGTAAAATTAAGTTTATTGGATTTACAGAAAGTGTGCAATAATTGTTCAAACTAAATCAGGCAGGTGCATAAATTTGGGCACCACAAAAAAGAAATGAAATCAATATTTAGTAGATCCACCTTTTGCAGAAATGACAGCCTCTAAACGCTTCCTGTAGCTTCCAATGAGAGTCTGGATTGTGGTTGAAGGTATTTTGGACCATTCCTCTTTACAGAACATCTCTAGTTCATTCAGGTTTGATGGCTTCCGAGCATGGACAGTTCTCTTTAACTCACACCACAGATTTTCAATTATATTCAGGTCTGGGGACTGAGATGGCCATTCCAGAACATTGTACTTGTTCCTCTGCATGAATGCCTTAGTGGATTTTGAGCAGTGTTTTGGGTCGTTGTCTTGTTGAAAGATCCAGCCCCGACGCAGCTTCAACTTTGTCACTGATTCCTGGACATTGGTCTCCAGAATCTGCTGATACTGAGTGGAATCCATGCGTCCCTCAACTCTGACAAGATTCCCAGTCCCTGCACTGGCCACA
>JBBPDC010000017.1:13223233-13251904 GCA_037974485.1 Hemigrammopetersius urotaenia
ACTGTGTGTGTCTCCTATATGATATATTTAACTGACATTTTTTATCGTAACAACCAACGATTTATACAGGAAAATAATGACTATTAACAAGGTTGCCCAAACTTTTGCATCCCACTGTAGAATCTTTTGGGTTTAACCTCAGTATTGTGTCAGTCCTCCTCTGAGGTCAGTGTTTGGAAAGTTTGCCTTTTTTCCATGTAATCAAATCTGATCCATTAACACACATTAGCAGCTGGACTCCAGGGATTTCAGTGTACAAAGAAACTGTAACCAAACTCAGACGATGCAGAATAGAAACACATTATCCACCTGTGTCTCTTGTGTATGGTCCTCAGGAGCTCTACAGTGGTGGGAAGGATTGTAACATCTTGGCATGGGTTCCTGTCCTGCGTCAACCCGGCAGTGAGGAGGAGACAACAAGCTCCGTAAAGGTAAAAGGAATTACAGATAAAGAATCGTTCCAGCATCCATTAACACTGAATTTTTATCTCCGTGCCATAGTTAAGCACAAGCAGAACTGTGTTAAGAACACTTTTAAACAATATTATCACAAAATACATAAAATAGTAAATTTGTGTATTAGGACAGAATCAAAAGCTTGCTTAGAGGCTGTAGCAGGTTCAGAATTTGAAGTAGGCCTGATGTCACGTTTTTTTTTACCAGAAGTTCTTTAACATGAATATTATATAAAATTATTTTATGCATGAATTGTAATTTTTATGTATTAAACTAAAAAAAAAATAAGTTAGTGGCTGGCTGCAGCACAATGTAAGTTCTCAGGTGAATTATACAGTGTTTTAATTGTGCTGCTATCACAGGGTAGAGCACTTTTCAAACAATCAGACTGTGCCTTAAGAACTCACTGTTGTGATTTTTTTTAAAAATCACATCCTTCCTGTCAGCACCATTGCCTCTCTGTCTAGATATCTTTGAAGAACGTGATTCACATATGACTAGGTCATGTAAAATTACTAGTTTGGTGCCATCACTTTTCTTGCCCTCTCAGACCAGTGAGATTAGTTAGAGGTGGTTTCTAGGTTGGGCATCAGGGCCCCATCACATACCGACTCTTTTTACATGGTTTTCTCTTAGATAAGATTAGACCAGAAGAAACAAAGGACAGTAGCTGTTAAACAGACAACAAGGTGACTGATAAATACTTGTCATTTTTTTGTGAGGTCTAAAAATTTAATTACTGATTCAGTCTAAACATGCAAAAGCAGTCGGATCTGAAAACTGAGTTATATCCCAGTCGTAATAAATTTCGAGTCAACAATAAATTTGGAGAAAGAAATTTGGAGAAAGAGCAGTTTCTTGTTAGTACGCAAACCCTTGGTTTTAAATTGTTTGGTTGAAGTCTGACTTTCCTTTTTGTAGAGGTTGGTCATATATTTCTGAACGTACTCATACAGATAATTGATTTGAACTATTATAAAATGTATAGGAAAACATTAACAGAGTTATAAATGATGATCAAAAAACAAATAGTTAGTTTTGGACCTGAGTGTGACTGGTCTGATTATGTCAGGCAGTGTAATTAAATAAATTAAAAATGAAGGAAAAGTTCCATTTTAGCCTAGTTTTTCTGACTTTGAGAACATGACCTAAGACAAGAGTTTAGCAATCTTTATGACGCACAGCAGGACCCCTGCAGATGAAAAAGATGCCACGATGCATACTTCACAGTTCACGTTTCCTCTCTGTTTTACAGCTGTACAGTTAAGATCTCTTGAGCAATCCAGTGCATCCAGCTGTACCTGTTCTATTAAAAAACTCAAACGTTATAATTATGTACTGATAAATTATCTTTTTTACACAGATGCCACTTTTTACTATGCAGTGCACAAAACATACTGTGATAGACACCTTCTAAACTGTGTGAGTGTGCTTAAACGTGGAGCATCAGACTAATAACATTTCTTCACAGGGTGGGGCCCAAGCTGCAGTTAATCCTGCTTTTGAAGACGCCTGGAGCAGCGATGAAGATTAAATGAGCCGGTTGCACTTTCGATATTGAAATACAGAACAGTAACACAGTGAAACAATATACTGGAGCTTCTCTTTCAGATGGAGACCTGCCTCAGAGCTGTTATATAACACAGCTGAATGTACTGTGTAATGTCCCATGCCAGAAATTCCTTCCTGGTCTGCCAACTTACTTTCTGGTTTGTCAGTGCACAAGCGAGGATTCCCTGTCCAGCATCTGGCCATCTATCTTCCTAGAAAGCTATAAATTAGATGACCGGCCTTATTAAATAGATACTTAGTAAGGATCAGATGTGTTAGTTTAAGGATAGAAGTAAACAGTGCTTGGGGACTCATGCATTGTGTGAAATGCAATGGATGTCAGTGACAACAGTCAAAAACTGTATCTACAATCCTCCTTCATTTGCATGGTGTGGCCAGGTGCCATGACCACAACTCCAGTATGGTTTTGCCTTTGACCTATATACTGACTTCATGTTTTTTGTTGCCATTCAGAAAGCTGTATGGTGCCAATAAATTGTAACTTGTACATAAGTTTCTGCCAATATTTTTTTATCATGACAAAGCTTTGGGGTTTTAAGACTGTGTTTCCAAATGTAGCAGTTATCAACAGGGAATATGAACTTAAAACTTGTGTTTCCCTTCCTCATGTCAAAGTACCTCATATTAGAGGTGTCTAGTAGCAGCTCTGCTCCTACCAATTTAACCTTCCTCAGCTTAACCCTCTGTTGCTCCAGGGGGTCTGTCTCTGTAACTAATGACTGTAAGTTGTTGTGGATAAGGGCCTCTGCCAGATTTGTTTTTAATGGCACTTTAAAACAACTAACTGCTTGAGGTGTTTTGTTTGTTTTGTTTTAATGAAAGGTGAAGCAAAGATTGGGGTCATGTCTGAAAGCAGGCTTTAGCAATTGAGCCATATATTAAGCTATTTCCTCTGGGATCAATAAAACTGTCTGATTCTGATTAATGTATACCAAAGTCAAACTAGTTCCATAGGAAAGTGATGTTCCTTAATTCTGGCAAACTCAAAAATCCTGAAATGAAATAATTCCCAGGATCTGTCAGTTTAGCAAGGTAATGCTGAAAGTTGGTGTTTGTCCAGTTACAAAAGAGCTAAGGTACATTAGATAGTCCTCAAGTTTGGGCTTAAATCATTTAATTGAGAACTCCCTCCTGGACTGCACTGATGAAGTACTGACTTTATACTTGGCCAATCATAACTTCCTGTCAGGCCCCGCCCATTGGTGACCACGCCCTGTTGTGGCTTAATTGATAGAGGGAGGCGACTCTGCGCCATAGTGGGACCCTGGAGCGCTCTAAGCTGGAGAGGCAGAGGAGAGATTAATAGGTAGGCGCTACCAAACATTCTTGATAAGAGGTACTTTTGCATGATGAGAAAGGGAAACACGATTAGCTTTCTCTGTAACTATGTAGACAGCTGTAACCTGTTAAAACTGTGAAATACTGATTTCTGCTGTTTCTTAATAATATGTTGAAGTGCAGACTCGTGTTTGTCCTGCTGCTGATGCTGTAAGTCCAACCTCCAGCGTTGTTTTCTTTTTTGAGTGGGTGGGAAAAAAGAATATGACAAGCCATGTTCATGAAAATGGCTGCAAATAGTACATCTGCTCTGTTAGTCGTGCAGGAACAGCACCAGAGGGTGCAGAGTGGATAAAGTTTCTGAAAGGATTGCCGCGAGGTGTCGGACGCATAGATCGAAGACCCTTCCTCCACCTGAAATACAATTTCTCTTCACCATCCAGCTCTTTCGTTACCTAATATTTCCTTAATTTGCAATGACTTAGATGATAAAAAAGCACTGAGAGGTGTGTGGGGGGGAAAGGACTGGCCGCGTTCCAATAACCACATTGTCTCTCTAACTTTGCTCCGAGCGACCAGTCTGCTAAATGCTCGGGCTAGAACGCTGGTGCACTTATTGGAACGCAGCCTCTTTTCTACAGCCGTTGTAGCTCCTCCAGGTGCACCTGCGTGAAGGTCCTCCTGCCTGGATCGACAGGAGTTATGTTCAGTATTATTGCCATAACCAGGCAAGGACGTTACACTTGGAGAAAATATTGTGCCCATATACACTTTATGTAGTTTATGTAAATTTGGAAAGTTGCGTTAACGTGAGGCCCTTTTTTGTATTAATTTGTTAATTTGTACATGTTTATTTGTGTACTCTAATGATTTATTTAATTTATTTTGTATTCTAAGATGTTCTTGTGCATTCAGTAAATGATGAGGTTATACACAGCCGTGATGATGGAAGTTCAGTGTTCATTGTAAACGGGTAGAAAATATAATAGGGTAGACAAACACTTTAAAAATGGTTACTTATGTAAATGTGGTGAGAACTGTGAGAACGTCTTATTTTTATGTGCAGCTGAAGTCATTTAAATGTCTTATATACTGCACTTTAAGAATGGTTTCTTATGCGAGAATCCCTTGTGTGTTAATGTTAATGAAACCGAGTCAATTCCTAGTTTCAAAAAGGTTTTAAAAACATATATTTTACTTTAGATTTTTAGATATAGTTATGCTCCTTTCATTTCTTTTAGTTGGTCCACATTTTAACTGTTTTACTTTTTCTTTGATCTGGTGTGACTCATTTAACTTATCTTTTAACAGCATCTCTGAGTGTGGCTGTTTTACTTATCACTTTACCTTCAGATTTTTATGGAAAGCACTTTGTGCTGTGTATCTCATGTATGAAAAGTGCTATACAGTACATATAACGATTGTTATTATAGTATTACTGTTATAGTATTATTGTTATATTAGTATTACTTTTGCACATTTGACCAGGGATTTGCTGTTGTGTTCCTTTGTGTAGGAGGCATGAGACGTTAGTTCTTTTGTTATATTGTTTTGCATTGATTGATTTTTTTTTTTGTATGTACTGTCATTAAGTAAACATTCCTGTACAGCAATTTTTATGGCCGTTCAAAGTGAATGCTGTGAGTGCTGTCAGGGATGGTGTACGCTTAGCATAAACTGACTGCTGGTCATTGTGTGCCAACACTCATTCCCTTGTTCGTTTCAGGGCTTGCTGGAAAGAATGGAAAGTGGTAGGATAGCTGGGTTTTGCTTATTTGTAGACAATGCAGCCTTTCATCGAGTCAACCATTCACTCCCACTCACCTCACTGTACCATATCACCACTGATCGCTTGAACATGGGCATTTTTTTGCATTGAGCCATTGATGGAAAATTTTATCACATTGACAGCTGATCAGTAGATCAGATAAATGAATGTGAAAGTTGCGTTTGTCTTTCTTAGGGCTGGGTATTGTTACTGTCTCTAAAATACCCATTTCCACCTCATTTCTATGTTAATCTACACCCTCCTTTGGTTTGTAATTTAAAGGAACCAGAATCTGATATTGTTGTTAGCACTGGCATCAGTTTGGTTTGGAAATTGGGGCGTTGGTATTTGTATTTACAAATATGCATTCAGTTTTGTAGGAATGTAACTGAAGATAGCTTCAGGTATCATTGACAGCATATCATCTTCTGAAAGTAAATTCATAGCTTCACATGATGAAGTGTGGGTCAATAATTAGTAGATTATTAACAATTTCTCTTGTTCTCCAGGTTCGAGTTCAGGCAGAAATGGCACTTAATGAACTAACTTCCACTGCTGTGCAGCTATATGACAAATGGATGAAGGAAGCAGGTAAAATTAATTTTAGTTTCATTAAGTGGAATTGTCCAAGCTGTCAAATATTCTAGATAATGAATATTATCAAACTGCTACTTTATATAAATGTAGTAAATACAGTTGTGCTCATAAGTTTACATACCCTGCCAGAATTTATGATTTCCATTTTACAGAGAATATGAATGATGAGTGCAAAGTTTTCTCCAGTATTTTTTGATAACTTGCTGTATTCATCTTGCCATCAATGCTGACCAAATTTCCTGTGCCTTTGTAGCTCACACATCCCCTAAACATCAGCGATCCACCACCGTGTTTCACAGTAGGAATGGTGTACCTTTCATCATAGGCCTTGTTGACTTCTCTCCAAATGTAGCGTTCAATTTTAGTCTCATCACTCCAAATGACTTTGTGCCAGAAGGTTTGAGGCTTGTCTCTGGGCTGTTTGGCATATTATAAGCAGGATACTTTGTGGCATTTGCGTAGTAATGGCTTTTTTCTGGGAACCTGACCATGCAGCCCCTCTTTCTCAAAGCACATCCTTATTGTGCATCTTGAAACCGCCTCACCACATTTTTTCAGAGAGTCCTGTATTTCACCTGAAGTTATTTGTGGGTTTTTCTTTGCATCCTGAACAATTTTCTAGACAGTTGTGGCTGAAATGGTTTGGTTTCAACAGAACCCCTAATTTTCTACTTCTTAATTAGAGTTTAAACAATGCTGATTGGCCTTCTCAGTTCCTTTGATATTTTCTTATATCCCTTTCCTGTTTTATAGAGTTAAACTGCCTTTTACTGCAGATCCTTTGACAATTCTTTTGCTTCCCCCATGAATTAAAAAAAACCTCAGTGCAGCACTGGAAGAAAGATGCAAGGGTTTGTCAAGAGTCTAGAAACTCATTGACCTTTTATACACGCCCACTAATTACAAGCAAACAGATCACATGTGAAAATGGTTATCTTTAATAGCCATTCAAACCCATTTGTGTCAAGATGTGTGCATGTTATCAGGCCAAATCACCAGGATAGGTAAACACTTGATCAGGGTCATTTGGGTAGTTTGTGCTGTGTTTATGATTTAAAAAGAGTAATCAGTTGTTTGACAATAAATGACTTCAGGCAACCACTAACCATGAGTGAAAGAAAAGTTTTTGTGTTATCGTTCATATTCTCTAAAAAATGGCTAAGAAATCATGAATTCTGCCAGGGTATGTAAACTTATGAGCACAATTGTATTGTTTAATACAAATCTATGGGACAGTGATTGGGGGAAAATGACTGTCATGCTGGTTATTTACACAAGTAATGTCACTTATGCAGTGTGCTTTGTCCATTTTCCTAGATAGTGATATATTAAATTGGACCAGAACCACATAAGCTAGTCTGTTTGAGATTAATAAATCCAAATGATTACAGGCAAGTGTGTGGTGATTTAGAGATAAAGTTTGCAAAATGCTAATGATAATAATATACATAAACTTACATTGTGAATGTATATCAAACTTTGGACACCAACCATTTTTTCATGTTTCATAATTTTGTCTTGAGGCAAGGGCCATTTCTGGCCATTTTCTGAGTGCCTAATGGTATTACAGTAAGATCTAATGGCACTGCTGTGCTTCAGACCCCAGGACACAAGACTGGCTGCTCATGTCCTCTCTGATGCCTCAGACCATTATAATCGCCTCTTATATCTACTTTGTGACATCGCTTGGGCCCAAGCTCATGGAAAACCGGAAGCCATTTGATCTGAAGGGGGTCCTTGTAGTTTACAACTTCAGCGTCGTGTCTCTTTCTCTCTATATGACTTATGAGGTAAGATTTTAGCAAGTATGTGCAGAAAAGTGCAAATAACTGCTATGACTCCTAGCTCCCAATATTTGTACAGAGGGGGAAATAATGATTTGATTTCCTGCTGAATTTGTAAGTTTGCTTACTTACAAAAAAATGAACAGTCTAACTCATTTTTATGGAGAGAGACAGAATATCAACCCCAAAAAAATTACGTAAAAGTTATAAATTGATTTGTATTTAAAAAATTTAAATAAATAAATAAATAAAAATAAAATAAAAAATAAAAACCATGTACATAACACGTATACCAAGTGACATTCATCTAACAACAGTTTAGCCTTGTCCTTTTACACCGAAGTTATAGGGAATGTTTTGGGGCGTTTTGAATGAGGGGCTCACATAACAAAAACAGTGGTTGAAAAATTGGACATGTAAAAGTGAACTGACAGTTGGTAGATAAAACTACAAAAAAAGTAAAAAGAAACAGACTAGGTACAAGAAAAATGTAGGATATGGACTTGTTTACTGTAAAACTACTTTTTTTAAATAACTTTTTTGACAAACGGTGACTATGACCTTTGAAAATTTGTTTTAACTGTTTTCACTTGTAAATACTGACCTCTAAAGATGTGCCTTATAGTAGGGCTGGGTGATTTGGCCTAAAATAAAAATCTCGATTAATTGAACATTTTAACTCGATTACGATTAATGAACGATTATTTTTATTTATTTATTATTTATTTATTAATTTTTTGCCCTCATAATTCACTGACAAGTTGCTCAGTTGCTCAGTAGTGTTTAAGCTCTCCATGCTCGACATGTCGGCAGAATAACGTGACATAACGGAGCGGGGTCACGTGACTCCACACGCGGTAGTGTTTTTAAAGAGAAAGTAATCGAAATAATCGACCTGGAAAAATTTGATTGATTATAGGTTCTGAATGTCGATTTTGATTACTTTTCGATTAATCGCCCAGCCCTACCTTATAGTCATAAGTTGAACGTAATGTGAATTTTTGCCACAGTGCCATAAATGGAGCCCAGTGGGTTAAAATAGCTTTAACAAAGATTTGGTATTTGAATATGCCTGGTAGCCATTAATCAAAATACGCTAGTGTTACACTTTGTATCAGAAGTGGACATTCCTAAAGGAAACCAATAAAAGTAGAAAAGGCTGATAAGCCCAAATAATTACTTTGATGCTCAGATGTAAAACTCTGTTCATACCATAAAGTTGACTTGCTGCCTTCTCATTCTGGCAAGTTGACTTTTGCTTTTGTTTATATCATTAAGCATGTTTCATTTGAATGCCTGGCAGGTCATGATCATCTGATTTGTCTGGGCTTACACCTCTTTTATCACTGTGGAAGTGTGAACACAAACCACACTTTTGACTTCATTAGAAGTGTTCATGTGTAATAGATGTTGAAGCTTTTAGCTTGTGTGTTTGGCCACAGGAATCCATCCTTAAGTGCTTTTAATTGAATAATGAAGGCTACATTTAGGCAGTTGTCAGACAGATGTAAGTCTGTTGAATGAGTGTTGATTAGTTTGTGTATAATGGAGGCAATCTATCATCACATAAACCACATGAGCAGAAATATCTTCATGATGTGTTTTGTTTTAATGTATTTTTTAATTATTAAATTAAAATAGTAAATTTTAATTTGCCATGTTGTGTTCAGTTTATCATGTCTGGCTGGGGAACGGGCTACTCTTTTGGCTGTGACCTGGTGGATTACTCCAACTCTCCTAAGGCCATGAGGGTGAGTGCAGAGGAGAGGAATGTCACTTTTCTGGAAGTCTTTATCTCTCCGTTTTTGTTATCGATGTAGTTCATTGGCATGAGCAGAAAGTTGAAAGTTGTGGGCGTGTGTTATTGTGTGCGTACGGTGAGATGGTTGTCTAGCTGCCTGGCATGCCTAAAGCTCGATATCCATCACAGGATTGCCATGTGAAAGTTCATGTGTGTGTATTTGTTTGATGTGCCTGTGGATCACCTTGCTGACTCTTAGTCTTATTATGACGAGCTTAAATGCTCTGGGTTACGGAACGTATTTGCAAATATGTAACATCCTCATATTCTCAATTGCTAGATGGCAAGTACCTGTTGGCTGTATTACTTTTCCAAGTTTATAGAGATGCTAGACACTGTAAGTAACCTGCAAAACCATCTCATTTACACTAAAACTCCTCAGTGGAATATAATGATTAGAAAAAGTTACCATAGCCTGTTTGCTCTGTTTATTAATGGTTTGGTCATGTCCCTGTTGGCCAGGTGTTCTTTGTGCTGAGGAAAAAGACTAAGCAGATCACCTTCCTTCATGTCTATCATCACTCAATAATGCCGTTTACCTGGTGGTTTGGGGTCAAGTTCTCTCCAGGTAGCCTTAATACGTATCAGTAACCAAGGCTGGCTGCCTTGGCCAATCCTGTATTGTGAATGTGGTTTTGTTTTTTCTGTCTCTATATAGTCTATAACCTAATAGAAGTTTCGTTCAGAACTGGCTTTAGCCGTCATCTTATTTCAGATTGCCCCTTTGGAAGAAATGGAGCTGCAGCTAAAACATGTTATCTTGTATTTCAGGTGGTCTGGGGACCTTCCATGCTCTTCTGAACTGTATCGTACATGTCATCATGTACACATACTATGGCCTGTCTGCTTTGGGTCCTGCCTATGAGAAGTTTTTGTGGTGGAAGAAGCACCTCACTTCAGTACAACTAGTATGTAAATATTTATGTCTAAATTCTTGACCATAGAGGCTGAGTGTTTGGTGGTTGATATCAAAGTCAGGCAAATTTGACCTCTAATAATAAAAATATTAGCTGGTGTTTTAAAGAGATACTCCTGTTTGCTTTCAGCTCCAGTTCGTGATCGTCACTTGCCACGGCGGCCAGTACTTCTTCATGAAGGATTGCCCATACCCATACCCGTTCTTTATCTACATCATTGAAGTATATGGCTTGGTCTTCCTTTGCCTCTTCCTCAACTTCTGGTATCATGCATACACCAAAGGCAAGAGGCTGCCCAAAGTTCTCCAGAGTGCAGACAACAACAATGGGGTCCACCACACTAAAGAAGAATAACTGGCCTTTCTTAGGAACATTTGGAAATAGCAATCCCTCTGGTCCTGCTGTTTACTGGCATACTGTGACTTTTATACTACAAATATTTATATTTATGTGCAAAACGTTTCATGGTGCAAGAACTGAAGAAATATCTTCTCACCAGGTTCTATTTGTTTCTTTTAACACTCATGAGTTGAGTCCCTGTAATGATATTGTTCTGCCAGCAGATATCAAAGTACAGTAACCCCCAGCTTTTTGCGGGGGTTACGTTCCAAGAGCAACCGTGTATAGTAAAAAAAAAAAAAAAAAAAAAAATTGGTGGTAAGAAAAATGTCTAAAATGGCTATTTGTATAGTATAAACCCTAAGTATGCCCCCAAATATTCCCCCAAAACACTTTAATTTCATTTTAAACTCAGTTTAATACATTACCCTTAACGAAAATGTAAAGGTAAACCCATATTCATACTGTACAGTTTACACTGAACTCCTGCAGTGCTAGAATGTAAATACTGATATTACCCCTGTACAGACTGAAGCGGGAACACGAGAACAGGAGGGCAGCAGCCAATAACTGGAAATGTAACTTAATTTATATTTGGATTACTATTTATGTTACAAAATTAGTAAATTGTATTTTTCTTAATAATTTAGTACTAAAATGAGTAAAAAAGCAAAAAAAAAAAAAAAAGAATATTTGCAGGTTCCGTGTTATTGTGGGGATTTCCACGTACAACCATCAGTTCGGTTCTCCGGAAAAAATCAGCGCGAGACTCCTGATCCACACAATACCGAGGGGGTTACTGTATATTGATATGCTTTCATGCATAATAACTCAGTGTTCATTTACTGTACTTGAATACAAGACGGGGGCAAACTCTTCCTCAGCATCTCTCAGCTACTCTTTTTTCATCATCTCAGTTGGACCTTTCCCATCAAACCTGTAGATTCCTGGACCTTTAGCTTTACTTGTCAAACCGTCTTTGTTATTTTAGATTAGTTTTTTAATGCTTGTGCTTTTGTTTACCAATGAAAGTTACCAGCAAACTGTTTAAGGAAATTGTACAAACAGCATTTTCCCAACCGTATAGTGCCTTAATTGACTTCTGTTGCCTTTTCTTGCTTTCCCTTTAGCTTTAGGATACATGGTGATACACCATATAGAGCGAGTATTGCCTTTGAAGTACTGTAGCACTGCTTAAGGCGCTCATATCTTTGGTATGTAACACTTTTTGAGAGCAATAAAGAGTTGTATGAATGTCCTTAGAGGAACCAGTGCACTTATCTGGACCCCTGTACCATCAAGCTTTTCAGTAGATAAGTACAGATCTTGTCTGACCATATGATCAATGTCATCTGGATATGAAGGTGAACTGCTTATCCTGAGTCAGGACCCATTTTCTGGCATGTTTGGTGCTTAGAAAAGAGTCCAGACTTATCTGCACTACTGGTGATGTAGGACAGGAGCAATATTCTAAATTCACTATTTTCAGCATGTCACTGTAATGCGTCATGGAGCTGTCGGTGCTTTGCTGGTTAAGTGCATCTTCTTTTAGCGCTGTGATGAATGTCTTCAGCTGCTTTTGTCCAAGCAGGAGTCTACATCAAATTTTATATGTGGAAAACTTTGTCATTTGAATAATTGTTTCAAATGTGTAGTTGTATAAAAGTAAATACTGTATGCTGGTAGTGTTTGTATAGATTGCTTTAAGATTTTTTTTTTTTTTTAATCATCCTGGCATTTTGGATGAACCTTTGGCTCCCCCCTGTGGATTGAAGCTGTTGATGTAGATGATCTGCATTTTCCAGTTACAGGCCATTGCTGTATTTGTAACTGGGTTTGGACACCCATATAATGGGAAAGATATGGATTTGGTGCTAAAGTTCTGCTTTATTAAGATAAATTCATGTAAAATCCTTATTATTATTATTATTTTACATACGAAATAAATTAATGTTCGTCATTTACAATGTGTCTTGATAACTTCATATGACCACCATTTTGTTTTTCATTTCATTTTTTAAAAACCCAGAAAAAGGTGTCAAATAACTCGCCCCCAATGGTGCCCAAACTGAACCAAAGATTTAAAAAGAAGTTCTGCTTTGCATGAAAGTAGAAGTAGCAGCTAGAATTAGGTTGAATATTTCTGTACGTATATGAAGACTGAGAATATATATGTATGTACTGTACTGTTATCTATCTTTATAGATAATGGTGTGCCGTTTAGTTTTAAACTAAATAAGCAGGTTACATCAGCCCCAAATCTTCAAACCAGGCTAGATGTGCCTTTGCATGACCTTTTAAATGATACATTAAAAAGCCTGTGAACTAAATATTCCTTTCTGTCATTAAAGGACAGTTCCCCAGACCCAGATTAAGCGTAAACCTAGTAATTCACAGTGGCACCACCATAGACAAAACTAGGCTTCGTCTGATTCTGAAATTATTCTTTACAGTGAAACTTACTGACTTATGGATTTCTTTATAATGATTGTTTTGGAGGCTGAGGGCCACAGTGTTTATGCTGCAATTACAGCCATTTCATTTTACATACCAAATTATTAATGAACCTTCTTGAGGCTTGGCTATTTTAAATGGAATGCTGACTACTATTGCTAAGTACTATTGTTATTTACCACACATTGCATGTACCTCTGTGTTTTCAAATAGGGAGCCCTGAGCCAAAACCTTATCTCCAGCAATGTCTCCAGCATGTGTCAAATGTTAACATTATGTTAACATTACTACAAGCTTGGCAAGTTTGATAAAATGTTCACGATGTAATTATAGAGATTTTGAAAAGATTGCAGAATTCATGTTTAACTTCTTGCCAGAGAAGCCTCCCCTGTGAAAGCTCCTCATGAAGCACAGTTACTCTCCCAAAGATTTTTCAGCAATCTAAAAAAGCTATATCTCTGTCTTCCTTCAGTTATAACCACCAATTGTGGATGGATTTTTTTCTTCTCCACATCTTTCCCAATACAGTCTCAGTGAATTTACATAGTCACCCGGGCCCTTTCTTTGCTTGATATCAATGTCCTCAGAATGGAACAGTGTAAACCACTTGATAAGCTGTGGCCTCTCTCGCTGTCTTGTAATATCCCTCCTCCAATAAATCCCTTCAGACATACTAAACAGTTGCTTAACATCTGCGTAAGCAGCTCTTTTAGACTGTCAGTTTTTGAGTGAAAAACCACAGCATCAATTGGCCTATTCTGTTGGGAGTTGGGGCATATCATGGTTAAATGAGATGTGAAATAGTGGAACTAGTTCTCTTGGCGAGGTTCAGATAAACATGTCAATAAAACTGCCTTGCCAGAAAATGTCAACAGTTCCTCAATATTATTTTCTAGTTCATAGCTGCAGTCAGATTTGTTTTAAAGGCCCTAAAATTGTTTGTATCAGGACATTATTAAAGTCAGATGGAGTGACCATGAACTCTTGCAGTCTCAGTAGAATTGTTAAAAGGCACAATTTCTTTCTTATATGATGCAGCGTAACAGCATTCTGCTCTGAGCAATTTACCCTGGTGCTCCATGAACAAATGTGGTGTAGCAGTTGAAACTGGGTCATGGCACACAGTACACAACGTGTGAAGTAGCAGGTCACAGCAAATCTGCATTAAAAGAGCAAAATGCTGGCTTTTGCTCATCATGAGCTTTCCAACAGCACCATCCTCGGCTGGACACTGCACATTTGTCAGCCTGAGGTGGCATTTGCTAATCAAACTAATTTGCAACACCTGCAAAGTGATAATTTTCTTAAAGCTGAGCCACTGTTACAGCCAAGAATTACATCTGAAAAAAATGGACAGGGGTGAGGGGAGCAGTTGACTGCTGGAGGACAGATTTGATGCGCTAGTACACACATTAAATGTCATGCACATTCTTTCCATACAGCAACGGCCGTAACCTAAAAGATTTGTTGTGCATTTCTGGCATTTAATAGCGTGTTAGATTTGCTTAATCATTCTTCAGACCTGTGCCTAAAGTGTTTCAGAGCATTTAGAAACAATCTTGGGTTTGCCAGCTTAAATGCACAAAGCTCAGGAAGTTAGGAAGCCCCAAGTTTTGTTTGTTTGAATCTTCAGTGTAAGATCAGCGAGAGCTCGTTAGGGCCAGTGAGCTGCAAGTTCTCAAGTTCTTGCTGTTGCTAAAACTGGTGCTGCCTACAAGTTTAACTAACCAGTTCTAAGCAATGTCCCTGTCAGCAAAGCAAATATTTGACCTCACAATGATTTGAGTAGAATTCTTTAGGAAATATCGCAATGAAATTCCCAAAACTTCAACGGCTGAACAATTTTAATTTGGTCGATTTGATTTTGATACATTTCAGGACTATTTGTAAAAATACATTGCATCCACAAGAACCTTTATACATTATTCAAATATGCTTTGATATTATTATAATTGATTAAACAGGTACTAAGCTAATGAAATGCAGTTAGAATCTAACCAGAAGTGCAAAAGAATAGTATTATTTACAGATAAGTGCTGCGTAAGTGATGCTATTTCCTACAATATGTACAGTGGTGTTGACAGTTGAGGATAATATTTGCAGATGATTAAACGTGTATAATATATAAAATAAGGTAAAGTTGAAAAGAGTTGGCAAGTGGAGCATATATTTAAGACTTAAATGTACAGTTTTTACAAAAATGTACAGTTGGTTGTAGGTACAATAAATAGTAGAGATCTGCACAATGTGAGAGGATCAGTCTGTACAAGAATGAGCATGAAAATATAAATGTACTACAGTAATGAGTGCACTAATGCTTAGTGCAGTGGTATGTTCAGCAGGGTCACAACCTCAAGGAAGAAGCTCTTCCTGAGCCTGCTGGGACAAGAGTGGAGACTGTAAAGCCTGGCAGATGGGAGGAGAGTTAAAAGTCCATGGTAAGGGTGCAATGCATTCTTGGTAATGGTTTTCACTCTCCCCAGGTAGTGTTTAAGGTAAACATTCTCAGTGGTGGGCAAATGAGTGCTGCTAAACTGTTTTTACCACCTTCTGAGCGCTTTATGGCTTGATGCGGGCCAATTGCCATATCAGATGCAGTTTTTGAGTATGCTCTTCTTGAGACAGTGGTAAAGTAAAATGGGGTCTGTTAGGCAGACAGTCCAAAATCCAGTAATATTGAACTGGCAAAGATTATAATAAAGTCTTTCATTCCAAAACTGATACAGAAGAATCTTCAACTTCAGATTATGTGCTGATGAATCTGTATTTTCCTAATTGATTAATAAAGCATCTGTTTCATTTACAGCCATAGTTCCTACTGAAATGAACTATTATTATCATTATTAAGGGCAATATGGATGGTGTTTTCTCTCTATGGGTCTTCAGGATTCTTAATGGCTTGTTTATTATATCCTTAATTATATACATCCATCTAGTTGTTGGCTGTCCTCTTCCTCTTACCTTCAACCATTCCAAACATAATTGTGTTTTCTTACTCTTCTCATAACATGTCCAGGATAAGACAGCTTCAGCCTGGCTGAGAGGTGGGGCTCAATTTGATGAAGGATCCATTTGTTTATTTTCTTTCCTGTCTAAGTCTTTGCCAGCACAAAAGTTCATCGACATCAATATTTTTCTATTGGCCAGAGTTCACACGCGTAAAGAAAAGACCACGGCATAGACACTCCTGATCTTTGTTTGCAGAAACACTAAATTACATTTGAAGATGTTTCCAAACTCCTTCATTCTTGCGTTGAGTGCCAATCTGTGATGTGTTTCTTGACTGCTGGATCTTTTATTTATCAATAATTAATCCAAATATACAAAAACTGTTCACCACTTCTACCATCAAAGGTAAAGTTAGTGGCCTTTCTTGTTGTTATAACCTTATCATCATCATCATCATCAATTTTTTCTTTCCTTTGGAGGGACTTTGGATCTTCTTTAGCTTCTGCTATAAGTCTCATGTCATCCACATATTGAAGGTTATTACAGTTTCTTCCACATATGCTTTTCTTACTTCATGTTCAGTATACAGGTATAGGTTTTTTATTTAACCTCATCTAAAGCCATGATTTGCTGTCATGGCTATGACTTGCTCACTGTAGAGGTTGTTCTGGTTCACAATTTCTTAAGGACATTTCATAATGTGGATGTGGCTGTTGTCAATAAAACAGAGTATGTCTGGATTCCTTAGTATGTCTGAATTCCTGCTGCTGTACAACATGCAGAAAAAGCATCCTATAATGCAAAAAGTGGGGTAGTGCTTCAATTTTGTTGCTGTAAAAAGTTACAAAAAGCATGATTTGATGTTGCCAAAAGAAAAAAACAGATTGGTGTCATTGGGAATTTTACTGACCAAAGGTTCCTGCAAACAGATGGGCTACAGTGGTCACACACACACACTGATCCCAGGACAGGAGTCCAGCGCACTGGAGAGCAGAAAACTAAAAGAGTATACGGTGACAATCACAGGCGTCACTGCAGTTGAGAATACAGACATGCTTGTCAATCTTTTTTTTGTATATTCTACAATTACAAAATATATTAAAATACACCTGAAATACATACATTCTATAAAGGAGATGCTAAATTATATTTTAATATGTTATATTCTTTTAAATATGTTATATGTTTAAGGTACTTTTGATGCAACCACTAGATATCAACTAATAGTTCATCATCTTTGGTATTATTCACGCCTTTGTTTGTACAATGTTGTACTCTTTAGCTAATTAAATAACTTAATTCAAAATATTATACAGCTTTCTCTGTGTTCACATCTGGACTACCATGCTGTTATCATTTTATCCATTAATCCATTAATCCAGGACTGAAAACATGGCTTCCAACCTTTTCCTAATATAGGATTGAAATTATTGTTCTGTACTGCAAGAATAATGTGAGCAGAATGGAAATAATCCAATTGTTCGCATTGTGCAGTGCATCCATGCAGTAAAACATGACTCACAGCACCCTTAGCTAGGGTTCAGCATCCATACTGTGTCAACATCAGAGAAGGACCATATCTCTGACTTGATGGCAGCTGGTGAGTGAATGTATGGAGCTGTCTCAGAAGATCATGATCAAAGTGGGTGGGATCATTACCACTGCCTCAGGCTACATGGCTACCTGCTTGTGTACAGCTTGGCAGCTTGTCATTGCAGCAGACACAGCACAGCATTACAAACTTCAGTCATTTATATATATTTATCAACTGACACTGTTATCCAAAGCGACTCTATATGCACTACATGTAAAGCGTTCAAAAGGTCAGGATCACTTAGCATAGTAATAATTGTTGCTTCATTCAATGTGTAGATTAAAATATGCCAACTCAGACACCAGCTGGTATTCTGAGATGTTTTACTGACCCTACTAAAATACATATTATTGGGAACCACCAAGACATTTTGGACAACACCATGCTTCCAACTTTCAACAGTTCTACAGAAAGGATGGGCACAAATTACCACAGAAAGAGATCCTGTAGAAAGCCTTCCAAAGAAGAGTGGAATCTGTTATAGCCGCAAAGGGGGACCAACTCCATATTAAAGTCTGTGTATTTCAAAGTAATGTCATTAAAGTCCCTATTGCTGTAATGAGCCAGGCATCCCAATACTTTTGTCCATAAAGTGAATATATGTGTATGTCTGTATGTGTGTAAATGAAACACTGCCTTAATGAGCTTCTCCTCCATTATGACCCAAACCAAATTGTGTTGAACCATTTAGGATCAACACAATAACCAAAGCTTAAATGACTTTCACTGTACGCATTTTCATTGCTTGCAGATTGTGATGGAAGTTTGTGAAAATCATTATGGAAATCTGTGAAGTAGAGTCACACATTTAACATTTTATTTTACTGAAAACATTTTGACAGTTTGTGTGTTTTCTTCTTCTTTCTCACCACTGCCTAAAGACCAATTCATTACATAAAATGCCTTATAACAAGTGGAAAACAGCAAGAGCTTAATTAAATTACCTAACACAGCAAGCTTTATTGAGAATAACTGGATGTATTCACTGAGTAAAAAAACAAGATATCATTTTCTGCAGTGTTGGTTTGGTTCTTTTGGTAAAAAAAGAAAATGCCTTTTCTGTGTTTTGTGTGTGAGCTGCATTCCTGATGGTTGACCTGTGGTTTGCTTGATCCAGGACTTGTTCTAACCCCCTAGCAGGCCACATGCTGTGGGTGATGTTTGATTTCAGTGCATATGGCAGATGATCTGCAGCCTAAGGGAAAGAGAGCCATCCAGGGGGAGACACGCACATAGTCACACAAGCATGGAAATGATTTGGACACGTGCAGCGGAAAGGAAAAAGATGACATCATGACGCAAGCTGGGCTGAGAAGAGTGTGTGTAGGATTGTATTGTTTGTAAACGCTCTTAAAGGTCACCATGTGTAACATCCATGGAGGAACTGAGGAACCCAGTCGGTCGATAAGCATCACGTAAACGATGTCAAACGAAACGTATCTTAGTAAAGTACAAATCACTTCCATTGTTGAAAGAACTTCTACATTTTTCATCTGAATCCAGTTAAGAGTTGCATCTGGAGACAAACGAGCACCAGAAGCGTTAATGTAACACTGATTTTACTGTTTATAGTGTCTTACAGAAATTTCCGCAGCTTTTTTGCCCAGCGTAATACACACAAGGGCACTCATGCTTGAGTCATTCTGTGTGTCTGCATAACGTAGCAGTTTAATAGAAGCTGTACTGGATTTAGACTCATGGTTTCAGAGTCACACGATTGATGACTCAGTGAGTTCTGTGGAAATCCCATACTAGAATGAACATGGGAGGTCAGTAACAAACAGTAACATCACATCTCACTTAAAAAGGTTATCTTACCAGTTCTCAAGGCCCTGTGTGCTACATGTTAGTTTGGAGCAAAAGCATGTGGACACTGGGGTGTTCCTTAGGACCAGTTTGTGAACCACTGATGGTAAAAGACTAAATTCTTGTTTTCCCATAAGAGTAATGACATATGACTAAATCAGCTTCTGAGTTTTTGTTCCATCATCATTAACCAGTAAAATTAGCTAGCTTAAATCTCCCTGATGCTTGTAAATATGTCCCAGTAAGTGTGGAACAAACCACAGTGATGATGACTCCTGCGACAGTTTATTGTTAATTTCCAGTTGTGTGTGGGTAAATGAAAACGAACTACTTTAGTGGTATATAGGTATGCTTCTTCAAAAGCAAAGAACTTAAATTTACTTGCATCACGTTAAAAAATGTTTCAATAAGTGCATGATGCTTTCAGTCAGTGAGTAATCACATGAAATAATCATGATCTCAATATTGACCAATATAATATTGATGATGATTTTTCCATAATCGAGCAGCTCTGCTTAAATAATAAAACTGACTGCCAATGCCGCTCAGTCACTTCCACGGATGTCCCATCTCTGGACATAATTTTATTATAATAATAATTATTCTTATTCTTATTATTATTGTTGTTGTTGTGTCTTTATTATTATTCTTATTATTCTTATTCTTGTTCTTATTATTAATAATAATAATAATAATAATAGTAATAATACTATGTTACTACTATTATTATTATTATTATTATTAATAATAATAATAATAATAATAATAATAATAATAATAAAACGGGACACGTGGCATAGTGGCCTTTTACGTTCAAGATTGTTGCAGAGCTCTATGATACCTCATCACCGGAAATATGACAGAACAGCCCAAAAGTCCACTGTGGTTTAAAAAAATAGTACTTTGTACTGCGGGTTGACCACCCACATTAGTGTGATATAATGGTGCAGTGTGAACAGTCTCTGTGGATGCTGCATTTGACCCTTCACATATGAGGTGGCACTTACCCTTCATTAAACACTCCAAGGCCACAGTGCCAGCCAAGATGAAAAAGACTAATGTGAGATGACAAAGCATGATGACACAAAACTGATTATCTTAATGTGTGCATTCATTTGAGTTTCAGTGTGTATGTGCATTCCTATGAGTGTTTATGACTGTGTGCTTCCAGCTGACTTCAAATTAGCGACCGATTTCTCATTCCGCTCTTCAGCAAATTAGTAAAGGGACTTATTTTCCAAGTCAGTACATGAATAAAAAGATTATGGGGATATGTTTAACCCCCCCCCTCCCATTCCTTGTGGCAAACAAAGCCAGATAAAGAATATTTTGTTACGTCTGTAAAAACACACTCTTAAAACTAATTATTAAGACATGGGAAAAGTGCAACAAATTGCCAAGAGCAAAAATACCCTTTAAGACTGTTGGCAGCCCAATTGTGGGTGGGGGTGACTGTGGGAAAAAAGACAATCTGAGCGAACTTAACCCCTTTAATCACTTTTTCAGTTATTAATCTTAAATTATTCCACAATAATATATATATAATACTATTTGAAATTATTGGTAATGAGACAGAGGATTTGAAGTGTGCGTTCAATACAAGCTCTTTGGGTTTAAAGAGATAAAAGTAACCCGAACTTAGTGTCTAATTTGACGTATACAGTCATATGCAAAATATTCTATTTTAAAATATTTTGTGTGTGTGTGTGTGTGTGTGTGTATATGTGTGTGTGTGTGTGTGTGTGTGTGTGTGTGTGTGTGTGTGTGTGTGTGTGTGTGTGTTACTAGAACCCTATGAGACAATTCTGCAACGGGTTCTGTATATCAAGGTACATTTTTACTTTGAATTGTTCCATATTTGAATTATGGTCAAGCGGTCAGCACAGCATTGGTCAGGCCTGGGCCGTTCTGTACCTCTGTTCTGCTGTGAGACTGCAGCACTCTTTCCCTCAGTCTCCTTAAAAAGCCTTTCCAGCCTCTGCTTGCTCTGCCAGGGTTGGAGGAACTCTGGGGGTGGGGCCTACAGAGCAGTGCAGAGCTGTGATTGGCTGAGATGCTGGGAACTCTGTTGTTGTTTCATCCTTAAACCACAGTGTGCTTCAGTCTCAGCAGCACAGGAAGCACTGGGGGTACATACTTTTTCCTGCCTCTTTCAGGGGTGGACTGGTGCACGGTGTCAGCAGTGCAGGACCTCGTCTGTCACGTTCTCTATTCTTCTTTGTCAGGAAAAGAGTAAGTTCCTGTTTACCTTTTATCATCTTTTCTACTCCTGTACTAGGACGAGTGCAGTGGTAGAGGATGGGACACTGCATAGGAGTCAATAACTGTGGACGTATGTGAATACTTGTGTCTGTGTGCTGAAGTTTCTGGTGTATCAGCATGTCTGTGTGTGGGGGGTAAATGTGTATGGAGGACTGGTGCAGGTGATGGATGTTAATAGCTCTGAATGGGCAGAGGCAGGTCCAAGGTGACTTTTGGGATGCTCAGCCACCTCAGTAAAGTTGGGACTGCATTGCATGTGCTCAGAAACCAACACCTCCCCCACACACATATATAACCACACACACACACACACACACACACACATACACAAACACACATACTTTCCTACTTTTGTATTCCTTTCTCTTTCTTCATTCCTTCTCTTCTTTCAGACCACTCACATACTACAACAGAATAGTCCTAACAGTTTTCAGCTTAATCTCTGTCTGCCACATTTTTACCTGCTGGACAATTTTTCCAGCACGTTTCCGTGTTTAAAAAAAAAACCCCAGAAAACCCATGGACTCAAACCCACCTGTAATAGAAACCAAAGCACAGATGTTGAAGCATTTGTTCATCGTCTTCTTGTGTTATGTATTAAGTTGCGTGAAAAGAGGACAGACTATGTTGAAAAACGCTGTTGTCTTCCTTAAAATTGTAAAAGTCTTACTGTACCACAAAGTAATAGGAAAGAATTGGAGTCTGCTGGAGCCTGTTTGTCTTGGTGCACGTCCTGTTTGCTTCAATGGAGAAAAGGCTGTGGGAATTGCAGATGTGCTGTCATGTTTTCTTTGCACGTGTTACTGTTCCCTTCATGTGAACGAAGCTGAACGTACTGTGAAGAACTTGTAGAAGTGCAGGACTGAATGTTTTAGTTTCTCAGAAGTCTTCCATACTGGTAAATAGGAGTTAGCATCAGAATTATAACACTGGAATTATTCACTAGTACAAAATGCTGCTCATACTTTTATGAATTTGAACAAGCTGCAACTGAAGTCTGCAGACATGCTGTTTTAGAGTTTGCAGTGCATTGCATGAGCATTTAATGTGGAAACTCTACCACATTCATTAGTGGCTATTTAAGTTGGAGCGCTGAGACAGAGGCCACAAATGAGAGCTCAGTTCATAAATAATATTTAAGTAATTTAATGCGTAAGATAACCGAAAGACTCTGTTTTCAGTGGTATTTTGATTTATGTCTCTGCATGTCTTTCTGACTGCCAGCTGTGTGCTTTTTTTTGGATGAGCTGAAAAAACGTTATAAGGCGATAATGAAGAACGTGAATGGGGCTGTGTCAGAAGGGCGTGCAATGAGCTATATTTATAATGTCTGTAAGGCCAACTAATGATGTCATTTATGACACCACCCCTCAGGCCAGCACTTCTGCATTTCACTCTATAATCAGTTCCTTATGACTGAGTTTTGTTTACACCACAGCTTCACTGCCCACTGCATAACCTTACAAGCTCATCAATGGCTATTAGGCTTACCACAGTCCTCAAACTCAACTTAGGACCTCTGACAGCAAAGGCAGTATCTGCTGCTGTTCTAAGTGACGATAAACATCAAATGTCAAAGCCACAGATCAGGGTCTCTGTGGAAGTTCTGTGGAGGCTCAAGTTTTGGTTTAGGCGCCCACCTTTCACTGTGCTTTCAGCCACACATTGTTCTGCAGAACAGTAAAACTCTTGTGTCATGTTGACCTCTGACATGCAAATTACTCTTTGTAGTTTGCTCAAAACGACAGCTAGCAGTGAGGTGGGGACAGTGTGGCCTTTGTTTTCATTGCTCTTGGCAACAGATCCTTGTCCATGTCTCCTCTCTATAGTGCCCTTGCTCCATCTGTTTCCTCAGGACTCCATCCCAGCTCGCTTTGTGCACAATCAAACGCATTCAAATGCAGTAGTGTCAACATATTTCACATAATATCATCCCAAATATAAACAAAGTGGCACAAGGCAGGAGAGCCGAAAGACATGTCTAGCAGTCCCTGGTTAACGTGTTAGGGTGCTGCAGGCTAGGACAAATGTGGCGAATTAGTGATTTTTTTGCTGTCACTGCAGTGCAATATACTTCCTGACAGGCTGAGGGGATAGGTGCGAGGGTATTGCGGCCCTGTGAACATTTACTATGGCTGACTTTTGCTGACTCTGTATGCTGAAAGTGGTCCATATTCACAAAAGACTCCTTCCAACCAGTCATGCCCCATTAAATTCCAATCAAAAACTCCTGGAACCATGATGTGGATTCATGGGTTATGAACTTCACTGGTGGAGTTTAGGGATGCCCTCATTTAAACTCAGAGAAATAGCTTAAAGTAACTTGCAAAAGGAAGAATAAGGCATTAGAAAAGTGGTGAATGTCATTACGGTTGATTGCAAATAATTTGTACCATTACTATTATTTTTACTTTTATAAAGTAAAGTGAAAGTAAGGTAAAGTCATGTGTGAACACAGCACAGCACACAGTGTGAACAATGTGGAATTCTTTCTCCGCGTTTAACCCGTTCACCAAAAGAAGCAGTGGGCAGCCAGCAACGAGGTGCTCAGGGAGCAGTGTGTGGGGATGATACCTTGCTCAAGAGTACCTCAACAGTGCCACCAGTAGTCCTCGGATTCGAACCCACAGCCTTTTGATCGCATGGGCAACTCTCTAACCAACAGGACACCAGCTAACTGTTAGGCCTAACACTTGAAAGAAAAAGAAATGGTTAACATGCACAAAAAAATGAGGTAATTACCAAACTGTAACTATATAAATGAATTGTGCAACTGCGAGATTGTTCAGTTACAACCAGAAACTCGTTCAGGGTTGCCACATTAGGCAATATATCTCCGGTTTAGCATTGTAATGCAACAATGGAAAAAAACTGCTTTGAAATGTTTTTTCAGTGATGTATCAGGGATGTGTCATTACTGTGTAATACGTCAGTAATCTCAGATCCACAAAACTGTCCTGCTGTTGCTGTTCCTGATTGGGGCTTTACTAGATTTGAAAAAAAGGAGGAAATAAACACTAATAGGAGTATAAAACACAAATGATTAAACTTAAAGGGTCATTGCTGGCACTTCCTGTCATTTCTGTGGATCTTACTACATCTTCCTGCCTTAGGATTTGTTTAACAAGCCATGGTGGGCCACTTGATGAGTTGTGTCACTGAGCTAAAATGTTGAAATGCAGTTTGCTCATTAGGTGTTGCTAAATCTGAACAGAAAATGTCCTATTTCTCATTATCTTTGAATGTGGCCCTTTCTGTGCTGAACACATTGCTTTTACATTCTAAATGGCAAAAAAAGTATTGATGTCCTGATTTGATTAGAGATTTATGTTACATATTCCTTCTGTTATAGAGGTGGGAAGGTTCTCTGCTGTTGTTCTTGTACAGTACACCTCATTTATGCCGTCACAGTCTTTGTTATTCTTTTTGCAATAACAAAGCAGTTATCTTTTTTGTTGAAAAATGGTAAATAATACAAACAGTTTGCACAAAAACATAGACCGTAAATGTTCCTCACCTTCCAAAACACAAAAAACCTTTAACGTTGCTGTCAGATTATTATTTTAACAAGGATTAATGAAGCATAACAGGATGGAACACTGATGTTAACAGTGGATGAGTTCTGCATGCTTTACCAACTTTAATATG
The DNA here is from genome assembly GCA_037974485.1 of Hemigrammopetersius urotaenia. Classification (NCBI taxonomy): domain Eukaryota; kingdom Metazoa; phylum Chordata; class Actinopteri; order Characiformes; family Alestidae; genus Hemigrammopetersius; species Hemigrammopetersius urotaenia. The sequence goes on from JBBPDC010000017.1 coordinate 13,248,459, forward strand.
TAGAGCTGCATGAAGAAATGTATTTTTACTCCAGATCTCACTGCAGTGCCAATTTAGGAGGGACAAAGCAGACAAAGCCTATGTGTGTGCTTCAGTATCGCAATCAATCATGATGACAAATGGCAAACCATTTGTTGAGGTGGCTGGAAAAAGAACTACAAATTGGAGAGGACAGACTGAAGAAACTATTTCATTTGTGTTTGATTAAAGTGAAAGTGAAAGTTAAGGTGATCATTCAATCATACGTGAACACACCAAGGCACACAGTGTGAACAGCACGAAATTCAACCTCTGCATTTAACCCATTCACCAAGTGAAGCAGGGGGCAGCTACGAACACAGCGCCCGGGGAGAAGTGTGTGGGGACGGTACCTTGCTCAGGGTACCTCAGCTGTGCCTAGCGATCTTGGGAATCAAACCTGGACTTTCTGATCACAGGGCGAATGCCCTAACCACTAGGCTGCCAGCTAAATAAAGTTGCTGTAATTCATTTTTTTTAATTATAATTCGTTTTTTAGAGAAATATATTTTGTCACAAAAATAAGAACTACAGTATATGAAGGTTGAATGTTGCTTGTAAAATGTTACTTGTAAAAGAAATATAGCTGAAGTTTCTGTTCCATTTCCAATTGCCTTCCATTTTTTCAGACACACAAGTTTGCTTGTATGATACTAGATTATGTACTTCATATCAACTGGAACATTTAAACCACTGTCAGGTGAAGCAATTAATACTGATTGTTATTTCAATAGTGCCTTTCAGGAGGTGGATATTAGACAGCAAGTGAACAGTCGGTTTTTGAAATTGATGTTTTGAAGCAGGAAGTATGGCATGCAAGCATCAGAACTGGACCATAGACTAATGGAAGAAAGTGACTTGATCTGATGAATTAATTTTACATCATGTACACAGCTGTAAGAGGAAGAGAGATGTATGCTGTGGGAAATGGCAATCTGGTGGAGGCAGTGTGATGCTGTGTGTGATGCTCTGGGCAATCTTCTGCTGGGAAACCTTGGGTCTTGGCCTTCACTGGGATGTTACCTTGACACGTACAACCTATCTGTACGTTGCTGTAGATCATGTACACCTCCACATTACAGTGGGATACCCTAATGTCAGTGACCTCATTCAGCAATATAATGTGCTCTGTCATTACACAAAAATTGTTCAGGAATGGTTTGAGAAACATGACCAACCTAGTCACCAAATTCCCCAGATCTCAATCAAACTGTAGAATGTGCTAGGGACCTACAAAATAATATTTTTTTTACAGTATTTATGTTTTAAATGTTATGGCTGATCAGTGTAGCTCTTGAAGAAGTAACTTTGTATTTTTTTATTTGTATATTGTATTTTTTAAGGTCTGTCATCTAGTCAAGCAAGTTACGAGGGTGTTTAGTGTCATTTCAATCAAATACACAGTACACAGTGAAATAAACCACCTTTCCCCAAGGACCACATTGCACCACAAAGAACAAAGACTATACATCGTAAAGAACAAAGACCATACATCGCATGGCTATACAAAACTTCCCCTCCAGGGAAACTACCCCCTGTAAGGCAATGGAAGTCGCTTTGGATAAAAGCGCCTGCTGAATGCCGTAAGCACCATTGCAGGTGGGACAAGACTGCAAGAGACAGTACAACCCCCCACCACAAAAGCAGCAGTACAATAACAGGACACAACAACATACAGTCTACGAGAGCAGTTACAGTTCTAGTGTTATAGTATGACAACGAGATTCTGTATTTCTGCAGCAGAGTAGTTAAGTGTTCCTTTGTGTTTATTTGTTTGGGAGAAGGAAGCAGTTCGGTTCAGAATGGTTGAAGTACAGTTTGTGTTTGAGCTCTGACTGAGGAGTCTGATGGCCTGGGGTAAGAAACTGTTCCCCATCTTAGCACTGAGGGCCCCTATCCTGCGGAACCTTTTACCAGAGAGTGTGGAAGAGGTGTGTGGGTGCTGGTGGCTTTGCAGATGCAGTGTGTGGTGTAAATGTCTGTGACACCAGTTTACTTGGCAATATGTAGTTCTGTAATCGCTGACCATTTTAAAGGGCTGGACTGCTGATAAAAGTATTTTAAGTATTTTAAAGTATTTAAAACAGTTTTTTATATTTTTTGTTGCTTGCAATAATGTGTTATTCACATTTCTGGTTAAAAAGTATCATGGATCCCACCATATATAACATTTTAATAAAGAAGAATAGAATACTTAAGTATTTTAAGTATTAGTGAATGCAACTGTTGGTAATCCTACATGATTTCAGTGCCCCACCTCTGGTCAGATGCTATGGCCTGGGCTTTCCTCATCCTTTCTTTTGAATTATGGTTCTGTACTAATGGTTTTAGCTTGCAACTATGAAAGAAGCTACAGCACATGCATTACTCATTGATGACTGATGAACACATGAATGTCTAACCTAATGATTGTAACTGGTCATGATGGCTCATCTGCTTTGATTCAGACTGGTTTACTGTACTTTGTCATTAAAGATACACAGAGTAGTTTCCTTTCTGATGAAAAGTTAAAGTGTTTAATATGCCTTCTACACTTAACTAAATGTATTTGTCAATACTAATAAAGTTTGAACGGCTCTAGTTTGTAAAAACAGAACTGCTTTTTAAAAGACTTATGGCTCCAATGTGAATCAGTTGCATGTGTTTGTTGTTTTTGGCGTAACTATTACTTTAGAATCCTCAGATGGACACATGCCTCCCAAAGTCTGAAGGCCTTTTCTTTCCTGGAACGACTACAGACAGAAGCAGTGGACGCCTATCCTAAACTCTCTCATGACACATAATGAGTTTGCCAGTCTGAATAAGGACATGGCATAGATAGCAACATGTCAGAGGATATTATAGTAATAAACATTTTTAATGACCCATCTCATAGAAAGCTCTTTTTGCCTTTTTTAAATGAATTTGTTTGATTATTACGTGATCATTGTCAAAAAACACTTTAAACATCATTAAGTCTGTCCTTATAGGGAAGCTGCAAAACCAGGCCATTCTGATCAAATAAACAAATGTAACAATGTTTCAGCCCTCTAGACCTCTGGGAAAATCAAATATTATCAAGAGTTCAGTTTCTTCAAAAAATACCAATGTCTAATACATCAAAGGGATTTTATTGAAGTTGATACAAGTGAACCTGAAGTGAAAATTGTGGAACTTGCATGTTCTACCTGTGTCTGAGTGGATTCTTGCTGGGAACTCTTCTCATAGTCCAAAGACGTTGTGAGATGGATTAGAGATGTTAAGTGTGAATGTGTCTGGACTGGTGATCTGTCCAAAGTGTTTCTCTGCCTATTGCCCCATGACCCCTGGGATAGACACCAGCATCCAATGTGACCCCGGTCAGGATATGAACGTGAAAGTGACAATCTGGTCATACGTGAACACACCACAGCACACAGTGTGAACAGCACGAAATTCTTCCTCTGCAT